>LPNX010961313.1:51561-102483 GCA_001517045.1 Pseudotsuga menziesii | reverse complement strand
ATAGTGATGATGATGCAATGATGAGAAGTGGTTAAGAGAAGTGTAATGAGCAGTGAATACATTGATTAGTATTGACAGGTCCACAGATTCATATCTTATCTAGGGTGGTAGGGTGGTGCTAGGGATCACAATTTTGTGAGTAGTGTTGTTATAGCAGTTCAAATCCTTAGGGGTTGGATCCCCTTCTAGTTGTAGCTGGTAAAGTTGTATAAGGATTGTAATTCAAGTTGTTGTTGGATCAAATCTTATTACAAAAGGATTCTATGGTTTTCCCCCAAGACTTGGGTTTCTAGGAAAAATTATGTACTGTGCATATTGCTGTGATTTCTATATGATGATGATGTGATGATATTATATTGATGAATCAAATGAATTAACTGTGCTTTAATTTCTTTGAATAAGGGTTAAAATTGGTGTACACTGATTCACCCCCCTCATTTCAGTGCACCTGGGTGACCAACAGTTGGTATCAGAGCAGGTTGCTTGAAGAATAATCTTACCACTAGAAGGTAATCATGAGAAATTTTGCAAAGCACAACAAAAGTGGAAGACCCTTGTTTGATGGATTAGACTATGTACTTTGGAGCATAAGGATGAGATATTTTCTGGAAGCTCAAGGAATTGAGCAATGGAAAATAGTTGAAAATGGATACAAGGTACCAGAAAATCCTCTAACAGATGTAGATGAGTTGACGAAGTACAGTACTAATTCAAAGGCTAGTAAGCACATCCTAAATGCATTAGACAAATAAGTTTTCATCAAAGTTATGTACTGTACATTTGCGAAGAAAATATGGGACAAGATCCAAACTACATATGAAAAGGATAAGAAGGTCAAAGAAATCAAACTCCAAACCTACATAGGACAATTCGAACACCTAAGGATGGAGGATGACTCAAGACAGTGCAACTTATATTCTGCGTGTTGATGAACTTGTAAATACTATTAGAGTTCTTGGAGAATAAGTTGATGAATTAGTTGTTGTTCAGAAGATATTAAGGACGCTTCCAAAAAGATTCAATCCAAAAGTTGCAGGATTGGAAGAATGAACATACTTGGACAATATGACAGTAGCTATACTACATGGGACACCTGTTGCTTACAAAATGAGGATCGAAGATGAAGAATCACCTAGAAAGGAAGAAACATTCAAAGCTTCTTCTAAGCAAGCAAAGAAATTTAACTCAACAAGGAAGGACAAGTCAATGAAAAAATTAATCTCTAGTGACAATGATGATTCTGATGATGAAGAGATAGCCAACTTTGTAAGGAAGATGAAAAGAGGCACAGGTAAGTATAAAGGTAAGTTACCTCTCAAGTGTTTTGAATTTGTTAGGATAGGCCATTTTGCTTCTAAATGTCCTCATGCAAATAATTTAGACATTGATGAATATTACACCTCCAAAAGGTACAAAAATTACAAGAACTACAAAGAAGAGAAAATGATGATGTTCGGAAATAAGAAGAGTCTCTACTCAAGGAAAACCAACAACTCATCTGATGAAGACTCTGACAGTGATAATAATGATGATAGTGAACCAAGAAAAATGTTATTCATGGCAATTGACTCAAAGGATGAAGAATTTGATGAGGAAGGAGAAGTAGATCTTGAAGCAGAACTTATTAGTGCTCTGGACGATCTGAGAAAAGCTATAAAGGAGAACAAGATACTTGAGGAAGAAATAAAAGAAATGAGAGATAAAATCCACATGTGTGAAGAAGCCAAGCAATCCATTGTCGACCTTAAAGTTCAGTTGGAAGAAGCCAAAATAATTGAAGATTCTCTTACAAATCAATTGGCGAAAATATTAGAAGAAAAGGAAAACCTTGAGGTTGAGATAATATCTCTAAGAAGGTAAATGAAAAAGAAGGATGTCAGTCATAATTATGAAAATAGTTCCAATATTCTTGAACAAATTATCAGCAATAAAAATCCATTTTATGGAAAGTACGACTTGGGATACAAAAAGCATGACGATGAAGCTTCAAGCTCTATGATAGCTAGAAACGAAGCAAAGAAATAAACTGTAAATGAAGAAAGATCCAAGTCTCAGCCAGAAAAACCAAAAATCCTGGATGAAGGACAAGTCTTCTAGAATACCAGGCCTCCAAGAAGACCCTTCACTCCAAGGTATGGATATTTCTTTTCTGGCTATTACTTTTCATGTGGAAAATTTGGAGACAAAGATGTAAATTGTGCAAGAAGAATAAATTTCGAAAACATGAGAAAATATGGAATCTACGAATGGAAAAACAACAATAACAAATTTGGTCCCTTGAGAACTGAAATTGAATGCTACAAGTGTAACAACTTTGGGCATATGCCAAAGATTGCAGAATGACGGTCTCCATAGGTAGCCAACATGTTTCAGAAAAGGAACAGAAAAAGGTATGGGTAAAAAGAAAATATAGTTTGAGCATACATGAATGTGGGATTTCTCTTCAAGATCAAAACAAAAAAAATTAGTGGTTTATTGACAGTGGCTGCTCCAAGCATATGACATGTGACAAAAGTATATTCGAAACATTAAAAGGGGATAAAGGTTCCATCTCTTTTGGAAACAATGATTCAACCAAAGTTATTGGAAAGGGTACAATAAATATTGGATATAGGGATACTACACTTAAAAATGTTCTACTAGTGGATAATATGAAGCATAATTTGTTAAGTGTCATCCAAATGTGTGACCGGAGGAATCAATTATTGTTTACCTCAAAATACTACAAAATAAGAAAATATGGATCAGGGAAGTTAGTGGCTACTGTTACCATGACTCTTAACAATATTTATATTCTGGATAAGATCAAGAAATAAAAATGTCACTTGGGAAGGGAATATGAGAGTTTCCTTTGACACAAAATAATGGGACATATACACTTTGATAATCTTGTTAGAATCAACAGAAAACAAGCAACGAGGAATATGCCAGAAATAACAAAGCCTTCTAACTCTATGTGTAAACAATGCCAGCATGGAAAGCATACTAGAGTTGACTTCAAGAAAAAATATAATTCATCTACAAAACCTTTAGATGTTATTCACACTTATTTATGTGGACCAACCCGAAGGAAATGATTGGAAGGTGAAGAGTATTTTATGTTATTGATTGATGACTACTCCATAATGACTTGGGTTTGTCTTCTTAACAGAAAATCAGAAGTATTTGATTGTTTCAAGGTTTTCAAGGAACATGTTGAAAATGAAACATGTTTATGAATCACGTATCTCATACCCAACAATGGTGGAGAATTCACATCAAATGAATTCATCAAGTATTGTGAAGAACATGGATTCAAGAGACAATTCTTAGTAGTTAGAGCACCTCAACATAATGGAGTTTTAGAAAAAAATAACATAATGGTATTAGAAATGGCTAGAACCATGTTGAATGATAAAATTTGGGGACATGCAGTTCATACATCAGTGCACATTTTGAACATAGGACTACTTAGAAGCAATAGTGATAAATCTCCATATGAACTATGGACATGAAGAACAACCAATGTGCAACAATTCAGAGTGTTTGGAAGTAAGTGCTAAATTAAAAAAGATGATAAGATCAAAAAATTTGAATCTCATGTTGACGAGGGCATATTTGTTGGATACTCATCCAAAAGGAGGGCCTACAAATTCTACAACTAGAAGTTGAATAAAGTTGTCGAAAGCATCAATGTAACAGCAGATGAATCAATCCTTCCAACAGACATAGAGATCCAGTGGACCTTGATGACCTAGAGGAAGAAGAATTCAAAGAAAGTGAAAAGGAACAAAAAGATGAATAACAACCAGTCACAACACAAGAAGAAGAAAAACCAAGGGAACAACATAATCCTAAAAATTGGTACCAAAAGAATCATCCATCAGAATTAATCATTGGTGATAAAAATGACGGAATAGAAACCAGAAAAGGAAGGAAATTAGTTAAAATAATAAAATAGGTACATATATCATTATTGTCTACAAATTTACCAACACGTTTTGAACATGCCACAAGAAACAGACACTAGATTAAAGCTATGGAAGAGGAACTTGATTAAATTGAGAAAAATGAAACATGGGAACTTGTTCCTAGACCCAAGGACAAAAATGAGATTGGCACAAAATGGGTTTTCAGAAATAATCTGAATGAAGATGGGCAGGTAATTAGAAACAAGGAAATATTAGTTTGTAAAGGATATGCTCAAATCGAAGGGATATATTTTGAAGAAAAATTTGCTCCAATAGCCTGAATGTAAGCTATAAGAATGATATTGGCCTATGCTTGTGCTAAAAGCATCAAACAATGTATCAGATTGATGTCAAATCAACCTTTATGAATGGAAAACTAGAAGAAGAAGTATACATTGAGAAACCGGAAGCATTCCAACTATCAACAAACAAGGACTATGTGTGTAGATTAAAGAGGGATCTATATAGTTTAAAACAAGCTCCTTGATCTTGGTACTCTAGATTGGATAATTATTTGTAGAAACAAGGCTTCAAAAGGGGAACTGCAGATAACAATATGTATATCAAAATTGACCATGAAAACATACTTATTATTGAAGTGTATGTTGATGATATTATCTTTGGTAGTGATGATGATACTCCTAGCCAACAATTTTCCAAGGATATGCATAATGAATTTGAGATGTCGTTACTTGGTGAATTGACCTTCTTTTTCGGACTTCAGATATCACAATGTGAAGAAGGAATTTTCATCTCTCATACCAAGTACATTAAGGAAATGTTGAAGAGGTTCAAGATGGAAGATTGTAAATATGTGAGAACTCCTATGACTACTAGCTGCAAGCTAATCAAAGAAAATGACGCAAATGTAGTGGATCAAAAACTCTAGAGGTCAATGATTGGAAGCCTACTATATGTAACAACCTCAGGAACATACGTGATGCAAGGTGTTGGATAGGTTGCAAGATTTCAAGCAGCTCCTAAGGAAACTCATGTTATTATAGTCAAAAGAGATATTCATGCTTATTTCTACAAGAATTCTCTCTTCTTATCCTCTGCTTCACATTTATGAGACCATCATGAAATCCGTTGCTATGAACAAAATCTCCTACATATGAAAGGCATTTTTGGGAGTCTTGGACTCCCAGAAATTGGAGGAAAAACAAAAACAATCTCATTCATCCATGTTCTTTAGTTGATTTTATCCATTTAATAAAGGTTAGAATCAAGTTACAATCTCTTTATATAAATCAATTATGGAGCATTGCCTAGTTACATTTCTAACAGCTAGAGAACTTGCTCATATATTCTTCTCATTACAATATTCTATGTTGAGGGAACATTTTGAGGCTAAAAGGATGGGTAGGGATATTTTATTTGGGGTAATGTTGTCACCAATTAGAATTCGTGAGCAACATTTGCATAGATCCCAAGTATTGTCATGTGAAATAAAATATAGGGATCTTTAACAATGCATGTGTATGTTTTATTTTTATTTGGTTCATTTTCCTTGTGTTAATTTGGCATTTGATTTGACCACACACATATAACTTCTTGGTCAATTAGATCTACTGGTGGTGCACCTACCCTTGTTTATTTTATGTATGATGTTGGCTCTACTACTGGGTATACTGCTACTTGTGGTGTTAATACTTATGTCGGCTGCTCGATCACAAGGTTCTTCCTCTTAATCCCTTTGCCTCCCAACTACTGGATCAACAGATGCTTGTTTTGTGACTAGATAAAGATTAGCGGGTGGGTGGATTGGTGTGTTTCAATGGATATTGTAATTTGTTTGAATGTTTATAATTGATATTATATTAAGCATTTGATTTGTAATTATTTTTAATACTTAATAGTTTTGGGTTAAAATGGATCCATGCGAGTTATGTAGATTGTGATAAGTTATGAAGAAGAGATGTTGTTTAAAAAGTAGCGTAGATAAATAGTATTGAAACTTATATAAGAAATGACACAGTTATGATAATATTGATTCATATAAAGATTATAATTTGTGAACAGTTAAATTTTCTCTTCCCTTTCTTGGATTTCAAATGCATATGGTCTTTCAACAATACTCCATCTTCATTTTTCTACATATAATGGTGTTCTGTTATCAACTTGAGATTTTATAAATGTTTTGCACTCTTTTAAATTTTTTTGTGACTTTAGAGATATGTTTTACATGATTCAACATTTATGGAACCTTGATTCAATTTATATGTCATAGATTTAGTTTTAACTCCAACTATTTTAAACATGTTGTTTCATCTCAATGTTGCAGTTGTATGTTGAATATTTTATTTGTGTATTTTAGTTATATGTATTTGCACATCACCAATAATCTCTTCATAAACACAATATGCCCTTGAAATGATGGATGGAAATGATTAGCATCCCTCATAATAATTCCTCTCTAAATGTCTTTGGAGATGCACTTGGAAACTTCATGACAATCACCACAAATGTGAAGGTTCTTGATGACTCCAATAAGTATTCCATGGGTGTATTCATAAGCCGAAATGCAATACCATGTAATGTACCTCTATACTTTGTTCATCATAACAAGCTATAATTTTTTTTATCAAAAGAATGAGCAAAAAAAAATATCGCACTCAAATAAGCAAAAACTTTAGAGTAGAAGATCTAATGCTTTGGAACAATAACTACTATATTTGGATTATATAGAAAATTCCATGCAGACTTCATACCCTTACCAAGTAAATAATTACAAGCATCCAACTTATACAACTTTTATCCTCAGAGATGCTTCTCAAATCCTAATAATTTTAAGAGCAAAGAAGGCCTTAAATTAAATTCTACCGAACCAGTCTATTGAGTTCTTAATCAGGAAGTTAATTCTAGAAGGGTTTTGACATTTGGAGGTAACACACGCATTGCATTTGACTAGCCTTTGATATTAACCATTTTAAAAATAAAAAACCATGTTATCTACTTCAATCATGATTAAATTCCTTAAGAGTAATATTCAAGGTAAATCAACCCAACATGCTACCATTTCAAATACTAATGCGAGTGTTTACAGTTGTATTTAATCTTGAAGAATAACACTTAACTAAGTTTTTAATTTTACTTCAACGGTGCAATCTAACACAATAATTTTGTTTTGGTGCATTCCTCCAACTAAGTTCTGGTTTGCAATTGAGAGTGTTAGAGGCTTAGATAATGCTTAAGGGACACCTTGCCACTTATATGGGGGATGTTGTATGCAATCTAGAGTGTCAGTACATTTATATAGTAATAAAATTTCTTCGCTTTCTATTACTGCTATCATAGAATTTACACCAGCGTAGATCCAAATCCTAGGCTCTATCAAGCGTCGAGATGGATCAAATCTCTCTAGATGTAGACCTCTTCTTTGGTATCCATTGATTTGATTCAAACCAAAAGACACATCTTTTTATTTAAGGTCCACATATATTTTTATTATTATTAATATTTAATATTATTTATGGCTGACATATTATTTTTTATTATTTTTTATTTTGTTAGGAACGAACATTGCATCATTTCTCCACACATGGTTTTAAAATCATATGCAAGGCCCTCCTACAATCATGGGTTGTTAAGGAGGACTTGCACATGGTCTTAAAACCATTTGCAAGGCCCTCCTAAACCATGCACAATAAAACCATGGGTTGTTTAGGAGGCCTTGCACATGGTTTAAAAACCATGTGCAAAGCCTCATAGACCATGTACAATAAAACCATTGGTTGTTTAGAATGCCTTGCACATGGTTTTAAAACCATGTGCAATGCCAACGTTTTTTTGCGGATAATTCAATTTTGTGTTTTTTTCTTGGCCTACATATTTTTTTTATGGATAATTAAATTTTTACTTTTTTATTGTTTTGTTAGGTAGGAAGATTACATCATCTCCCCCATATTAGATTGCTTTTGTGGCCGACATTTATTTTGGCCTATTATAAAATTTAATTTTTATTGATAAAAATAACATTACGAAAGTGATATTATTTTTATTTTGTGTTACAAAATTTCTCCCATAATATTCACTATCACTATTATTTTTTGCCGACATGTTACAAACCTTACATCACATTACAAGATCTCTTCCATAATATTTACTATCACTATTATTTTTTTCCGACATGTTACAAACGTTACTAATGTTACATCACGTTACAAGATCTCTTCCATAATATTCACTATCACTATTATTTTTTGTTGACATGTTACAAACGTTACATCATGTAGATCCAAGAGGTTGAAGATGGAAGATTGTAAATGTTGAAGAGGTTCAAGATGGAAGATTGTAAATATGTGAGAACTCCTATGACTACTAGCTGCAAGCTAAGCAAAGAAAGTGACGCAAATGTAGTGGATAAAAAATTCTACAGGTCAATGATTGGAAGCCTACTATATGTAACAACCTCAAGAACATACGTGATGCAAGGTGTTGGATAGGTTGCAAGATTTCAAGCAGATCCTAAGGAAACTCATGTTATTACAGTCAAAAGAATATTCAAATATCCTAAAGGTACTATGGAATTTGGATTATGGTACTCAAAATGAAATGAGTTGGACTTATTAGCTTACTCAAACACAGATTGGGAAGGATGAGTGGATGATAGAAGAAACACAAGTGGTGCATAATTTTCCTTAGGAAACTATTTGGTATCATGGTCTAGCAAAATGCAATCCTCAGTATCCTTATCAACAATTGAAGAAGAATGTATAGAAACAACAACATGTTATACTCAGATCCTTTGGATGAAACAAAACCTGTAAGAAATACAAGTAACATATGATGAGCTAATTACAATTTTATGTGACAACACAAGTGCCATCAATATTTCAAAGAATCCAGTTATGCACTCCAAGTCAAAGCATATTCCCATCAAGTTTCACTTTCTTCGAGAGAAAGTCACAGATAAAGATATCAAGTTGGAATATATTGGGGCAAAAGAGAAGATAACATATATATTTACTAAACCTCTCCCTAGAGAGACTTTTGAGTACATTCGAGAGAAATTGGGAGTCATACTTGCTAATGCAAAAAATTGCTCAACTAGCTCTACATGGCCTAAACCATATACATACATCTTTTTCTTGTAAATTTTCCCTCATTTTTTACCTCCATGACTATGTTTTAACCTTATGCTCTCTCAAAAAGTTCAAACAATATAAAAAAGGGCCTAAAAACCCTCAAAAGGGCTTAAAAACCCAAAAAAGGGCTTAAAAACCCTCAAAAGAGCTAAAACCGCACAAAGGGGCTTAAAACCCCCAAAAAGGGCTAAAACCCTAAATATGGTTCCAAAACCCTAAATGAGAGAAAAGGACAAGAAAAACTATAAGATAGTGTGGAGGTCTCCATCACAAGATTGATCACTTATTCCTTCGCCCATTTTTCTGTCATTTTGTGAGTATGGTGAGAATCACTTCTCTCACAATACTCACCACATTTTCCAATCATTTCATTTCCCCACCAACTCCCCACCTTGTACGTTGAGGCTCCCTCCGTACTACCAAGCCTGTGGAGAGGTGGTACCATCCAAGTCAGGGCATAGTGCCTCAATTTTAAAGAAAAGGGAAGGTATATTTGCCATATTGTTTGTTTATTTTAGTTAGTTTTTTATTTCATTTAGCCGTGTTACTAATTGTTTGTTTGCATCTTGTCTTTATTCATTTGAACTCTACCCTTATGTCCCTTAGACGGAAGGGAGGTGCATTTGTACGTATCTAGGGTGAAAACCCAAATACAGTTTTGGCGACCAAATAGGGTTGATCATTTTTTATCCTCTTGTTTTGCAGGTATTTGCTTTATTTTGAGGCTCATCCGTCACTCAGACAGCTAATCCGAGTCTGCATGGCACCACTGTTGGCTCTGTTTTTTAATTTTTCTCATGTACCCCCCCCATTGCGGCTTTCGGGTTAAAACACGCAACCCAGTCGCTGCTTTAGAGCTGAAGCCCATGACCCAGGTCGCAACTCAGGATGCAGAAGGCTCAACTTGCCTCCCACGGCACAGTCGCGACTATTTTTTGCATCAATTGCGACCGAGTCGCTACTATGTGGTCTGTTTGTGCGACTCAGTCGCCACTATCCTGTAGTTAGAAGTGACCTATCCAGGGATGATTTTAAGGAACCATACATATTTAAAAGTGTATAAATGTTGGCGAATATTACCAATTCTTAAAACGCCAACTATAAAATGATTGGCAATATTTTTCAAAAAATATTTTAATTTCCAAGGATTTTATATCGTTTATATAATAATTTGGTGATTTTTAGGGTGAAAAAATTTTACCCCATCAAAATTGGGTGAAACAAGGCTTCAAAAAATGCAAAATGGTTAATATATTTTGGGAGAAAAACAAGAAAAATAGCCCACTAGGCTAAAATTCGCCCCTAAAATTATCCCTGGACCTATCTGTTTTTTAGCCATTTTTCATTTGTTTTGACTATCTAAAATAGACCATTAGCCACTGTTTGACTGTTACATGCAATCTGTCTATTTTTTTGTTAGCTTTCTGCAAGTTTAAATTATGTATTTCATTATTAAAAGTTGGAAATTAACATTCTTATTTAGCCCTTCCTCCTCTACTCAGTCATCACCCTCCGGGGTCTTCTAAAATAGTACGGGGGGTTGAGTAAGCATAGTAATAGGAATCCATTTTTGTTATTGTTCATTTCCATTAAAAATAAGTGACCTTGGAAGCTATTAGGAGTGGAGACCGTTGGGGGTCTCACAGTGTTCATGTCCTCCTTGTTGAGCACCAAGAATTTGGGGTGTGACTCGGGGATCTACGGGTGGAATTGTTTCCACTTTGATGAGAGCCCAACACTCCCTCTTGGATTTGAAGGATACAAGGGTGGGGTAGTCACACTATTGATTTGCAAAATTTTCAGTTAGATTACACATTGTTACAGTTTGTCTTGCACTTTACCTGGATTTATTTTTACGTTTCAACCTTGTTTTGGGACAAGACCTTTGTTTGTTTCTTATAGGGAAACTAGTGTTATTTGATTATTGCATGATTGAAAGTAAAAAACCAAAAATTCATACACAAAGTGTGTCACGTCCCCATGCCTCTGACTAGCAAAGAGGATGTGACTCCAAGCTTCAATTCCTGGACTAAGAGCCCCATAACCATGTACAGGCATAAAATTTACTGAACAGAATGCTTAAACATGTGCATTGAACTTAAATGTGCACATATGAGAATTTATCATGTGCGAATGCGATTATCTATTAGACACAGCGGAAACATCATGCATTCAAACAAGCATTCTTTCAACATGTACATTTCATTTTCATTAACAGTAAATATAGAATTGCAGAGGTAAAATACACAAGGTCACTTATCTTATGAAGAATTCGATCTACAACCAGCTACGTCACTGCAACGTTCCACCCAACCATAGGCCAGCGTGCTCCTTAATCTCTCAGCAGCGCTGCCACCCCTGAGCTGGGCATGATTCTCCAAGGAATAAGGGAACAAGCAGGCTTACACATAGCTAGGGATGCACAAAACACAGCCAAGCCAACATAGTTGGGTTTATCAGGCCATTAAGGAGTTGGAGAAGGAAGATTCCCAAGCCAGTGAGCTCATTACAGAGCCAAGGACACCTACACCAAAACTAGCCTGACCTCTAAGACACCCATCCACACCCAACACAAGGAATCAGTCCCTTCTCTGCTACACAGTCCCTCAGGCCCTGCATTCACTTCCAGTGCTATTCAGGGGTGATGGAGAAGAAGGCCAGCCCTCTAGCTCTGTCTGTGTGGTTTCCAGCCACCAGGTTTATCAAGAAAATCTAAGCCAACATCCCTGCTCCTCTCACAGTCCAAAGACCGACCATTGCACACAAGCAACTAATTCAGTTGTCATAGCCTAAACAGGAAAACGAATTTTGAGTCATTATTGGCCCTATCGTGGCCAAAATGACTCTCAGGCAAATTTACAACAGCTCCCAGCATGTAAGAAAGACCACAACAACCACAACCAACAACATGGGAAAACACAGCCCATCCTGGGCAATGAAATCACCAAGAAAACATATACAGACCAAGCTGGGGAAGAAATTACAGTCTCCCAGCCTGCGGGTGAGCGTGAGCAACAATGCAGAACCCACAATCGTCCTGTGAGTACAGGATACGGCCACACTATTCACCAATCTGTAGAGGAAAATTGTTGCGTGGGTAAATCCAGCAAAATCTTGTGCGTGAAGACCAAAAACGGGAAGGAATCCCTCTGCGTGAGAATGCACGGCAATGGAGAGGACGCGAATTTGCAGGAGAAAATCGCATGGGTAAAACCCAGGAAAATTCCTGTGCGTGAAAACAGTGAGTGGCCAAATGGGAAGTGCATGAAGGTGAACAGCTACCAGGAGGATGCGAATTTGCAATGCGTGGGTGCTCAGCAGCTCATGGAGAGGAAGGAAGAATGTCTGCGTGAGGGAAAGAACAACAAAATCGTGGGTAGAGTGTGCATGTGGGTGAGGACTGACAGTCCTGCCACCCCACTCCCAAAATCATTAACTGCTTCAACCACCAGCAGTCTTTCATAATGAAAGTGGTTGGAATAAGACAAAGGAAAATGACACATGGGTTTTCCCCCTTTTGGCTCAAGATTGACAATTTCCCCCACCCCTATCCTTGTGAAAATCATGCCCCTTTCTCATTTTAGTTGCCACGATCGTAGCTGGTCGGGTTCATTTAATTAATTATAGATGCATATTTACATGATGGCAAACATAATATATGCCGCATGCCCCGATATTCAATCAGTGACAAATTTAAATCTAAACATTAGCATAACCAATCAATGGCGGGGCCTTGGCCTTTAGCTCCACACCATGATCATTTACAATATATACATCATCAAATACATCTAATGCAACGGGGTCAAAACTGGTACATTACAAAGTGCACACATTCACACCAAATAATCCAACAAAACTCGGTTCATGACCCCAAGCGAACCATAAAAGTAACCAATTTACTTAATAATTTTTCAGTTTGGGACATAAGTCTCAACTGACTCAACTACGGGAAGTACTCAAGCTTTTCCCTAAAAATCATTATGAGGAGTACCGCAGGAACCCAAAAGTAGCTGGCCAACGAGAGGAATTACTAAGAGAAATGGGCAGCGACCCCTTCCAATTGACTAGAGATACCCTTGCGAGGAAAAATCCAAGCACTATCTTCTTGCAGTCTTGGTGGCCGAGTGACCACTTATGAACCAATAGGAAGTCGTTTCAACAAGTCATTACCGATTACTACCATAAGCCACCATTTGATCCACTGGCTTCTTCCTCACAACTTAGGGGGGATCCCCCTCAGTTTGGGTCTTTAGAACATCATTGTCGAGGCCTGTTGCCTTAACCTCCTTCACTGTCAGAAGGAAACATGGCCTCTGATTCTGTTTTAGATTCCTATCAATTAGAGCTGAATATTTTCACTGCACCATCTATCCCTATGGCTAGCGCAAATCCTGATTTATTCTTCGGAGGGATAGTTGGTAGCGGACCCACTATGCATGCTACTGTAAGTACACCACCCATCAATGGTTGCCCTACAATAGCCCCCACAATTCCAACCGTACCACCATACATACTTGTGGGCAGTGGCCCTTCCATGATTATCTCGGCTTTCCCCATGGTGGGAAGTCAACCACAAGTACCCCCCACCATGCATGGACATCACTCTCCTGCAAACTCCGGTGTCATTGTCGGTCCCTCCCAAACCAACCTCGGATCGAGCCTACCATTCATGACTCATCTTAATTTACCAGACTTGTCCAGATTAACGAATGACCCCATTAGTCATCAACCTCACTGGCCTCTCATGCCGACCAAACTTCCTTCAGACATTCCAAAGTTTGAAGGAAAGGCGAGGAAAGACCCTCAAAACCACATCATGTCATTCCACTTATGGTTTTCCTCAAACACCATTGTTGATGACTCCATCCGACTGAGGTATTCCAAAGCACACTTACAAGTCCTGTGGTGAAGTGGTATATCTAGGTACCTCAAGCCTCTTACCATGATTTCAATTCACTGTATTTCATGTTCCTTCAATATTTCCAACTTCCCATTAGATACGACAAAGGCATGGAAATCTTGTTAACTTGCCGTCAGAATACTGCTACGCACATCACCGACCACATCCATGAGTAGTGACAACGACGTAGCCTATGCGATATCTAGCTTGATGACAGGATTTTCCTCGATTGGTTCTTGAAAACCTTACTATAGCCCATAGCCAAGGACGTTACCTTTGAACATCCCCAATCTAAGAAATAGGTTATCTTAAAGGCCCAGCAGTTTGATTTAATCTACGCTCAGTCTGGATACCTGTACACCATCATACTAGACGCTCCTCGTGCCGGCACCTCTCACCGTGATGCACCGAGGGCATCCCATGCTGCAGATGGTGTCATCAGTTCTGTCTCCCAACACCCATAGTACTATGCAGCACCCTGTATGATTCCACTGCACCCAAACAACACCCCAGGTGGTGCGCAACCGAACCAAATTCCCTATTAATTTAGGATGATGGATCAGTCTGCAGCCACAACCTCCCATGCATAGCCTACACCAAGTTAGCATGCCCATGTGTCGACATCGCCAACACAACCGTATTTGAGACAACCGACCAAATTCATAGCCCCTCCAACTCCTCCAATGTACTATGTGCCACCTATACAAGCTGCTCTGTCCCCTACCCTAGCTCCTCCAACTTCTTTGGGACATGTTTTTTCTCAGTATAATATTTCCAACCAACCCACCCCCAATAACCAACAAGGGCAAGGTAATAAAACCGGGCAAGGAACTGGGGTAACAACCAACCATAAGGAGGCAACCAAGAACCTAATCATCCTAACAACAATGGTGCTAACTCACAGAAACAAAATCCCCAACAGCCTAATAAACCAGGTTCGAACCACTCCATTATGAACTAATCATCCCTATAAATTATGTAACGTCTATGGTCACTACACTCATGAATTCCCTCATATGGCTCCTGCCCGCCAGTCTCTCCTGAATGAGGCTCAACAGGCCACCAATGTCACGGCCCAGGCTCAGCCCAACCCAGCTCCACCAAGATCCCCTCCTACGGTGTTCCAAAATCCATTACCACTCCAAGGGCTAGTTGCCACCACACCCTTGGGCCCACCTGCCCCTGCAGCTCCCACCCCCCCACTGCAGCTTTGCCTACAGAGACCTGTGTCCATCACTTTATGGCACTGTCATATGATGAATTCAACCTTCAGACTAAGAGGAAATAGTACGACTCCACCATGGAAACCGCTGACCCATCAGCATCATCTACCTCCAGCACTGCCAACATGCCCCTCCACTTACCTACACCCCCATTGATGGGGCAGCCAAATTTCCAATGTTTCCTATACGATGTATTGCCAACAATGCAACTACACGAGCTGCCCTAAACTATAGCATCATTGATGACTTGGCCCGATCACCTACAAGCATGTCCGCTCTTGAGGTACTCAAAACATGCCCTCCGCAGTGGAAAGCGTTGTTATCCGCACTTGGTGCCATGGATCTCTCCAACTCCAGATTGATCACATTTGATATGGATCAAGGAGAACCCATAATTCCATCCACCGTCACCTTCAAAATTCCAGTCTCAATATAAAATTTGGTCGTACATTGATGAAGGGGCATCTACCTGCGTTATGTCAACCATTTTATAGCAGAAAATCGGGTCCCCCACCCTCAAACAATCCTCTACCGCACTTCGCGGCTACGATGGGCATGCTACCAAGGCCAAGGGAATTCTACCAAATGTTCCTATTTTCTTAGCAGGGAAGATGGTTTTGATTGAAATAAAGGTCATTAACACCCAACTTGATGATAACCTCCTCCTTGGACGTAGCTACATGTATGCCATGAGAGCCGTGGCATCCACCGTCTTTCGACTCCTCATGTTCCCTCATGATGGAAAGATCATGACAGTCAACCAAGTGACGTACTACAATCCACAGGGACCGACCACACAGGAACATGTCATTACTACCATGGATACTACCATTGATAGTGTGTCGATCCCTTTGTTATCGGCTATTGGCCTAGGCTTATTTTCCAACACCCCGATGGCGGACACATTTCCATCCGTGCCCCCTCCCTCTCTGCCGACTGACATAGTATATTTTTGTACTATCACATCAAGTACCATCCTGACCACGTCACAACGTCAGTTTCAACCTCAACCTCAGTCACCGAGGAACTATTGGGGTTCATTCCTGATTCACATGATTCCCTTCCTTTTTCTCATTGTTATTTCGTTGAGTATGCTAGGACACATTTTCTCTCAGGTATTCACATACCATTTTGGATCGAGAGTGAA
The DNA here is from genome assembly GCA_001517045.1 of Pseudotsuga menziesii. Classification (NCBI taxonomy): domain Eukaryota; kingdom Viridiplantae; phylum Streptophyta; class Pinopsida; order Pinales; family Pinaceae; genus Pseudotsuga; species Pseudotsuga menziesii. The sequence continues at coordinate 86,176 of LPNX010961313.1, read as the reverse complement.
CACATCTTTGATCTGTACTTCCAGTAGTCCTTTCCCATCATCGACCATGGAAGATCCACCTGATATATCCTGACACCACTTTCATGACAATGAAGAGATCTCTGAAACTGCCACTAGTTTCACCCCATTTCAATTAGTCTATGGTGTGGAGTCAGTTCTTCCCATTGAAGGAAATATTCTGTCACCCTGCCTTGTTGACAAACTTCTACCTGATACATCACCATTAGAAGAAACCCTACTTATGCTTGAACAAGCCAATGAGGACCGTCGTGCTACTCTCCAAATGATTGAAGCAGCCAAGACTTGGTTGAAATCCCATCATGACTCCCACGTCTACCCACACACCTTTAGTGAGGGGGACCTAGTCCTTGTTCATGGCCAAGCAAATGCAAAGTTAAGAAAAGGGAAGTCTGATTCCACATGGTATGACCCATATGTCATCCATTGATGTCTCGAAAAGGGGGCATGCATCCTTGCTGACTCCAATGACCACCTCTTGAAGAATCCCCATAATGGGCTCTACCTCAATAGATTCTATGGTTGAAGTCAATCCATGCCTACCCTTGTAGCTTAGTTTTCCTTTTTGTTTTGCATCGTTTTTACCATGATGAGGTGACCCCCTCTAGTAGTTGTTCCATGTCTAATCATAGTGAGGCCATTATAGAACTCCGTTGCATCATTTGCACATGAGCAAGTAGATATAATCCATGCCCCTGCACCACTGGTATCCCACTAGAGGGTGCAGTCCCGCATATGCACATGTACACAATATGTTGCACATACGATCTAGATACCATTATTCTAGCATATGGTCAGGTCCCTAGACTTGAACCAGAGGTCAATGCATCTCTAGGATCTCCCTAGTTTTCCATGCTCATGTATGGATCATCCTCTATGAGGATAGGAAGCTGCCACCACTGTGCAAAAATCTCTCAGGTAACAAGATGACCTGTACTAGATTGACTCCCTCCCTACTTTCCTATAGCCATTGCTCAGAGCCACTTCTATTAATGTTCCACCATGCGAATCATGCCTTGTAGAGCTAGCTCCATACCCATAGGCCTCCGTTTGGTCTATTTTTTCCCCATGCACCACTACACCAGGGGAAACATCACTAGCTGCTAGTCACAATCATCCAGAGTCCGTTTGAGACGCCATTCGCACCATCAGCTTCATTTTTAGTCCTCTGTCTTTTGACGAGACCCTTGTCTCGTTCTCTCATTATGATTTTCTAGACAATTTCTGGAATCCACCTCGATTTGTGTACCATCACACAAGTCTCCCTTTGTATGTATTGGCATGTTCACAATCTATCCGCTCCATCCATACTGCACAATTGGCCATCTTTCGACCACCATCCATCGTCCCACAAGGGGGAACCATTAGTGTTATACATTTATATCCATCATCCATATATCAAACACTTCCCCCTTGCTTGATTCACCATCATAGAGTTTCTGTTAAGCTCTTTTCTGACTCCTAAACAAATGAAAATATCGTCGAGCACACTTGCTTCCTTTCCCACTCGTTAAAGTACTTGAAAGGGCGTCTACATAGCCTCGTCTATCTCCTTTCGCAGACTATGTAGAATACCATAATGAAATGACCACCTCGACGCACTCAAGCCAGGAATGTTTCCCTTTGCATCCTTTTATGCTTTCTCGGGCATTGGGACCGAACTCTAAGAAAATGCTCACCATGGGTTGTCTTTAAGCTCTTTTGCAGCCTTCACATCAAGAAAATATTGTTGAGAAAACTTGGTTTCCTTCATGTTCATAAAATTATTTGAATGACCATCCAGTCAATACAAGTTTAACCTTTTCCTGCCCGATTGGACTACCAACGGTAAAGAAGTCTTCTATCCCCTAAAAAGGATGGGAGAGCTTTCCTGCGCACACTTTTATCCTTTTTCAGACTCAAGAGACTACATAAGAAAAATATGCGACACTGGAGTCTTCTTCTTGTTTTCAGATTCTCTAAACATGAAAACACCAACGAGCATTTAATTTCTGAGGATTGCTAAAACTCCACAAGATCGTGTCACAATGGTGTCTTTAGGCACCACCCCATATATTAGAGTTCGACAGGATTCCCCCATTGGGTCTCCTTTGTTCAGAGTATTCTGCGATGAGTCTTTCTTATCAATAGTCCTATTTACCTCCCTTAGTATTTCCATCTATAGTTACATTCCTGGTATCACAGCTATGATCCCTCTCCCACGAGTCAGTTTCATTTGCTACCAGGTAAGCCCTGTCGTCATACTCTGAAAAAAGGAAGTTTGAGTCTCCCATGATAACTTGCACATGTTACTCCCATTCACCGAGTCAGTCCCTAGATTGTCCCACATCTTTGTTTATCCCCCTCGTGCTTCTAGTCAAGGAAACATTATTTCCTTGGTCAGTTGCAGGTCCCCCTCTGTCGACAACAACACATCTATTCCAGAGGTCCCTGTATCCTGGTTCCATTAACCTTATTAATGAGTTCCTTGGACCACTTGAGAGGAGTCATTAGTGCCTCTCGATATCATTGTGTCTCACATGCTCGACTTTAGCTACATCATCACACCATTGATATTCGTACAAGGTATTGGTCCGTACATTATTTGGTTGAATACCATGGTTGTCACCTGACTCTAGCACATTGGTGAGTCTATTAAGGGACCCAGACAGGTTCATGTCCCTTGTGATTTCTAGGTTTCCTTGGAAATAGTGTTCAGAATCCCCCCAGAGCAGTGCTTCTATATAGATTCATGATTGATGCGACATATTGTACCACAGAGACTTGACTCTTCATCAGTGAGTCCCTACAGTTATGTAAACTTCCAGATCTAGTAGAGCATCAGTTGTGAAGATATCACATTTCATGAGAATGCCATGGGTCCTATGTATCAGTTCTTCAGATCAGTATTATATTCAACCTCTCATTGGGGCCATCATTATGTAACAACAATTGTATATGATCGGATCCTAGATTTTGGAGCCTTGATCCCATTATTTATTCTTTTGACATTGTTACGAGCATGGGTATTCCCGTCTCGCACATATACATGTCACATTTTCTTTGTACTTCACCGATTGATGGGAACCAAGTTTAATACAAAAACCAAAAGCCACCGTGTCTTGAACAAGAAAGCACTACTTCTTCACAGGTCTCTCCACTATCCCAATGATCCTATGATGTTCGTCGACCATACGATGAGCTCCTGCCCTCACACATCAGGGGGCTATCTATTAACGCAAAAAAATGCTCAACTAGCTCTACATTTCCTAAACCATATACATACATATTTTTCAGTTTGTAGATTTCTGCGGTAAGATAAATTGTTGTAGGGTTCTTCCGGACAATCCGCAGTAGCCATTTTTTTGGTCGACGTTTTCGGAATCGAAACGTCGACCAAAAAAATGGCTACTGCGGATTGTCCGGAAGAACCCTACAACAATACATATTTTTCCTGTCTTTTTTCCCTCATTTTTTATCTCCATGGCTATGTTTTAACATTATGCTCTCTCAAAAGGTTCAAAACATATAAAAAATGGCCTAAAAACCCTCAAAATGGCTTAAAAAACCTCAAAAGAGATAAACACCCACAAAGGGGCTTAAAAACCCTAAAAAGGGATAAAATCCCTAAATAGGGTTCCAAAACCCTAAAAGAGAGAAAAGGACAAGAAAAACTATAAAATAGTGTGGAGGTCTCCATCACAAGATTGACCACTTATTCCTTTGCCCATTTTTCTGTCATTTTGTGAGTACGGTGAGAATCACTTCTCTCACAATAGTCACCACATTTTCCAATCATTCGATTTCCCCACCAACTGCCCACCTTGTACGTTGAGGCTCCCTCCATAGTACCAAGCGTGTGGAGAGGCGGTACCATCCAAGTCAGGGCACGGTGGCCCAATTTTAAATCAAAGTGAAGGTATATTTGCCATATTGTTTGTTTATTTTAGTTATTTTTTATTACATTTTACTGTGTTACTAATCGTTTGTTTGCAGCTTGTCTTTATCCATTTGAACTCTACCCTTATGTCCCTTAGACAGAAGGGAGGTGCATTTGCATGTAGTTAGGGTGAAAACATAGCTACAATACTATCTCCTAATTGAATTGGATCATTTTCAACAAAACAACAATGCCTGATGACAGGGGGAGAAGTTCCACTAAAAGAAATACCATTTTCCATTGATTCCAAAGGGGGGAGAAAATTTGTGAACAAGGGAGTCTATTCTCAAGTTATAAACAGGGAGAGTCTGTTCTCAGGGGGATATTTGGTGTTGTCATCAATGACAAGGGGGGATATTGTTGATTAAGTTGTCATTGATGCCAATAATGTTTGGTCATTGATGTCAACAATTCTTGGTAGAGGCTGTGGTTGTATTGGTCTTAGTACTCCTCTGTGGAGACTTTGAGAGAAAGGGTTGGTGTGTGTTGTTTTTTTACTCAAAGGAGTCCTTTTGTGGTTGTACAAACCCAAGATTGAAGCAATTGGAGGCCTTGGGGAAATGGAAAAATCCCTAGTTACCCATTAACTTGGTAGAGCCTCCCTAAGATGTGTCTTGGTCCCATCTCAAGTCTAACTGATGGTCTCTATACCTCCTTGTATTTACTGTGGTCCCTTGAGTGTTTGGTTGAATTTTCTTGATAGTTCATGTGATAGTTTGGTCTTTGAAACCCTCACACAATTGTCTTGTGCCCTTAGTTGATGTATTATCCTTATTATGAATCCCATGTTCTTGACAAGAAGAAATGACCCATTTTATGGTCATTTAACATGACTCACTCAATGGAGCTTGAAGTGCTTGACGCTTGTTGTTAACCATTTATCTTGACTTAGTCTCCTTGTTGGTTTATGATGTGGTCTTTGGAACCCTTATGTGTGGGGTATTGAAATCCTATACAAATTGAATAATTTAATAATATTGGACCATGTATATTCAAATAATCCCTTCACAAGATGGTAGTCCTCGTCAAGCCCTTTCCGTTGATATGTGGGGCATATCCTAACTCCTCACAATTGAAGAGATTTTAATTTTTGAAGTTTAATGATTAAATAAAAAATTAAAATGTAATTTGAAAATATTTTATATGACATGTCGGCTCCATTAAAAGATCAAATTATTTTTTATAAAATTGTTAGGTCGGCCCAATGGATATTGGAATACCATCCAAGTTAAAGTGTACATATACACTTATCGTTCCTCATTCAAAATAGATGTTGTAAGTTATATTTTTTTTGAAATTCAGGTATCATAAAATTAGATTGAGGCAATCGTAGTATAAAGTTTGTTCAATTGTGTTATAGCCGAAATGAAACATTTCTTCCTGTGACCAAATTCCCATGATTTCGTTGCATGTCGACACTTCCATGACGACACTTCATGAAAGTCACCGAAAAACACATAACTTAGAGGATACATATCCGGATTTCTCTAACTCTGTTTGACCTCTTCTCTACACTGTTGGAAAGGTATTCGAGTTAGAAAAAACTTTCTAGAAGACTTTAAAGTTTGAAAATATTTGACATATTTTTTACTTGTCCTTCATGGTACCCACGAATTTCACCTTTGTATTCACGACTTGTCCTTCATGTTTCCTATGAATTCCCCTAATTACTATTGTATTCGCGACTATTTTCACTGTAACCCGTCAATCCCCCTGCATTCGTGACTATTGTCACTGCAATCTGTGAATATCGACTTGCATTCATGACTGTTGTCACTGCAACCCGCGAATACATCCTACACATGTAAAAAATGGATTTTTCTCTAATTTTGGGTAGTTTGGGTGGTTATGCAGCTAACTCCTTCGGTTGTAACTACTTTGTCTTTGACCCTATCTCTTCGAAAATGTATAAATAGAGGTAGCGAGACCCATGAGAAGGAACTTGAATCATTGTATTGTTATGCTGGAGGAATTGGGACTCTCATTCCACCCACCTTTTCCCTAGAATCTATCTCCTTGTGTTGCATATATTGGACGATGAGTTCCTTGGATAAGAGAAGCAACAAAACCAGATCAAGGTTTTGTGACATGCTTGACTTCAAGACAAGGTATATTTGTACTTCTTTCATGATTAATACAGATGGGATGTCCTTCTTCTTCCCAAATCATTATTCAACGTGTGTTTTAATCTCTATTTTTATTATATGATGATGTATATCAGCTTAGGGTTTCATGTTTTACTGAACATAATCTCCTTTCATATAGTCTATTTGGTTTGAGGAAGGTATAATTTGGTTTGTAGATCTCTTGGAGAAAGAGGAGCAAGAAGAGGATTTAAGGGATGCTAGGATAGTCCTTCATTTGGATAAGGTATGAACCAACAAAATATCTGAATCTTGTTTATATTTACTTATAGAACTATATCCATCCACCTTTCAACCCCAGTATGTTGACGGCCTCTTAAGCCCTAGCCATAGGAACACTTTCCTCTACAACAAAACTGGTGACTCTGCTAGGGAGAGTCTTGTCTGATTGGGATTTCTCTATCTTTCTTCCCATATTTTGTAAGGTTTCAAGTCCTTCTTGCCATTTAGGAACACCCTCAGAGTCTGATAGTACACCTCCCTTGCGTTCCTAAGGCAGTTTTTTGGCTTTTTGGGGGGCCTTTTCACATCCATTCACAAGTTATAGACTAACCAGTTGCAAGTCTGGGATGTATTCACGACCTTCCTTACTTCCAACCTGCATGTGACACATGACCTAACAATAGTACAACTCGCGAATGCCTCAAAAAAAATGTTTTGTTCTCATTTTTTGTGGTTTCTTCTGTTGTTTGAGTGTTGATGGTAGGTTTTTGGGGTCCTCTACAGGTGCATGAGTCCAAGGAGTTATTGTCATCCATTTAGGGTGTTCTTTATCTAGGTTTTTATCCATTTTTTAGCATTAGGTTTTTCTTTTTGCTCATCTCCCCACCTCCTTTGCTTGGTTTGACTTTAGGCTAAGGTTTCTAGTCAGCCTCTGTTAGTGATCTTTGTCTGAGTTCAGAAGCTTGTTGGTGCTTGTTTCCTTCTTGTTTTGTTGGTTAACTTCACCATGCCTAAGTATTTGTCTTGTCTCATATGCAATCCTCCCTTCCAAGTAGGGTTTATACTAAATTTAGGGAAGTCTAGAGTCTGTTTGGTGGTTGTATAACACCAGTCCTTTTGCTTTGTTATTTTTATCTACATACTTTTGTTTGTAGGTAGTTTTTATTTTGCACTTATAAAAGAAAAAGAAAAATAGCATATAGTTGTTTAATATGCATGCAGATTAGGGTTTTGTCTTTAATTCATTGCATATCTTTATTCTTAAAAAAAATTGTTCTTTAGTGGCTTTCAAGTTTCTGTTTGAAAAGAAAGAGAATAGTTTTTTCTTTTTGCATTTCATTTCTCTTTTCTTAGTCATCTTGTTTCAACATTGAGTCAAAACACCATTGGTTTCACCTTCGGCACCCCCTTTGAGTAATCAATAAACATTCAAAATAAATGCTTAATATCTAAAATATATTAGTAACTGTTTGTTTATATGGATGACACATATTAGTCTAGGCTAGTGTTTTGGGTTAGGGATATCTGAACTACCCAAAAATTCAAACTCAAACATAGTGGCCTATTTATTAGGAAATCCAACTTCATTGAGAAAGACACCGAAAACATCATCTTACACAGGAGTCAAGCACGATTTTGTGTGATACTGAGCTATTGGAGATACCCCTCCTCTTCTTAGTAGAGCATACACCAGAGTTGTTGCACATTTGGGGACTCACCTAGTACCTCCTCCTAGCCATGTGTGGTGCCTAGTAATGCTTGATTTTTTGGGTTAGCTACCCTTCCCATGTGCATCAGCTGGACTGATGACTGTTCTACTGGAGTATCTCTCCAATTTTAGCAGCCTTAGTATCTTGTCTGCTAGGATCTTACACGGGTGGAATTGGAAGGCTATTTCCAATGCACCTAGGGTAGACTTGGAAGGTAACCCGGGTTGAAAATTTGGGAGGGTGGTTCGGTGATTCCAGTGCTTGCATTGAGAGGGATATTTACGAGATGCCAAGTAAATACTCTCCTTCTTTCATTGGTTAGTTCTGGGCCCTCATCATCCCAACATTTCCTTTGGAAGGGATAATTGTTTGTATGGCTTGATACTTAGGTATTTTTTGCTAGTGGTGTGTTCTTTGTATTGTTGGTTGCCTCTCGACCTTATACTTTTTCTTCTAGTTTGAAACTATGGATAACACCCTTTTGAACACCAACCAATATATCCCCATGCTAGGAACTCCCTGTACTATTCCTTTAATAGGGAATGTTGGCGTTCCTTTGATGGCCACCCTGAATCTTCCTGGATTCACCCTAGGGATACCAGTGTGGTTTTTCTCCATTCCAAATGTTCCGAATTATCCTAATGATTCTGAAGTAAGATCCTTATATCAAGGGAATCAAAAAGCTGCTTCCCCTTCACATGTATTATCCTCTCCTCCTCCTTCTACCTCAAGCGGTTAAAGTACTAATACTAGTAACTGATAGTCTAAAATGAGTAAAAGAAGGAAGAATAGGAAGAAGACTTGTAAGCAAGGGGCACCCATTCAACCTCTGCAGGTCAAGTTGAACCTCACCACTCAGCCTCTGTAGTTCATGTTGGGGGAACCTATCCAACCTATGCAGGTCATGTTATATATAATCACTCAACCTTTGCAAGTCAATTTGATCTTCACCATCCAGTCTCTATAGGTCATGCTGGTGGAACCCTTCCAACCTCTGCAGGTCATGTTGTATCCAGTCACTCATCCTCTCTAGTTCATGGTGAGGGAACTCATCCAACCTATACAGGTAAAGTTGAACCTCCTCATCCAAGCTCTATAGATCATGTTGGACCCAACCACCCAACCTATGTAGTTCATGCTGGGGGCACACACACTCAACCTTTGCGAAGCATGTTGATCCTAACCATTCAACCTCTGCTAGTCATTCTACTGGAAACCGTCAAACCTTTACAAGTCATGTTGGACCTAGTATCTCAGCCTTTACAGGTCATGCTGAGGGAAGTCGGTTATCCACTGCGAGTCATTCCAACACTGTTGAAAATACTAACTATTAAAAACACAAGCCTAAGTTCCCTTGTAAAATTTGTGAAGGAGACCACCTTACTCATAAATGTCCTTCCATTGTAGAGGTATAGAGAGTTTGATTCCAAGGTCATCGCATTTTTGAACACCCTGAAGTCTCTCAACAACTAGCCTCTCTTATTCAGGTCGGACTAAGTCACCTAGCCTCTAGTGGTCGTGCTGGGGGAAAACTCTCAACCTTTGTAGATCATGCTGAGAGAAAACAATCAACCACAACTAGTCATGTTGACACCGTTGAAAAAACTGGTCGTTCAAAGTGAAAAATTAGGTTCCCTTCTAATCTATGCGAGGGAGATCATCTTACTCACCAGTGCCTTGTTATTGTAGAGGTGCAAAGAGTGTGGTCCAAGGCTCAAGTATTTCCTTGTCTTGAACAACTTGAAGTTTATCAACAACCTACTCAACATTTGGTTGATCAAGTGGTTGAACCTTCCTAGTGTTTGGTTCACCCCACTCTTCTTTCAGAGAGTGATCCTTATGTGATTGAACTAATGTCATATTTTGTCCATCCCACTCTCCCTTTGGAGAGTGACTTTCACAAAGCAGTTGAATTGATTCTGTCGTTAATCAATCCCACTTTTATTTTGGAGAGTGAAGTGTCTACTAGTCACATTTTCTTCACTACCAATTCAGAACTTACTGAACAAGGGGAAACTAAACTTGTTTCAAATGAAACCCCACCAAGCTCTCAAATTGCTTCCTTTGATTGGGATAGCCTGTTGAGTCGCTCCTTCCTTCTGAAGAAACTTTCCATATAAAGGTCAAGGTTGGAAAATATACGATTTCTTGTTGTATTGTTGATGAAGGAGCCTCAGTTAGTATTTTTTCTTCTCGTGCTTGGCGAGGCATGGCATCTCCCATACTTGTGTCAACTTCTAGTCAGTTATTTGATTTTGATAGAATAACTAGCATAGCCTTGGGAATTATTTCTCAAACACCTGTTACTTTGGGTGGGAAGACTGTCTTAGTTTATTTCATGATGATAAAAGACCCCTTGGACTTCAATATGCTCCTCGGGCGTGATTATGTTTATGCCATGCAAGATTTAGTGTCAATGTTCTTTTGTGTGATGTACTTTAATCATGGTGAAGAAATTGTCACTATTGATCAGTTGGATTTTCTAGATCCCTCTCTTAACCCAACTAGAGACCAGGTTTTCCCTTTATTGATTAACAGTGTCTCGATAGACACTCCCCTGCCATGGGTAAGCTATGTGGCCTCATATCCCTTACATTTACTTGTTACTGAGAATAAGCCTCTATGTTCATGTTTACTTTCTCAGACTGGGTTCTGACAATTGACGAAGTGTTTCATCCTATACAGACTATGGAGCCTACTCTCCACTCTGTTGATCCATTTGAAACTTAATATATGTGCCCTATCTGGGATGATTTGCTTCCTTTTGATGAAGTCTTCCTAGAGTCTTTGATACAGTCTGACCTTTTGATGTATGTCGGTTCAGTGGTGACTAAGTATAACCCTGATTTTCTTAGTAAGCCTGATATTTTGATTGATCAATCTTATTATGTGGGTCTTGTTGAGTATTTTGACTCTCCCTTTGAACATCAAGTCAGTGATTCTGATGAGTTTGTTTTTTCTTATAGATTTCTCAACTCCTATGATACTGATTTTTTTCATGCAAACTCTATCTCCTCTGTCAATCTTTTATTTTCGTTTGAGGTTTATCTTATTGATTGTGAACCCTCAGGCCTTGGCACTGTAGAGTCCTCTTTGGTTGAATTTGTCTTGAATAAACCTTCTATATAAGATAAAAAAAGTCACATGCATGTCTTCGAAAGTGACCTGCATTGGAGATTTTCTTCTGAATATGCTCTTGATGTTGTTGTTTCTTGGAGATAGGATTTGAAGTTGGATCCACAACTATTTACTGTCCTTACCTTTTTGTCCAAGATGTAACTACATCTGTGTGTACCCTGCTCATGATTTTGAGCCTGATGCCAGCTTGGACGCTCTTAGCTCGTTGTATAATCCCTCATCTTTGCTCTCATCATCACTCAGCCTTGTACCTTTTTTCCTTTGCAACTTGACACCTTTTTCCATGAGGAGACGTTCCCAGAGTGTCTTTATCCTACTCATGTTCCTTGCATTATGCATAGGTTTGTTCCTTGTTCTTGGAACTAGTTTTACAAGCCCTTGACACTCGTCTCCTCACATTTAGAGCATTCATTCTGCTCTCCTCCGAGCTCGTAAAAAAATGTAAGGAGGCCACGAGTTAAATTTTTTGGACTCCTTAAAACTTCATGGGAAACATATGGAGTTATCTTTAAGCCATGGTTTGACTCTTTAAAATTTAATAGATTGCCAAGTAAACTTGTATGTTTATACTCGTTAATGTAAATTGAACAATCATCTACATAAGTATAAGTTTACCCCTTTTTACGGCCTTGTGGATTACATAGGAAAAATGAATACTCTATTTTCTTTGGAATCTAGAAAAGTATATTTAGGTATAGATTTATCTATTTTCCAGGCCCGAAGGACTAAAATTACGGAAAATGAACCTTGTCGAGCTTAGTTTTCTCTTTTTTGTTCTCTGGGCCTAAACATGAAAAAGATTCTGAGCATAATTTATATCTTTGTCATGCTCGTTAAACCATAAGCACAAAGCATCGAGCTTATTTTTGTCAGTTCCATTCTTGTAAATAAATGGAACTTTTCAAGTGATCTTGCTTTCCTTCACACTCGTTAAAACTAAAGCACTTTAGCTTGCTTTTGAAGGAGCGTCGGTCTGGTGATAGTTTACCCTTTTTTTGGACCTTGCTGACTAACTACAAAAAAATGCATACCTTAGTTCACCTGGGATAAGAGAGTTGTCCTTTGTATTGTTTTACACTTTTTGGGCTTAGGATACTAACTTTACGAAAAATAACCTACCTATAGTCTTCTTTATACTTTTCAAGCTCTCAAAACTATGAAAACACCATCGAGCATTCACCTATTCGGGCTCGTAAAATCCATAAATCAATGCTTTATCAAGCATTCCTCTATTTCTTCTTTGAGCTTGTAAAAAATGAAGAAGGTCCTAAGTTTGATTTCTTGGACTTGTTAAACATTTACAAGAAATAGGGAAGGGAATTTCAATCACATTTTTTTCACATCATGGACAAAAGTCTTGTTTCCTTGAACAAAGCACCAATTTTGAGTCTATCAACAGTTGGGTCTTAGTTTTGGACCTTATCCCGATTCAGAGTTTCTTACTATTCCAGTTGGCTTCTTTTCCAATTATATGGGGAATCTGTCAATGTCTCCTACATTGAATATTTGTGCCGTTGGTCCTTTTGTGTCAAAAGCTGCTTAAGTCACTTTTTTGTCATGCTCAATGTTCAAGGATAAACCTTTGTTGGCCATTCTGTAGTTTCCTTGACCTTTTGTGTCGGCCATTCCCTTGTATCAGTTCATTACATTATGTCTTCAACGATCCTTGTTGCAAATTTTGTTCCAGTTCCATATCCAATTAGTCTTTGACTTACCTCATGTTGGATGATGAAGGATGCCTTAATTCCTTTATTCCAATGGATATCTTCCTATTGATGTCAACACATCTTTCTCTAGGAATGAGATTTAGAGTTTCGGTTAGTACCTTAGGGATTGTAGTCATCAGTGGAAATTTCCCTCGCTATTGGATAGTGGGAATACCTTAATGTATCCTACTCTATGGATTCTTCAAATGTTCGAATTCAAGTCCTTCTATTCACATTTGTTAGAATGTACTAGGTACCTTGGGGACCATTTTTATTATTGGTGTTTTCCCTCATGTTTGTTAACGGTTCTCATTAATGACCAGTAATCAAATAGTTTCCTCCATGTTCAACTTCAGCTCCTTTATTCGCATGGTTAGGATTTGTACCTTTGGGTGGTTTGGATTGAAGACCTTGGGTTGACAATAGCATCACCATATTTTTCTATTACCCTAGTTGCACAAGACCTTTTCACACTTCATACAACATTTTATGATACATAGATACACCTTGTATTCTTGTGGCTAGATCAATTATTGAGCATGGATCCACCCTGTTCACTTGTGGCCATGACTCCTTTAGATTTGAGATGATGCCTTTTTGCATATTGAGCAACCATGATAGTTACATCAGTTATGCACATGTTGGATCTTCCTGTATCTTTATGGCCATGAACTGTATATGAACTTGTATGTCACAGAGAACAGTTTTGTCTGACATTTATCTCTCTTTCAAGTACCTTTATTCGAGCCTTTTGACCTTGGATTATCTCCTCTCTCCATGCCTAAGTTGTTTCCCTTATAATGCGTTTTGACTATCATCTTCCCCTCCAACCTTATACATTAGGGAGCATCTATTATAGCCCAAAATGACACATCTCTTCCATTGCATGTCGACACTTCCATGATGACACTTCATGAAAGTCACTGAAAAAACACCTAACTTGGAGGATCCATATATGGAGTTATTTAAATTTGTTTGACTTCTTCTCTACACTATTGGAAAGGTACTTGAGTGAGAAAAAAATTTCTAGAAGGCTCCAAAGTCTGAGTATTCCCATAAGTACAATTAAAATGAGCATCTTTGACCAATTCGTGACTTTCCCTTCATGGTACCCACGAATTTCACCTTTGTATTCGTGACTTGTCCTTCATGATACCCGCGAATTCCCCTAATTAATATTGTATTCATGACTAATGTCACTGCAACCCGTGAATCCCCTTACATTCATGATTGTTGTCACTAAAACTCGCGAATATCGACCTTCATTCGCAACAATTGTCACTGCAACCTGTGAACACGTCCTATACATGTAAAAAATGGATGTTTCTCAAATTTTGGGTAGTTTGGGTGGTTATGCAACTGACTCCTTCGGTTCTAACTACTTTTTCTTTGACCCTATCTCTTTAGAAACATATAAATAGAGGTAGAGAGGTCCATGAGAAGGGACTTGAATCATTGCATTGTTATGCTAGAGGAACTAGGACTCTCATTACTTCTCTAGGGACTAATCTCAGATGACATGGGCACATAAAGGAAACAATATTTGTTTGAGACATAAGGGCACCCAATATAGTCAACAGTGAGACCCGAGTTTTCCAGCTAATATGGTCAACATCATCACAGTCCGTACATCAAATATATTTTTTAGTCAAAGGTTGAGTATAAGTCAACTCTTCACAGTCAGTGCTTGAGCAAAAGTCAACTCTTTAGCAGTCAAATCTTGTAGTAAAGGTCAATATAATCATAAAGGTGATCTTGTTTCGTCAATGGTATGTATGAGATATCCTTAAGATATTAATAATGCATTTAAAAAAAAAGATTGACATAGATGTATTAATAGAGATATGGGTTAATCTACAGTGATATACATGTACAATAGTGTATTATAATGTATAGTGACTGCTAGGAATCATCACAGTGATGTATGATGATATATTATAGTGATATATATGTATATATATATCAATGTATATATATATATATATATATATCAATGTGTGTGTGTGTGTGTGTATATATATATATATATATATATATATGTGTGTGTGTGTGTGTGTATATATATATATATATATATATATATATCACAGGTTTAGATCTTATCTAGGGTGGTAGGGTGGTTCTAGGGATCACAATTATGTGAGTAGAGTTTTTGTAGTGGCTCGAAGCCTTAGGGGTTGGATCCCCTTCTAGCTGTAGCTAGTAAAGTTGTATAAGAATCGTAATTCTAGTTGTTGCTGGATCAAATATTATTATAAAAGGATTATGTGGTTTTCCCCTAGGACTTGGGTTTCCACAATTTTTTTGTGTATTGTGCATCTTGCTATGATTTCTATATGATGATGATGTGATGATATTATATTGATGAATCAAATTAATTAATTGTGCCTAAATTGCTCTGGATATGTGTTAAAATTGTTGTACAATGATTCACCCCCCACTTTCAGTGCACCAGGGTGATCAACAATGTCATGTAGATGCTAGAAGATGGCCATTAGGTGCTCATGTGGATTTGTGGAGGTTAACATAAACTCAATCAAGAGAGGTGATATATTTTAGAGCATGTTTTCTTGCAAGAATAATGAGATTATTAGATGTAGGGTATTGAGATTTGGAAAGAAAAGCAAAATGCTAAGTTTTTGTATTGTCACTAGATATATTATCAATGAAGAGAGTAGGGGAATGTGTCAGTGGGAATGTTCTTCCATGAATATCATTAATGTTAAAGTTGGGTTAGGGGTGTGTTTGAGGTGCTAATGAAGGAGGCCAAATTTTGTGCAAATGGTAGAATATGTAGCTCAAAGAACCCAATCAAGGCCTAGACTGAGTAGGCAGTCACAAATGCAGATCAAAATCTCCTCCAAGAGAGAGGATCTTGATTTTCTAAGCTATTGATATTTTGAGGAAAATCGAAGTAAAGGTATTGTTTAGGAAACCATATAGGGAGGGAAGGGCCATTGGGTTGAGTCTCATAATGGTTAGGTGATATATGGGAGGGTGGGGCCTAAGAAAATATTAGGTAGTAGATTTTATATGTTGCTCAATGAAAAAGGGAAAGATGTATTTCCCAAACAATACATAGAAGTTGAAAATGACCAAGAAATATGGAAATAGAACTTAAGTACCAAGAATGTCTTTGGTTTCGAATGTAAAGTGTTGTCGAGGGATTGGATGTCACGTACCCATAGCCTGATTATCATGCGGACTTAAAAAATTTCTTAAAGCACTGTGGTTCTTCTTTAGAAACACAGGGCATGGCCGTAAAAAAACTCTTCAACAATCATTTTGAGGCTTAGAAACCACTGTAACAGTCATTCCTCCCTTGATATATCCTTCCTGTGACAGAAAACACCTTTTCCGCACTAATTCTACCCTTTTCGCACTCTTCCCTCCGCACTCTCATTTCCACCTTTCTGATGTGGAATCCGAGTACTGGGAGCACAATGTGCGACGGAGATACTTGAACACTCTTCCCTCTTCCGACTTCTGCTTTTTTCCTTTCTGACCTCGAAAATCGGGAGTCAAAAAATTAACATTCGACGAAAACATTTAACCACTCTTTCGCCTTCCGCCTTCCTCTTTCGTCCTTTCTGACCTTGGAACTCGGGAATCAAAACTCCAAATTTTGATGGAGTTAATTATCCATCTTCTGCCGTCCCCACTTTCTCTTTCCAGGTTTGAATGCAGAAATGTATGAAATGACTACCTTTCCCGTCAGTTTCCTGCTTTTTGACTTCCGACCTTTTTCTTTCCGACTTCTGACTTCGGATTGTGGAAACCCACTAATCTCTGCTTTACCTGTCAGTTTCCAGACTTCCAAATTCCGACTTTCGATCTCAGACTTTGGACTTCGGGGTTCACAAAATTGAATTTCTTCCATAGCCTTTTTCTATTCTGTCGAATTCCTCCTTTCGACCTCCACCTTTCTGCTACGGTTCAGGATGTGGAAATCCAACTTTGCCTTAGAAATTTTGGTTCATTCTCCGCTCTCACCTTTCTCCTTTCACAGTCAGATCGCGAGAATCGAAAAACCAACATTCTTCCTGTTTCCACTTCTCTTTTCTAGTTTCTGCCTTCCATCTTCCCCAAATGGATCTCAAGGTGCGAAAATGCTAAGTCAGATGCATTTTGACTTTGTAACAGGATTCTATCCTCCGTGAACTTAGGGAAAATGCATTGAAACATACAAGGCATAAACAAATGCAAATGCAGGGACATTCATTCAACAATAGCCTCTATTTTAACTCATTCATAAGCATTCAACATAATCATTTCATTCATAAGAAAATACATTGCATAAATATCACAATAGAGAATACTTAAATGATGAATATTTACCACAACTAGCTATGTTGTGGCAATGTTCCACCCAACCATAGGCCAGTGTTTTCATTAATACCTCAACACCATTGCCACCCTCAAGCTGGGCATAATTTCGACCAGGAACTAGGTAACAACAAGCTCACACATAGCTAGCACACATCAAAACACAGTCAAACCAACATATAGGTTGGTTTCTCAGGCTGCTAAGCTAATGAATCACACTTGTTCAATTTCTCACCACGACTCAACCAAACCAACCAACAGTTAGGTTTATTAGGATGCTAAGGAAATGGAAAGGTAGAATTGATAAGCTAGTGAGCTCAACCATAGAGCTATGGACACCTACACCAGATCTGTCGAACTTGGAATTCCACAATACCTACACACCCAACACAAGGAAGCATCCCCTTCTCTGCTCCACAATCCCTCGAGCTATGCCTTCCCTTCTAATGCTCTTCAGGGTGTGCATAAAATATTTTCTAGCCCCACTTGATCTATCTATGAGGTTCCTCTCTTCACTAGGTTTATCAGCCAATTCTGGGCCTCTTCCACTCCTAAGTCTTTCAGACAAAAAGAGGGATGCACATCACAACAAACCACAAGGAAACACAACATAACAGGATTCACTCTATAACACAGAGAGAACAAGGTCTTCTACCACTTTTGTAGTTTAGGATAACATTTTAATCCCACAACTAGGGTTCAACAAAGGAAAATACTTGCATAAACGTGTAGCAACACTCTACTAAAAGAAAAATGATCTGCACTCTAACTGATGAACAATGCATAATCGTGAATGAACAACCAAAAAAAGAGTCCATGGGATGGAATAATAATCAAAATGTTCAACACGATTGGGGATGATGGAACGACACATATCCCCGCAATTACTTGCTTCAAAAGAAAGAACATGGCTTCCTAGATTGTAGACTTGCAGGTTTGCTCAGACACACAATCAGAGTGCCATGCCTTGATCTTCCCAAGGCATTAACTACCTCAACCAACTTCAGGAATAAATGAATGATTGAGAAAAGAGGACAAAAGGGTAGCTGAGGGTTCATGGGTTCCCCCATTGACATCTGGTCTCACCTTATTAGCTCAGGAGTTTGACTAACTCCCCTCCCTATTCCTTGTGAAATCATGCCCCCATTTCTTTCATGTTGTATTTATGTAGCTAGCTGTGGTATTTTATTAATTGCATATTTACATGGTGTTCCAAAATATACTATGTCTGACTTAACATCATAGCCATCTGTATCAACCATGATCACTGATACACACAACACCAAATCAATGGCAGAGCGTTGGCCTTGAGCTCCTTGCCATGATTTAAATACAATATATACATCACGTATAATTTCAATACCATGGGGTCAAAATTGGGGTATTACATTCCCCTCCCCCTTACAATAGCATTGCCCTCAGTGCTTTACAAAATTGAAAAAAAATGGACGTGCCAATCGCATGGCATCCTCAAGCTCCCACGTAGGCTCTTTAGGATCATAGTGCTCCCACTGCACCTTCACCTGTCCTACGGCATGATTCAGGACACTGCGACCTTCCTGTCGAGGATGCACAATGGCTCAGTTTGGAACTCTCCCTCAGGTTCCACCTGAATGACATCCCAATTTATCACATGGTTAGGATCATGTACATATTTCTTAAGTAAAGAAACATGAAAAACATTCTGAGCTCTAGTGCTAGCAAGCAATGAAAGTCTATATGAAAGTGGACCTATTCTTTCAAGCACTTCAAACAACCCACAACATATAGGTAACAACTTTCCACAACTTCTAAGCTTCAAGGAACTCTTCCTTTCCCTCACTTTGAGGTAAACATGATCCCCAGCACTGAAATCTCTGTGCACTCTATTCTTATCTACATAGCACTTCTATCTATCTTGGGATTCCTTCAGGTTCTGCCTGATCTTTGCGACCTCTTGCTCCATCTCCTTGAGCAATTCTACACCAAGAACAATCATGTTCACTAGATTATTCCAAGTCACTGGTGTCCTGCACCTTCTTCCATACGAGGATTCATATGGACTCATTCCCAATGATGCTTGCTATCCATTATTATAGGAAAATTCTACCAAGTGTATATAATCCTCCCACTTGGTTGGTTTCCATTACATACATGGGAAGCATGTCTTCAAGCACCCAATTCACTCTTTCTGTCTAACCATTAGTATGAGGATGGTAGGTGGTGTTGAAGTTCATCTTTGTACCCAAATATGTAAATAGACCCTTCCAAAAATTGGAAGTAAACTTGGGATCCTTGTCAGAGACAATTGCCTTAGGCAATTCGTGCAATCTGAAAATATCCTTCATAAATAATTTTTCAATGCCATCAGTATTATATGTAGACTTAACTGGTATAAAATGTGATTCCTTTGTCAACTTGTCCACCACAACCATGATGGAATCATTTTCTCTCCGAGTCATTGGAAATCCTGTAGTAAAATCCATGGAAACAACTTTCCATTTCCTTTCTGGAACTGGAAAAGGCTACAACAAACCTGCTGGGTGTTGATGCTCAACCTTTACATATTGACATTTCATTCACTTAGAAATATACTCAGCAATGTCCTTCTTCATTCCTGGCCAGAAATACTGCTTTCTGGTTGTAGCAATTGTTTTTTGATATCCTGGGTGACAAGAATATGGACTTTGACGGATTTCATCCTTAACAACTCTCCTTAAGTCTGCTACATTTGGGATATAAATTCTGTTCTTCTAAGTAAGAAACCCATCTTCTTCCAATTTATATCCCTTGTAATTCTTTTCAAGACTTTTCTACCGCAATTTGTCCTTGATATGCATATACATTTCATCTTCAATAGTATGATTAATAATCTGCAGTCTCAAATGTCATTGGAAAATACTAAGATATGCCACATGCATTTCATGCACCTTCTTTCTAAGTGCATTGGAAACCTTGTTTTCTTTTCCTTTTATCTGTTTGATTTCAAAGTCAAACTCACATAAAAACTCCAGCCATCTAGCTTGCCTAGCATTTAGAGTTGGCCGATCAAAAAAATATTTCATACCATAGTGTTCTGTCCTTGGCTTAAATTTTCTTCCCATTAAGTTATTCCTCCACATCTTGAGAGCATGTACTATGGTTGTGTTAGCCGAAAATACTGACCTAGGCCAACCATGGAAAGATAGCCCACACACTCGACTTACTGCAATCTTGTATATGTTTGGAGTGGCTGTCTCTCACAGGATCAAGGCCCTACTGCCTGTATAATGTACTCTCAAAATAGAGAGTCTCTTTAGGTATATGTGGCAATATTTACTTAACCAAATCTTGAAACAAATTAGAGAGATTCAACCTAATGACTAACTAATGTTGAAAACTATCTTAAACTAAGTACAAAAATTAGTAGCTCCTAATTCTATCCTATAATGACCTAAATGCAAGCTAACTATCTCAGCTGAGAGCATGAATTGTTGATTTGACAAAAGGTCTAAATGTATAATGCGATCTATAATTCTGAAATGTTATAAAAGTGTACAATTAACAGAACTAAATCTAAATTAACTCACAATAAGATGATATCTCATTACAAGATAATTTGAGCAGAAAATAAAACCTGTTATCTAATAAATCTAACACAGTCTTGAAACATAACAGATATAATCATATACTAACATGAAGATAGAACAAGGTCAGCTTACACAGTTAATAATCCATCTAACACGGTTTCATAATCAATTGAAAATGTGAAGAAGCTCACTAACAAGTCATTCACATTTCAAGACAATGTAATCATTCGAGATCCTATGAAAGAATATTTCACATATAATATGACGATATATATATAAGAAAGTGAAATTTAACAAAAGGAGAACCATCATTAGCATAGTATAAAGCAACTTAAAGACTTAGCTAAGGTCTTCACTATTTTGTAGCATCAAGTAATCTTCAGAAAAAAGTTCAAAAAACACTAGCACAACAGAATGTAATATAAAACTGTAGAAATATCAATTCTCCATAAGTCTTAAGAATCGAACCTTTTACTCCTATTTGAAACTTGTTTATAAAGGGAACTGAAAAACAACAACTAATTAACTAATTCTCCTATTTCTATGGTAGTACATGGATTTTATTCGAATATAGGTCAAAGAAAAGACTAGGATCATAGGCATGTCGTTGTGTAACCATCAGGAGTGAATAACACACTAGAAAAGTTAACTTACTGGATAAATCCAGTGTCATATTCCCCAAAACGTGTCAACACTATATTTGATAATCCAAATTGATGATGCTTAGAAATAGGAGTGTAGAAACAACAGAATAGCAATCAATTGCATTTCCGAAGCGACCTCCAATGAGTAACTCCATGTAGTCATAACCACAAATACAGCATGGCATCTAGCTTCATCTCACCGACTCATTAATACCTATGAATTTTAAACAGAAACCGTTAGGAAAGTGCAACTGATAGCCATATAGAAATGAATAGGATGTCTACATAATTTTAATTTTGCAGATATACTCATTAAATAATCAAACTATGCACCAAGAGAAAAAACTGACAAAATTAATATATTACTAACCTGTGGAGGATAATTCAAAATAATCTGCATGCATAATCGGAGATTTAAAACATAAGACAAAAATCAGAATTCATTGCAGAAATCAAAATGTCAGATTTTAAGAGTTGATTCGACAGACAATCGAATTGGCACATTTCTCCTCGCCTCATCTAGCTTGGCTTTGAATTTAACAGCCCTGATCTTGGAAATCTTATTCTGTTTCTTCAACCTTCGATTTCTTAATAGAATCTTTTTAATCTGATCTTTATATTTCATCTTCTTCTCCCTCAACAAATTCCACTTCTCAATCCAAGAGATTAAATCAGTTTTCGGACCTGTGATTTCATCCATGGCAAATGTCTTGATAACTTGGGCCTCCTTTAAGTCAGTTTCTAGAGATGAGATGACTTGAACTTAAGGGTTTCGATTGATTTTTTCCTTCAATCCTCCATTCGACCCTCCTCTGTCTTCCTCAACAATGTAGAGCTTCTAATCAATTTCTTGATCACATTCATGATTTGCTTGCTGAATATCAGCAACATTATCGGTAGAGATAGACACATATTCCAGATCCAAGAAAGCTGGACCAATGGGAACTGGATTGGGACGGGGTTCCGAGGAGTCAATTACTTCGATAACAGGGGTATCCCCAATGCTTAGGCCTCTTCTGGAAAACAAGGCAGCTGTCATACTATGAGTAGTCCTACGAATAGCCCGATTACTCAACACTTGGCTAATTTGGTCTTCAGCCAGTTTCTCACTAATGTTAGCCTGTGAATGAGGAAGAACCTTATTTTGAAAGGGTATTGTGATTGCCAGTTTCCTTACTCATGGTTGAGAATTACGAACAGGAACTTCATGGTTTGTTTCAAACTTGACTTTAACATCACTGATACTTAGGGTTCAACTAGGTTCAGATACTTCATCGTCTAGATTACCTTTAGAACTAGACTCTTCTAAGTCAATCTCGTCTCCTTCAGTTTTGATACACCTACGTCTAGTTCTGGGCCTCCGTCTAGGCCATTCTTCATTCTCACCAAACCCATTACACATGAGGAAATATTCCCAAGTTTCTCCTAATTCTCCTAGCCGGTATGACACGAGTATTTTAATCAATCCGTGATGAAACAGACTCCTCTCCTTATCCCCTATGTTAATTTGATAGGTGTAGGCCATCTTGTGCAGACTATTCAAGAAATAGTATGGCATGTTGATAGGACATCCCTTAAAAATCATTAACAATTGGAGGTGATAGAACTGGGTTTGGGAAATCCTACCCTCACAGGTGACGTACCTGATGACCAACTCGAGCAGAGAATGCCATTTCTTCATGAGCAATTGAGAAGGGAAACCAGATTTATACTTCGTTTTCCGGTGAGTTGGAGTAAGGAACTCCTTCTAGTTGTCATTTTTTACATGCTTACCCTTATACCAAAATTCACCTGTCTATTGTAAAGCAATGGCCTGAGAAACAAACTCTTCTATCAGCCTCAATTTGATATCCCCAACCTGGGATTTAATCCCATCAAACAATGTTGCAAACACCCTGGAAGTTGCCAAGTTGAACCCATAAAACTTCTATAAAAACCCTAGCCATCCAACCCTAAGTATTACCTCACGACATTCCAGGGCAGCAGCCAAATACTCACCACCTACGAGTTCAAATCTCGACACAAAAGGCATGGTATTGATTACACAAACTTCCAGGGTTTTCAAAAAATAGACTGAAACACACAGTCGATTTATCCAGAGTCCACACATTTCAATTAACACTCCAAACTACCCTATTTTACCAAAGCACTATGAATTTCCCTGCAAATTCATCATACCTGTGAGTTGACAGGTTAATGGGACTTGGAAAACACTTACCACACCATAATGCTCCGTAGGAAAATTGAGCGAATGACAGCTTAAGTGTGATACTTGCATGATGGCTAATTGACAGATGGAAAACCTTTAGGTTACGTGGATATCAAAACCTTGATTTCAATCATAGCATCAACACTGATTGATATTCTTCATAATGTTGTGATAGCCTAGAAAACTCATCGTTTCAAAACATAGTTGAATGGTTACAATGTCCTAATCCTTCATCATCGAATATCACAATAATAAGGTTATTAAATAAAAATGTAATTGATGTAATTAGGATCAGGGTCGATATTATAATGACAAGGAAACAATTGATAAGGTAAGCAAACCCATATCAAAAATCTGAAAATCATCTTAGCCCCTTATGATAGACTTTAATACTCACTCACTTCGAAAATACAAAATTTGTAATAAGGATAAGTGTATAATAATATGAAACTTACGAAAATTATATTAAATACACTTTTATCCCTATGATTAACATGATGAAATAAATATTTTAGAAGTGAAAAAGCTTGTTAGATCTCCTATATGAATTGAATAGAAACAATTATCATACCATGTAACAACTTGCTTGCATTAATAGTAAAAAATCATTGATATAATAAATTCATTTGACCTCAAATATGCATGAGTGATAAATGGTGTGAAATTAGGAGCTACTAGCTTTCGAGACTATAATTTTCCAGCTGATCAAAAGAAATGAGAGATTAAGACCAATAGATTCAAATTCAATATAAACTAATGTTAATCCCTATAAATCAATCAATCAATTAAGCTTCTATTGGGAGTACCTTAAGAATCAAAGATTTTGAGGGCACTTCTAAAATATCTATAGATGAGTGTTGTTCCATGTGGTAATATTGAATGTTGATCAAAGATTACCTATTTGAAATTATTTGTGTTCAAAATGCTCTGAAGGGTGTTGCTTGCCAACAATTGGCGACATGCTGGGACCGAACTAGTTATCTCTATGAAAACAACATTCACACTTCAGATAATAAAAAATGATGCCTTAAAAGTATCAAATATTTGCTCAAGTGATCCCAGATTCAAACCAATCTAAACATATAACCAGACCTCAACAAATTTCTGAAAACAGTCCTATGGCTATTATCTGAGTGTTGTTGGTCGTATTCAACCTCAGGAAAGTGTGAAATAAAATGACTTAATTCCAATGTATATCTATAAGACCAAAGAAAGGTTAGCCAATAACAGTATAGATGTGGCTTCTTTATAACATCAGTTGAATTTTCCCTCATTCAATCAAAATAGCAGACAATACTCCCCTTTTTTTGTTTTTTTTCTATTTATTTTTTTTGTTAGTATATATACAAATCATATGCACAGGGGTAAATATGAAAAGAATCAATTAGAAATACTATATTAGCTTGGTGGCCAAATAATGATAGGCTTCTTCACCAATCCTACCAGAAACAGATCAGGGTAGCTCGTGATGAGACTTCCTGTCTCTCAGTTTATTTGACTGAGAGTCGCTGTCATTGGCCGAGTAACCAAATTTTTGACAACATCATTCCAATAGAACTTATGATCATAAACAGACCGGCTCGTGATGAGACCTCTTGTTTCCTGATTAACCTTTTCATATTTACCTTAGTTCAAGAATATTGCCTTGGCTGAATGACTAGATGTATTCATGAAAATGAGGGAGAAAACCACAGACTTCTTAAGAAATCTTAAAGATGACTAGATATCTTCAACGAATCTTCAAGCTTAGTAGACATCTATTGGAATAAGCAAATAAATTCCTTGAGATATCGGTTTATAGGAAGGCACCCGAAGACAACAATCAAGGATTTCTAAGAGAAAAACTGTAGAGGTTAAAACTAATACAGGCTTGAAAACAGATCACTTGTGAGACATCAGATACTTCCAGCCATCATCAACGATTACGATTTGATATGTATTTCAGTCATTCCGGCTTGACATATTTCATCATCAGGCTCTTCCTCTTTATCCATGCACAATGCTTCATGCTGAATTCTGTGAGAGAAGGTAGGAGATGTGTCAGATAAAGCAACTATTTTCAAAGGTAACATGCAATATTATGTATAGTGAATTATCTCGAAGAGTTGAATTATTTTCATGACCTGTCATCTAAAATTTCCAGTGAATAAACATGATGACGACGGGAAAGAAGATGATCAGTGAGTACAAGATCGAAAATTCTAACCGGTCTAGAAATCACAATGAAACCAAAAATATGTACAAAAATATACACAATGGGAATATACAATGAAAATGACTTGATGATGTGGGATTACTGAAAGTACGTTTTAAAGATATTCCCATTTACCGGGAGGATATCGAGCTGTCCTTGCAAAGTATGCAAACAAAAAGTATTAGGACCAAGCTTTTCTGCTATCACATATGGTCCTAACCAGAGACGTTGGAATTTTGTATGTTCCCTTTTATTTTAATGTGCTTTGTCCCATTTCAAAACAAAATCATCTACCTGTAATTCTCTGTTCGAGGATGAGCCATGCTCGAACCATGATTTAACAATTTGCTGATGCTTCATGAAATGTCTCTTAGCATTTTCTCTTTCTTCTTCCAATTTCAGCAACATATTGGTTCTTTCTTCAGTGGCTGAACACTCTGTCTCTTGTACAACTCGTGCAAGCTATAACAAAGGCAAAAATAGATTAGGAGGAAGGATAGCCTCTATTCCATATACCAAAAAGAAAGGGGAGTTACCAACGGACGATTTTGGGGTAACTCTATCAACCTAGAGACCTTGATATAGAACAGTATGCCAATTCCTATGATGTTAAGCTATGGATCTCTTTAGAATTTTCAGCAAGTTCTTATTTGTTGATTCAACAAGGCCATTTCCTTGTGGGTAATAGTTTGCCGAATACCTGATTCTGATTCCCTTTTCTAATGCAAACTCAGTTAATTCTTCCGAAGAAAAATAAGATGTGTTATCAAACATGAGAGATTCGGGCACCCCAAATCTGCTAATTATGTTAGTTTTAGGAAAATGCAATACCTGATTTGTATTAACTACCTGCAATGGTTCTGCTTCAGACCATTGAGTAAATTAATCAATGGAAGTTATGATGTACTTATGCTGAAGAGAGGAGGAGGGGTTTATTGGTCCAACAATATTGATTCCCCACTATTGGAAAGGCCTATCAACCACCACAGGCTGTAAAGGAAATGCTGGTTTTTTAACTCTGCCAGCCGCGGTCTAACAATCTTGGCACCTTCTAACGAAAGAATGGGCATCTTCAAATAGAGTTGGCCAAAAATAACCTGCTCTCAAAAATTTATGAGCAGTAGTATCACCACCGAAGTGGCCACCAGCAGGCCCATGATGCAGTTGTGTTAAAACTGAATCAAATTACTCCTTTTCTAGACAACGAAGCAAAACTCCATCTGCATTTTTCCTGAAAAGTGCATTATTTATCAATTGGTAGGGTGCTGATTTTAATTTTACGCCTCTTTTCTTATTTGGGTATAAATGGTCTGGGGCACTAGCAGTTTCAAGATAAGTGCGAATGTTAGTATACCATAAACTAGCCGGGTCTGGGATAAAAAAACCCTCCTTTTGCAGCAAGGTATCATCTAAAGTTATGCCATTTTGGTCAGCAAGTAGATGTGCTGATTCGGCTGCCAATTTACACAAACCCAAACCATGTACAACTTTAGAGGGTTTAATCTCTAGGTCATACTCCTGCAGAGCAGCCATCCAATTTGCCCTTTTTTCTCCAAGGTCTTTCTGTAATAACAAATTTCTCACAGCAGAGAATGGAACAATTACCTTGGTTTTCAATTTAAGGAGATAAGGACGAAAATGTTTTACTGCTTTGAACACAACAAAAGCCTATTTATCCACTTCATGGTAATTCAGCTCAGCTCCTTTTAAATTCAAGCTCATGAAGGAGATAGGTACTTCATGCCCCTTGTTGGTTCTTCTGAGTAAGAACAGTTGCGTAAGATATGTCAGATGCAGAAGTATAGAGAATAAAGTTTTTCCTAAAGTCAGGGCTCACAAGTGAGGGTGCCTCAGCTATGGCTTCTCTAATTCTGATAAACGACTCTTTCGCTTTATCCTCCCATGGAAAAGTACTCTTTCTTAATCATATTTTGCAGTGGGCGCACGATTTCAAAAAAACTAAGAACAAATCTTCTCACAAAATTTGTCTTTCCCATGAAGGATTGCATGGATTTCTTAGTAGAAGGAAAATGAATCCTAGAGATAGCTTTGGTTCTCTCTGGATCAATCATGATCCCTTCCTTTGACACTAAACACCCTAGCAAAATTCTCTCAGTTACCGCAAATATTGTCTTTTTAGGGTTAAGGGAAATACCGAACTTCCTATAACGTTCAAGTACTTTACATAAGTGTGAAATGTGATCAGATTTTTTTTTCAAAAACATAGTGACGTCATCCAAATAGACGACAATAGAGTGATTTATCAGGCCTTTGAAAGAAGCATCCATTTCCCTTTGGAATGTGGTCCCAACGTTTATCAATCTGAAGGGCATCTTCCTATAGGCATAGGTTCCCCAAGGGGTCCTAAAAGTAGTTTTCAGCTGGTCTGCAGGAGAGACTAGAACCTGATTGTACCCAGAAAAACCATCTAATAAAAACAACATCTGAGCACCTAACACCTTCTGGAGGATTTGTTCAATGGGCGGAACATGATAGTTGTCCTTTTCTGATGATCGGTTTAAGTTTCAGAAATATACACATAACCGAATATCTCCATTTTTCTTCCTAGCAGGGACAAGGTTCACCACCCATTGTGTATGGAGTACAAGAAATATAATTCGAGCAGTCGGTAATTTATTCAATTCTTTCTTTACCACTGGTTCGAGGGCAGGGTGCATTTTCCTTAGTTTCTGTTGGAAATGTTTTGACTGAGATTTCATAGAGATTGCGTGTTGTATGATATGGTTATCAAAGGTCTTTAGATCATCGTATGACCATGCAAATATATCCTTGAACTCACTAAATAGTTTTAGAAATGATGATTTTTCGTGCTAGGTACAGTCTGATCCTAAATTGATATTTTGAGGATTTGCTTCCATGCCTAAATTTATGATTTCATAACGCATGTTGGAATTGTTAGTTTTGCAATTAGGAACCCCTTTAAACTTATCATGTAGGTCATAAAAAATTTTGAGTCTGAGAACCGACGTAGGGATCGAATTTACCAGCTCAAAATATTGGTCAACCGGTTGAGGTGGATGGATTATTGAAAAATTGTGCAGATCTTCATCATGTGTGATCTCGTCAATTGCTGATTCCTTAAAA
Organism: Pseudotsuga menziesii; assembly: GCA_001517045.1. Lineage (NCBI taxonomy): Eukaryota > Viridiplantae > Streptophyta > Pinopsida > Pinales > Pinaceae > Pseudotsuga > Pseudotsuga menziesii. The sequence goes on along the minus strand of LPNX010961313.1, from coordinate 57,573 downwards.
GAATCTTCTCTTGTTAAAAAGGAAATGATCTGCGAATCATCATTAAAAACACTCCAATTAGTGATGTTATCAGGGATCGATGGTCTAAACAATAATTTAATAGAAAATACATTGGGAGAAAATTTTTCTGAAGGAATGAGCCGTGAAGCTACATTTGCCAAAAGGTCAGCTTCTTGATTCTGAAAACAAGGGATAGACTTGATATTAAAGGCATCAAAGGATGAAATTAGATTCCATACCTCTTTTTGATAACTTTTCAAATGATTAGATAAGCAATGAATGGAATTGCAGACTTATTGAACAATAATTTCAGAATCACCAAATGCAATTAGAACCTTAACATTTATGTCTAACGCCTTCTTGAGTCCCTAGATGAGGGCCTCGTATTCGACTATGTTATTTGTGCAAAGAAATTCCAGCCTACAAGATAGCATAAGTTTGTTTCCTGTGGGATCTAGGAGCATGCAGCCTACCCTTGCACCTTCCTTGGATCGAGAACCATCAAAATATAGATGCCAAGGCTTATAAACAAGACTAATTACATCATTTACATTATTCACAGTGTTAATCAAACTGGGAGCAGCTTCCTAAAAATCACAATGTAAAATTTCTGATTTATTTACAGAATCAGTAAATGCAGATTTAAGTGCAGGGAAACTTCCCAAATCGGAATCGTATTCATAGTTCCCTAAAATGGAATCACTAAACAAAACTGGCTCATTGCGAGAGTTTATCTCGGTCACTGTGTGTTTCATGTATCTCTCTCTGTCAATCTTGATCTAATTTGGTCACCCATTTTTAGGTAACCACTAGTGTGACCAATCGGTTGAAAAATATCCTTTTAAAGTTTGAGACCAATCATGAATTAAGAACAACCCATAGACATCCGGTACGTCTGCTACCACTACATTAATAAACTAGAAGAGTTGTGGATTAGTGGCCATTCTGATCATTACTCCTTTTAATTCTCCTACAATTTTCACCTTAGATCAATCTAGCTAGCTGATTTGAATTTCACAAGGAGTGGGTTTGGCATTCAGCTTCTTACAGACCGAAAAGGGCATAACGTTTGACGAAGCTCTGAAATCGATCATACAGTTATGAACATTCTGATTGAAAATTTCAAATGTTAGTATAAAGGAGGGAGTTGTAGATTTGGAGTTCTTACCTATCAGTGCACCTTTATCAGTGGTTGTTTTGATATTACTATTAAAACCAACTATTTTACTGGTTGAAGGATCAAGGTTATTGACTGAAGGTACAGAGGGCTGATTTTTTGATTTATTGTTTGATGAAGTCGTTAAGTTAGAGAGTATTGAATCTCCAGGCATAGGGTAAATTTTCAATAAATAAAACATACTGATATTTTCCCTCTGTTTCTTGAGATCATCTATGATGTCATACTGGAGATCAATACCCTAAGTCATAGGATGTTGATTTGAAGGTTGGGGACTATTCCTAGGTGTGGGTGATGGTTGTGAATCTACAGGCCCTTTACTTCTTGTATTATGGGTGTGCTGGTTGACAAAGACAGAATGATCATTAGACTCCCCCTCTTTGGCTGAACTATCCCAAAAATGGCAATTAAATGGGAGAGGATCTTCAGGAGCTTCTTCTTTGGTTTCAGGATGCTCAGGTTCATGATCTTCTTTCAACTCCTAGTTGTTTGAAGTCTCAGGCAAGGCATAGACAACTCTTATAGTATTAAAAACTTCCTCATTGGTTGATACGTGAGGTGGAGTGTTTTGCCTAGCATTTGGTGATGTATATGGACGGTATGGGGTTTTAAAATTCCCTCTATTTGAAGTACCTTCCCCATTATTTCCTTTCAATATCATCACTTCATTCGTAAGAGACCTAATTTCTTGTTGTAATTTTTCTACATCGAAAGCAAGAGCATCCTTTTTATCCGTGTTGGTTCTTACAGAGCCTTCGTTCCGTTTACGAAAAGAGCCATCAGTTTTGCCATTATTTTCTGGTTCAAATGTCAACAAATTCTTTTCAACCTTTATTGCCTCTTCGAAGGTTTCAACTAACGTGATTTTACCAGCTTGTTTCACAAACATACCCAGGTATTTAGGTAATGCTGAAGCATAATTCTCAATTATGATATCTTCTAGAGGTTGGGAGGCTATTGGTATCTTATTCAAGAGAGTAAGAAAATGTTAATTGAAATATTTTATCCTTTCTTTCCTTTCCATCTTGATCCTAGCCAATTCTAGTGCTAACACAGCAGGGGTTTTGTCTTCACCAAACTTGTTTAAGAATGCTTGACTAAAATCACCCCAACTAGTTATAGATCCTTCAGTTAAGGAAACATACCAAACTGCGGCTTTTCCTTCAAAATTTAAAGGGAATAGTCAACATACCACATCCTCATGCTGAACATTCATGGTCTGAACAACCAGGATGAATTTGTCGATGTTATTTTCGGCCAGGCCCTTATTATCTGGGTCAAACTTACGTAGCAGTTTGTCAGGATGCTTAGGTATATTATGATGTAGTCCAGGTACAACAATAGAACCACATCATAACCATGGTCTATCAGCATTAGGATTACCTTGGTCACGATCACCCATGTCTAGATCGGATTCCAGTTCTAACGAAGAGTCGTTGTTATGGTCACGGGGGCTATCAGGTGGTCATTTAGGAGGTGAAGGGGGTAGGTCAGATCCACCTATAGACAACAATCGTCGGGAATTTTTATGACTAGCCACTCCTCTCAAGAGATCACTAAGATGATAATATGGAAACCCTCTCAATGGTTCAAGAGGCTCTTCTCCAATCAGATCAGCAACTGACTCGGTTACTGCCAAGGTTTGAAAATGAGCTCTGCTTGGAAATCCAAAATTGATCGGAGGGATCCTTGTTTGGAAAGAATAGGATTTGTTAAAATTCTATGTGATTCCTCTAGGGTTTGATTTATCTCTTCTGGGGAAACTGGTGAGACAGTTGGGTCTCTTTCAATAATAGTCCTAACTGCATCTAAAAAGGGTGTATTCACAGTTTTAGGTTGTGATGTAGAGATGAAAGTAGACAATATTCCAAAACTCATGAGGGGGGAAGTAGGTTGATTACTGGTAGGAGCATTATGTGATCGATCATCCATTAAGGTTTAAGCATCAGCCCTCCTTCTAGTTCCATTTGTTGGCCAAAACTACTGACCTAGGCCAACAACAGAAATAAATACCACACACTCGACTTACTGGAATCTTGTATATGTTTGGAGTGACTGTCTCTCATAGGATCAAGGCCCTGTTGCCTGTATAATGTGCTCTCAAAATAGAGAGTCTCTTTAGGTATATGTGGAAATATTTACTTAACCAAATCTTCTAACAAATCAGAGAGATTCAACCTAATGACTAACTAATGCTGAAGACTATCTTAGCCTAAGTACAGAAAATAGTAGCTCCTAATTCTATCCTATAATGACCTAAATGCAAGCTAACTATCTCAGCTGAGAGCATGAATTGTTTATTTGACAACAGGTCTCAATGTATAAGGTGATCTATAATTTTGAAATGTTAGAAAAGTCTACAATTAACAGAACTAAATCTAAATTAACTCACAATAAGATGATATCTCATTACAAGATAATTTGAGCAAAAAATAAAACATGTTATCAAATAAATATAACACAGTCTTGAAACATAACAGATACAATCATATACTAACATGAATACAGAACAAGGTCAGCTTACACAGTTAATNTATATATATGAAAGTGAAATTTAACAAAGGAGAACCATCATTAGAACAGTATAAAGCAACTTAAAGACTTAGCTAAGGTCTTCACTATTTTGTAGCATCAAGTAATCTTCAGAAAAAGTTCAAAAAACACTAGCACAACAGAATGTAATACAAAACTGTAGAAATATCAATTCTCCATAAGTCTTAGGAATTGAACCTTTTACTCCTGTTTGAAACTTGTTTATAAAGGGAACTGAAAAACAACAACTAATTAACTAATTCTCCTATTTCTATGGTAGTACATGGATTTTATCTGAATATAGGTGAAAGAAAAGACTAGGATCATAGGCATGTCATTATGTAACCATCAGGAGGGAATAACGCCCCAGAAAATTTAACTTACTGGATAAATCCAGTGTCATATTCCCCAAAATGTTTCAACACTATATTCGATAATCCAAACTGATGACGCTTAGAAATAGGAGTGTAGAAACAACAGAATAGCAATCAATTGCATTTCCAAAGCGGCCTCAATGAGTAACTCCATGTAGTTAAAACCACAAATACAACATGGCATCTAGCTTAATCTCATCGACTCATTAATACGTGTGAATTTTAAACATAATTTGTTAGCAAAGTGCAACTGATAACCAAATAGAAATGAATAGGATGTCTGCAGAATTTTAATTTTGCACATATCCTCATTAAATAATCAAACTATGTACCAAGAACAAAAACTGACAAAATTAAGATATTACTAACCTGTGGAGGCTAATTCGAAATCATTTACATGCATAATCGAAGATTTAAAACATAAGACAAAAATTGGAATTCATTGCAGGAAACAAAATGTCAGATTTTAAGAGTTGATTCGACAGACAGTCGAATTGGCACATTTCTCCTCGCCTCATCTATCTTGGCTTTGAAGCTAACAACCTTGATTTTGGCAATCTTAATCTGTTTCTTCAACCTTCGATTTATTAACAGAAGCTTTTTAACTTGATCTTTATATTTCAGCTTCTTCTCCCTCAACAAATTCCACTTCTGAATCCAAGAGATTAAATCAGTTTTTAGACCTGTGATTTCATCCCTGGTAAATGTCTTGATAACTTGAGCCTCCTTTAAGTCAATTTCTAGAGATGAGATTACTTGAGAGTAAGGGTTTCAATTGATTTGTTCCTTCGATCCTCCATTCGACCTTCCTTTGTCTTCCTCAACAATGTAGAGATTCTAATCAATTTCTTGATCACATTCATGATTTACTTGTTGAATATAAGCAACATTATCGCCGAAGACAGACACATATTTCAGATCCAAGAAAGATGGACCAATGGGATTTTGATTGGGATGAGGTTCCGAGGAGTCACTTACTTCAATAATAGGGGTATCCCCAATGCTTAGGTCTCTTCTAGAAAATAAGGAAGCTGTCATAATACGAGTAGTCCTACGAATAACTTGATTGCTCAACACTCGGCTAATTAGGTCTACAGCCAGTTTCTGACTAATGTTAGCCTGTGAATGAGGAAGATCCTTATTTTGACAGGGTATTGTTATTGCCGGTTTCCTTACTCGAGGCTTAGAATTATGAACATGAACTTCAGGGTTTGTTTCGGACTTTACTTTAACATCACTGATACTTAGGGTTCGGCTCGGTTCAGATACTTCATCATCTAGGTTACCTTTAGAACCAGACTCTTCTAACTCAGGATCATCTCCTTTAGTTTTGATACACCTATGTCTAGTTCTGGGCCTCCGTCTGGGCCATTCTTTATTCTCACCAAATCCATTACGTATGAGGAAAGATTCCCAAGTTTCTCCTAATTCTCCTAGTCGGTATGACACGAGTATTTTAATAAATCCGTGATGAAACAGACTCCTCTCCTTATCCCCTATGTTAATTTGATAGGTGCAGGCGATCTTGTGTAGACTATTCAAGAAATAGTATCGCATGTTCACAGGACGTCCCTTAAAAATCATTAACAGTTGTAGGTGATAGAACTGGGTTTGGGAAAGCCTACCCTCATAGGTGACGTACCTAATGACCAACTCAAGAAGAGAACGCCATTTCTTCATGAGCAGTCGAGAGGGAAACCAAATTTATACTTCGTTTGCTAGTGAGTTGGAGTGAGGAACTCCTTCCAGTTTTCATTTTTTAGATGTTTACGGGTGATTCCACGGACCTGGGTAACACTTTTTGGCAAGCACATTTCGGCAAAAACATAAAAATGTACCTCGGTCGAGGTCTTGTTAAGACCTCGACCGAGGTCTTAATATCTCGACCGAGGGCTTGTTAAGCCCTCGACCGAGGTATTTAAATACTTC
>LPNX010961313.1:19743-51030 GCA_001517045.1 Pseudotsuga menziesii | reverse complement strand
TGTTTTTTTACTGCAAGTCAAAATTCACATGGCATATATGCGTTTTCAGGGCTTCTCTCTAGTACATGAGTAAACAATCAGGTTTTCATCGCCACATTTGGCCAAAAAGTGTTACCCATCTTCATGGAATCACCCTTTAAACCCTTATAACAATGTTCACCTGTCTGTGGTAAACCAATGGCCTAAGAAACAAACTCTTTTGTCAGCCTCAATTCGATATCCCCAACCTGGGCTTTAATCCCATCAAACGATGCTGCAAACGCCCTGGATGTTTCCAAGTTGAACCCAAATAAATTATGTAAAAACCCTAGCCATCCAACCCTAGGTATTACCTCGCGACATTTAGGGGCAGCGTCCAAATACTCGTCGCCTACGAGTTCAAATCTCGACACGGGAGGCATGGTAGCGATTACAAAAGCTTCTAGGGTTTTCAAAAAATAGACTAAAACGCATAGTTGATTTATCCAAAGTCCACACATTTCAATTAACACTCCAAAATGTCCTGTTTTACCAAAGCACTATGAATTTCCCTGCAAAGTCAGCATACCTGCGAGTTGACAAGTTAATGGGACTTGGAAAACACTTACCACACCATAATGATCCGCAGGAAAATCGTGCAAGCGATGAATTAAGTGTGATACTTGCATCATGGCTAATCAACAGATGGCAAACCTTTAGGTTACACGGATATCAAAACCCTAATTTCATTCATAGCATCAACACTGAATGACATTCTTTATAATGTTGTGATAGCCTAGAAAACTCATCGTTTCAAAACATACTTGAATGGTTACAATGCCCTAATCCTTCATCATCGAATATCACAATAATAAGGTTATTAAATAAAAATTTAATGATGTAATTAGGATCAGGGTCAATATTATAATGACAAGGAAACAATTGATAATGTAACCAAACCCATATCAAAACTCTGAAAATCATCTTATCCCATTATGATAGACTTTAATACTGACTCACTTCGAAAATACAAAATTGGTAATAAGGATAAGTGTATAATAATATGAAACTTACGAAAATTATATTAAATACACTTTTATCCCTATGATTAACATGATGAAATACATATTTTATAAGTGAAAAAGCTTGTTAGATCTCCTATATGAATTGAACAGAAACAATTATCATACCATGTAACAACTTTCTTGCATTAATAGTAAAAAATCATTGATATAATAAATTCATTTGACCTCGAATATGCATGAGTGATAAATGGTGTGAAATTAGGAGCTACTAACTTTTGGGATTATAATTTTCCAGATGATCAAAAGAAATGAGAGATTAAGACCAAGAGATTCAAATTCGATATAAACTGATTTTAATCCCTATAAATCAATCAATCAATTAAGCTTATATTGGGAGTGCCTTTAGAATAAAAGATTCGGAGGGCACTCCTAAAATATCTATATATGAGTGTTGATCTAGGTGGTAATATCGAATGTCGATCAAAGATTACCTATTTGAAATTATTTGTGTTCAAAATGCTCCAAAGGGTGTTGCTTGCCAATAGGTTGCAAGTTCTAAATCATGAGTAGCATAGTTCTTCTCATGATCCTTCAACTTTCTTGTATCATAGCATACCACATGGTTATCTTGCATAAGAACTCCTCCAAGTCCTTGATTACATGCATCAGTACACACCACAAATTCCTTTTCTGGGTCTGCAATCTTCAAGATTGGTGCACTTGTAAGAATATTCTTCAACTTATGGAATCTCTCCTCACATCTTGGTGTCCATTCAAATTATATCCCCTTCTTTTGCAAAGAAGTTATTGGATGTGAAACCTTGGAGAATCATTCAATGAATCTCCTGTAGTATCCTGCAAGTCCCATAAAATATATTACATCTGTCACATTTCTTGGGGTTCACCAATTCATAATGGCTTCAATCTTTTCAGGGTCCATAGATATTTCTTCATCTGAGATAATGCGACATAAATAATGAATTCTATCTTTATAGCAGTCACATTTTTTCAACTTTGCATACAACTTATGCTCCCTTAGCAATTGCAATGTCAGTCTCAGATGTTCTTCATGTTCTTCCTCATTCTTAGAATAAATAAGAATGTCATCCAGGAAGACAAGAACAAAATTCTCCAGATACCTTCTAAAAACATGATGCATGAGACACATAAATGTAGCTGGTGCATTTGCGAGACCAAATAGTACCACCACAAACTCATAGTGTCCATACCTTGTTCTAAAGCTTTTCTTATGAATATCTTCATCCTTTATTCTTACCTGATTGTATCTAGACCTTAAATCAATCTTAGAAAATACCTTTGCTCCTCTCATTTGATCAAAGAGGTAATCAATCTGAGGTAAAGGGTATTTATTCTTCACAATGACTTTGTTCAGCTATCTGTAATCAATACAGAACCTGAGTGTACCATCTTTATTTTTCACAAACAACACTGGTAATCGCCAAGGGGACACACTTGGCTTGATATACTTCTTCTCCAAGAAATCTTGCAGTTGCATCTTCAGCTGTAGAAATTCTGGTGTACTCATCCTGTAGAGTATCTTGGGCATGGGTACTACTCCTGGCATAAGATCAATTGTAAAATCAATGTCCCTTTTTGGAGGAATCCGTGGAACTTCATCAGGAAAAACATACCTGAATTCCTGCAATACATGAAAGTCCTCCATCCTAGGAGTTTCATTCTTTGCTGCCTCCAAAACATGGGATGCATACAATCTGCAACCTTTGCTACATAACTTCTTCAATTGCATTGCTTAAATCTTCCTAATAGAAATAACTTTTGGAATGCCTCTCATAACCCTTGGGTTTCGTTCTTCATCCATGCATTCAAAAGTATTGTTGTAACATTCAAGCTTAAGTTTGTGTGCTTCTAACATGTCCATTCCAATGAGAACATCATAGGACCCAAGTGGTAGAACACTCAATCTACACAAGTGACTAACCCATCCATCTCTGATGGACATTTCTCTACCACTTCACTAACGTTTCTCTACGTTCATGTGGCTAGATGAATTAACCATGATTTGCTATGCTTTAAATTCTTGAAAGTACAAATCTCAACAAATCTAGGATTAATATAACTGTGAGTAGATCCAGGGTCAATCAAGATAGAAACAGATTGCTCAACAATCTTACCTGCAACTTCAACCACAGTTAACTGATGATCTTCCTGGTGGTCCTCTAGCACTGCATAAATCCTAGGGAGAGTCCTTGCTACTTGACCCACTATTTCTGATTCTTGAATGTTGTGAGATTAACTCACATTCCCATTTTGATGTGGATAGTTCCTATGCAGATGGGGTCTTCCACATCCCCAACATTGGAGTGGTTCTCTGATTTCTTTTGGATCTCTTGGCCTGTCTCTTGTCACTCTAGTTGGCCGAGTCACAGATTGTGATGGATGCCTCTGCGGATTTTGAAAGTGAGAAGGTTTGAAACCTTTATTCCTTTGATCAAACTTTTCATTCTTCTTATCCTTCCATTCCTTATGGATACTAGGTTTTCCTTTGTTCTGATCATAGCAATACTTGACATTTCTTATAGCCTCTTCTAGATTTTGAGGTTCATCAAACTCAATCCTATCTTTGTATGACTGAGGTAGTCCATTAAGGAAACACTGGATTTTCACTTTATCATCTCTGATGTACCTGACATACCTCAATATTTCCAAGAATTTATTTGCATATTCTTCCATGGTCAGTTGTCTCAATTTCAGGTCATGGAACTCTTTATTCTTTTCATCATAGTACCTATCAGAGAGGTACTTCTTCCTAAAATACTTCTGGAACTACTTCAACACAATATTCCTTTCACTAATCTTTTTCACTTGCCTGAAGTGATCCCACCATATGGATGCTCTTCCAGTCAAATTGAATATGGATACCCTAGCCTTCATATTTCCAGAGTAGTCTTGGACTTGGAAATATTTTCTCATCCCAAGAAGCCAATATTTGAATTCTTGACTATTCTTTACCTCACCATCAAACGTAGGAGGCTTAGCCTTCTTTAATTCATCACATGAGTTGTTATGGTAGCACCTATTTTTCTTATTCCGATGAGAAGAAGAACTTGAACCCCCAGTGGATCCTGTGCATCATTCATGCTGTAGGTTCTCATGGCTGAGCCAAAAACCAACTCTTCCAATTGGCACTATGACTATGCAAAAAGGTGTTAATAAACATCATTGTTAGCTGCATAAAAAATCTAGAATTTAAATGCACTGCGAGATGCAATGTTTCAACCAATAGCTCTAAAATCTATTCTCTTGGTCCATCAAGGCCCAATGTTGTAACCACTAGATTTGATACCACAATGTCGCATACCCATACCCTGATTATCATGCAGAATTAAAAATTTATTAAAGAACCATGGTTCCTATTTAGAAACAAAGGGCATGGCCATGAAAATACTCTTCAACATTCATTCTCATGCTTAGAAACTACTGTAATAGTCGTTCTGCCCTTGACAGATCCTTTCTGTGCCCAAAAACACTTTTTATGCACTAATGCCATCCTTTCCGGATTTTTCCCTTCGCACTCCCCTTTTCGCCCGCTGTAGAATCCGAGACCTGGGAGCGCAATGTGCGATGGAGATACTTGACCACTCTTCCGTCTTGCGACTTCTGATTTCTACCTTTTCGACCTCGAAACTAGGGAGTGAGAAACTTAACATTCGACGAAAATGTTTAACCACTCTTTCGTCTTCTGACTTTCTCTTTCTGCCTTTCCGACCTTGGAACTCGAGAATCGGAACTCCAAATTTTGACGGAGTGAATTATCTGTCTTCCGCCTTCTACAGTTTTGATTTTCTCTTTCCGACCTCGGAATGCAGAAATGTGCAAAATGACTACCTTGACCGTCAATTTCCCTCTTTTCGACTTCCGAACATCCGCTTTCTGACTTTCGACTTCATAATGCAGAAACCCGCAAATCACTACTTTACCTATTGGGTTCTCGAATTCTGGCTTTTGAATTCCAATATTAGACTTCGGACTTCGGGGTTCAGAAACTTGACTTTCTTCCTTATCCTTTTTCCGTTCTTCCAACCTCTGCCTTTCGACCTCCGCCTTTTCACTGCGGCTTGGGATGCGAAAATAAAAATTTTCCTTATAACTTTTGGATCTTTCTCTTCTCTTTATTTCCGCCTTCCACAGGAAGATCTCGGGAATCAAAAAACCAACATTATTCCTCGTTTCCACTTCTCTTTTCCGATTTCTGCCTTCTTCCTTCCCCATGTGGATCTCAAGGGGAGTAAACGCTAAGTCAGATGCATTCTGACTCTGTAACAAGCTTCTAGCCTCCATGAACTTAGGAAAAATGCATTGAAACATACAAGGCATAAAAAAACTCAAATGTAGGGACATTCATTCAATAGTAACCTCTAATTTAAATCATTCATAAGCGTTCAACATGATCATTTCATTCATAAGAAAATACATTGCAGAAATAACAAAATAGGGAATACTTATCTTGAATGATGAAGATATCCCACAAATAGTTATGTCGCTACAATATTCCACCCAACCATAGGCTAGTGTGTAAATTAATCTCTCAACACCACTTCCACCCCCAAGCTGGGCATGATTTCCACCAGGAACTAGGGAACAATAGGCTCACACATAGCCAACACACATCAAAATATGGTTAAACCAACCTACAGTTGGTTTCTCAGGCTACTAAGGAAATGACTCACACTTGGTCAATTTCTCACCATGACTTAGCCAAAGCAACCAACAGTTGGGTTTATCAGGATGCTAAGGCAATGGAAAGGTATAATTGCTAAGCTAGTGAGATCAACCACAGAGCTATGTACACCTACATTATATCTATCCATCTTGGCATTCCACAATACCTACACACCCAACACAAGGAAGCATGCTCTACACTGATCCACAGTCCCTTGGGATATGCCTTCCCTTCTAGTGTTCTTCAGGGTGTGCATAAAATATTTTCCAACCCCTCTTGATCTGTCTATGAGGTTCCTCTCTTCACTAGGTTTATAAAACAATTCTAGGCCTCTTCCATTCCTAAGTCTTTTAGACAAAAATAGGGATGCACATCACAACAAACCACAAGGAAACATAGCAACACAAGCTTCACTCTATAACACAGAGAGAATAGGGTCTCATACCACTTCTATAGTTCAAGATAACACTATAATCCCACAACCAGGTTTTGGCAAAGGAAAATACTTGCAGAAACGCGTAGCAACACTCTGCTAAAGCTAAAATGCTTTGCGACTCTAGCTGATGAACAATGCATAATTGTGAATGAACAACCAAAAAAAGAATCCATGGGATGGAAGAATAATCAAAATGTTCAACGCGACTGAGGATGATGGAACGACAGGAATCCCTGTGATTGCTTGCTTCAGAAGCAAGAACGTGGCTTCCCAGACTACAGACATGCAGGTTTGCTCAGACACACAATCAGAATGCCATGCCTTGCTCTGCCTAAGGCATTAACTACCTCAACCAACTTCTGGAAGAAATGAATGATTGAGGATAGAGGGAAAAAAGCTAGGTGAGGATTCATGGGTTCCCCCATTGACATCTGGTCTCACCCTATTGGCTCAGGAGTTTGACTAACTCCCCTCCCTATTCCTTGTGAAATCATGCCCCCATATCTTTCACTTTACAACCCCATAGCTAGATGTGGTATTTTATTAATTGCATATTTACATGGTGTTCCATAATATATTGTTCCTGACTTAGCATCATAGCCATGGGTATCAACCATGATCACCGATACACACAACACCAAATCAATGGAAGAGCCTTAGCATTGAGCTCCTTGCCATGATTTAAATACAATATATATATCATGTACAATTTGAATACAATGGGGTCAAAACCGAGGTATTACATTGGATCTTATTGTGACTTGGGGGTGGAGATGAGAAAACTTGGTACTGTAACCAATTTAGAGGATGTTGGGTGGAGGATTTATCCACAAGGAATCTCGCACTAAAAATGAGGGATGTTACTATTGTTGATAATTAGTATTAGGGCGGTAGTGAGGAAAACAAAAGGAACCCAATTGGAGATGCTACCATTGAAAAAAATTACCGGGGTGAAGGTAAGGACATCAAAAGCGACCTATAATCATAGTGCAAGAGGGTGTTGGGTGGGCATGTGAGGAAAAAAAAAATAGACCCTGGGATAAACTTCTTAGGGTGAAGGGAAAGCTTAAAATAAACCCTACATTGGAATAACTAAGGGTTGTGGGTGGATAGGGTGCCAAACGAACTAAAACTTGAAAGAAAAAGTGGTTGTAGTGAAGGATCAAGCCTCAAGAAAACCAACATTGTAATAAATGATTGGTACCCATGTGGGCCAACAAAAACCATATTTTTGTATGGAGGAGGCCTTGATCAAAGGCTCCAATACCAATAATGAGTCATAAAGCACTTGGATTGAAGATAAATCTTGCAAATAGAAAAGATACCATATGATAAGCTTTCGAATAGATCTATATGTTTATTTATCCTACAAATGCATATATATAGAGTTTTACAAAGGTGGTGGTTTAACATAATCAACTTTAACTACTAGCCAAAGTTTGACATAACCAATCACGACTGTTATTAAATATAAATTGTATGGTTATCAAAGTTCTTCAAGTTTTTGTTTATATATATATATATATCCTTATACTTGACTTACCTTTTTTTTCAAATTTTTCGATGATGTCAGTAATCTTAAAACTAGACAACATCTTTAAGGCTATATAACATCAAAATTATATATATATATATTCTTGATGTGGCATATCACTTTAAATATGTTGTACTTTTAAGTTACCCACATCATCAACAATTTTGAAAAAAAAATAAAGTTAAAATGAAACTTTGTATCACAAGAAAAATTGAATTTGTTTAGAAAAACCAAGATATAAAAGAAAAAATATCTCGTAAAAAAAACATAAAAACTAAATTATTTATTGCTTTTAAAAGAATTTAAAACAAATATTGTATCGATGTCACTTCAAAACAAGGCCAACAATTCCCATTTCAACATTTCTTGGAATTTGAACTTACACATTAATTTTCTTTTATGAAATTCTTAAAGAAGAACTCTAAATGTTTCAAAGTACATATCAATGTATATGCTTATATGGAAGTCATAAAGAAAAACTCCATTAAAACTCATAAAGAAAAACTCCAAGTGCATCAAAGTACATATCAATGTATGTATTACACAAAGAGTAAATATACACTTTTTTTCATGGGAAATAAAGTAATATTTAGTAAACAATCTCACAATATTATATTTTTGGAATTCATTTCAAGATTTAAGTATCAATTGTTTTAAGTCAAATACTTATTTGGGTTCTCAATGTGGCTCGTTGCATTTGGAAGATTAATGACTTAAATAAGTTGGTTAATTATTTGATGAGCTTACATGTTGCCACGAAGCTTATCTATTTCATTTTAAATAGCTTGCAATAACTTTGTTAGCTTATTGATTTGATTTCTTTCAAAAGTGAGATAGATTCCCTTTGAATTCTTCTACCCATTATCACAACATTCTTAACTTCTCGAAGACATCTCCTTTAATGTTATATGTTGCTCAAATTTCTATGAACACAGCTTCACTCTTCCTCCATGCTTTTATGATTTAGGATTCCTTTGTTGACAATCCAACGTTTAAACTAGCAGTTTCTTTTACACAATAACGTTATATTCTTTAAAAAAAATACAATAATGATAAGGGACACTCTCTTGTTATTACTAATAGGAACTTTGAAGGAAAAAACAAAAACAAAAACATCTTTCTAATAATAAGGTTGAAATGATACCTAACATTTCCTCTCTCCATATAGGATTATAAAGCATCTCATCTGAGGTTATAGAACACCTCATCTCACTTCTCTAAATCATAAATCATCTCACTTCTTAATAACTCCATAAACTTTGATAACTATTCTAATCCAAATAAAAACATCGCATCACCATTATCATTAATCATTGGAAAGAGTGCCACCATTAAGAACAATATTCCCTTGGCCTAATTTGTCAATGTCTTATGATGCATTATGAGTCATGAAACTTTCCTCTGTTGGATTCTTTTGATCACTACTGCCCAACGATTAAGACAAAGGCATCTCATCACCATTGGAATGGGTGTCATCATTCAAAAGAAAGTATTCCCCCTTCACCTAATTTGTCATTGTCTTATTGAGTCATGAAACTTTCCTTATTAGAATCTTTTGATTCAAAATGGAGTGCCCCCTCCATAACCATCCCTTCACTGTCAATACCATGGCACGCACCTATGATGGAGCCCCCAACGAATTCTACATATCTATAGTGGAGCCTCCCATATGCCCAAAGTGGCCTCTCCAAAAGTGAGAAGCGTCGTGGCTTGAGAACTAGTATATTTGAATTTGTTTGGCACAATCAAGTGGGCCAAACAAAATATTTATTATGAGATTGAATTAAAATAGTTGTTAGTAATGTTGATTAACTCATCAAAGTATTGCAAAATTACTACTCGCTTAGAATATTTAAATTATTTAAATTAGATTTTTTTAATTATATATAAATAATTTTATTTATTTATGTTTGTTTTATTTTTAATAACTTTTATTTATATAAAAGTATTTATATATTTTTATCTATATTAAAATAATTTTTAGTTTTATTGATATAAAAATAATTTTACTATAATAATAATAATTTACTATTTTTTTGTATGTTCCACATAAATTAGCATAACTATATTTTTAAAAGTGATTGATACATCTATCACCTTTTTTAACATTGGCTCGATCTATATCAACTTTTAAAAATGTGGTTATATTAGTGGGTAATATTGATGAACTGTGTAAAGTATTACAAATTATTATTACAAACTTGGTTTATTTGTATGATAACTTAGACTTATTAAGATTGTTAGGAAAGTTGGTTTATATGTGTTTATATGTGTTTTGGTTTCGGGTAAAGCTCTTGATGAGCCTCATTTGATGAAGATCCTATGAACCATCATATTTTGGAGATGGAAGGTTGTGATGGGATTGGGCTTACTTCTGTTGGACTTATTTATTCTCCTTCTCCATCTCATAGGAATGAGGACTCTTCTAGGGAAAGTTTTGGGCACTCCTAAGGTTTGAAGGGAGCACTTTAGTCATCATATTTTCCCCCACTTGGCTCTATTAAAAATCCTTTGGATATTGAATTAACCCATAAGCCTTTAGTAGATACTTTGGAGTCTCTTTCCCCTAGACATTCTCATACTTTATATAAGACTATTTATCCTGATAGGGAGGGTTTTCAAGGTAATCCTTTAACTACTTTCTTAGGCACTATCATACAGGATCTAGATATAATCCCTATTGCTTCTATCAGTTGTGACAATGTCACTATCAGAAAGAAAAATGGAAAGAAAGGGAAGGCAAGGGATTTCGATCTTAGGGATCTGGTTCTTAAACATAAATTTGTCAATATGAAGGTAACTTATTTGTTATCCAAATATTTATCTTTTGATTCATTCGCTAATGTTGCTGGGGAACTTAGAGAATGCAACCCCAGAACCAAGTTATCCAATGAATATTCATCACTTTAATATCCGAGGACTTGGTAGTTCTCCCAAAAGAACTGCCCTAAAATGATTGTCGAAGGTGGTTAAACCTAAAGTAATTTTGTTGTAGGAAACTATGGCCTCGTTTGTCAAGGCTTGTGAGTTTTTTCTAAAAATTTGTCTAACTTGGAAATGCTGTGGCTATGTTATGTGTGTTATTAGTTGCTTGGAATCTCAGTATTGCTGATTTCAAGACTTTTGCCTCTATAGATGGGATAATCATTGGAGGAAAGTTTTGAGGGTTGGAGAGAAAGATTAGAATCCTTAATGTGTACGAGCCCTATAATCAGAGGAGATATTTTTGGGATCAGGTTGCAGATGTTGGGATATTGATGGACTCTTCTTTAATAATGGGATGGGACTTTAATATTACCCTATCATCTGCTGACATTTGGGGCTCTAGTAAAGTTTTGGATCCCTTGGTTGACTATTTTAGGTCTCTCTTTAATGATTCAAACCACTTTCATGTTATTCCAAATATTTTGTGTCCTACTTGGTCTAATGGACAAGTGGGTAAGGTGAGCATTTCCAAGAGACTCTAGATAGTTTATTTATGGCTGAGGACTTAACAAATTTGATGGGAATATTCAGATCGTGGGCCATTACATCAGGAGTTTCTGATCATAAGGTTCTTGTTTTGCAATTGGATTTCGATGAAGTGAACACGATTTTTTATTTTAAATTCAATCATACCTGACTCGAAGAAAAATCTTTCTGTGATTTGGTTAGGCATAGTTGGTTATATTTTGATAAGATGGAAAATACTTCGCTTATGCTCAAACTAGTTAAGTGATTAATTCTTCTAAAAAAGGATGCAATTAAATGGGATAGAGATAAGACAAAGGAAAATAAAATTGAATTACTTCAGATTGAAAGGGAGTTGGCGAAGGTTTCAGGAAGAGTGGATGATATTTTTAGTTTCCTATGAATACAAAGAGGAACTTGTTAGTCTTGAGTAGATGAAGGTGAATATTTTAAGGCAAGAGGAAGAAACCTGGAGACTTAAGAGAAGAGAAATTTGGCTATCGCAGGGGGATAGTAATACCAAATTCTTCCATAGCTTTTCCAATCATAGAAGGTTGGCTAATTCCATTTGTGAGGTTGAATAAGAAGAGGGTTATTTTGTATACGATCAAGACCCTATTGAGAAGGAAGAATTTAAATATTTCAAAGATATATATCAATGAGACAACTCTTTCAATTTAAGTGATTAGTTGAAGGTTTTGAAACATTACCCTAAAAATTTTTTTCTAAAGAAGAGGGGCTCATGGTTGGGTCCAAAGTTGGATTGGAGGCGGTAAAATCAGTTCTTAAAATTTTTGCTAAGGAACAAATCCCAAGACATGATGGTTGGAAATGTAGTTCATTCTCCATTTTTTTGATATGGTAGGAAAGGACATGGTTGATGCAATGGAAGAATCAAGACAAAAAGGGTATGTTCCTAGCAATATGAATTATACCTTCATTATCTTGATTCCTAAGAAGGATATAATATAATATTTTAATGATTACATTCCCATATCTCTTTATAATTTGGTTTATAAAGTCATCACAAAGGTCATATTGAATAGGATTAATCCTATTCTAGAGAAGAAGAGTTCCAAAGAACAGTTTCGTTTTTTATCAAATAGGCAAATTCTTAATGTAGTGGGAGTTTCTCAAGAATTTCTTCATTCAATCAAATCTAAGAAAATGCAATATGTCATCCTTAAAATTGATTTGATCAAATCCTATGATCGGGTGGAATGGTTCTTTCTGAAATTTTTTCTGATTTAGATCGGGATTCAAACTAAGGTCACTAGTTTGACATGGTTTGTATCACTGAATCTACTAATTTTGCGATCATTGTGAATGGATATCCATTTTATTTTTAAAGCACATAGAGGTATTCGTCAAGGTTGTCCGTTGTCCCCTTTTTAGTTCCTCCTTGTTATTGAGGGCATTAGCAAAATCATCACCTCATTTAGATATGATAAGATCTTTCAAGGTATTAATATCTCCAAATTTCTTTCTATAACTCATATTGTTTTATAGATGATGTTCTTATTTTTGGCAAAGGTTCTATTGCTAAGTGTGGGATTTCTTCAAGGACTTAAACCTTTCTTTTTGTTTAGCCTCGAAGATGGTTTTCAACCCTAAAAAATAAATGTTTCTTCACTTTTATTTTGACCGAGGAATTAGTCAGCATATAGAATATCTTTTCCCATATAAAATGTAAGACCTAAATTCTAGTTTCAAATATTTGGGTTTCTTCTTAAAGCCAAACTCATATAGAAAGGAGGATTGGAATTGGTTAATTCAGAAAATGGAAAGGAGGATTAATAATTGGGATTTCAAATATTTATATTTAGGTGGAAGAATTATATTGGTGAAAGCAATGAGAGTATTTTGGTTTATTGGATGTATTTTTCAATGGTTCCCTCTTCAGTCCTTGTGGAAATTAGACAAAGAATATTCCTGTTTCTTTGGGAAGGCAATATGAAAAATAGGAACTTTCATCTTTCTTGTTGGGAAAGTTTGCCACTTCCTAAAAATATGGGGGGAAAGTTTTCCACTTCCTAAAAATATGGGAGGATGGGATTTAAAGCAGTTGGGAAATTTCAATTTGGATATGAGTTTGAAAAGATTTTGGCATTGTATTACACGGGAAGGTCTATGGATTTTGGTGATAAAATCCAAGTACCTTAAATGATGGACTTCCACTAAATGGATCCAAAATCTAGATAAAAATATTTCTAATGATTCAATTATTTGGAGGAATTTGTTTAAAATTTATTCTATTCAGAGCACAAAAAATATTGGAAGATAGGTTTTGGATCTCAAATGGTATTGGGAATCGATCCTTTTATTGGCGATGAGGGTAATTATGATCTTTTTGGTTCTTTGGTTTTTGTGTTGAATATGAAAAGTATATAGTAACTTGCTTAGGCTAAGAGAAAAAATTGGTTTGAAGAAGATTATCCTTATTGGGTTCCCTTTATTGACTTAGAACTGAATGATGTTTTATAAGATAAATGGGATAATTATGTTAGAATTCTCAATAGATATGTTATAATATTTAGGAATGAAGAAGATAGGATTGTATGGGAAGGCGAAATTTTCAACGGGAAAATTTCAACAAAGATGGCTTATGAATTCATTTCATCATAGGCATGGATTTTTTCTCCTAAGCGGTCGACTATTTCTTTGTGGAAGTGGAAAATTCCCCTAAAGATTAAGTTCTTTTTATGGATAATTCTTGAAAGAAATATCCTTACATGGGACAATTTAACTAAAAAAGGTTTCAAAGGTCATTATATGTGTGTCCTATGCAAAAGTGAGATGGAAAATATCTCTCATATTTTTGTGAAATGTTATTTTATCAAGGGGATATGGGATGATCTAGGTAGATTCTTGAACTTTCAATTCACTTGGGATGCCTCTGATGTACAAGATTGTATCTACAGTTGGTTCCATGCTAATATTAAGTTTAAATATCTTACTCCCTCTAGTTCTTTGGCTACTATTAGATTTATCTCTTGATTTTTTCCCATTTCAAAGAAAATACGGTTCCTAAATGTAGGATCCTTAACAAACCATGCTTGGAGGGTAATATTCCTAATAGTTTTTTTTATGGTGTTGAGGAGGATGTCCTTTGTGGTGCGGGAATGACTTTAAGTTTTAAATTTGGTCATGTACTTAATATGTGGATGAAAGGGAGAACTGGCACTAATACTAAAGCTGATCTTTGAGATCTTTGGTGGCTTCTTTTGTTGGCTAAAAGGAGAGGTATTGACATGTTTTAGGTAATGGGAGATTCTAAGGATATCATTGGTTAGAAAAATGGTTTTAGGTTTGAATATCCTTGCTATTTATTATTGGATTAAAATGACTAGAGATTAGATGAACATTTTCATGGATATTTCCTTCAAGCATATCCACAAAAAATTTAATAGGAATGTCGATGGCTTATAAAAAATGTTGTTGGTGTAATGGAATGTTTATTACATTATGAAGAGTTTAGGGATGAACTCTTTATGGATGCTATCTCTACTTTCGTATTCTAGACTTAGACTTGTACAAATAATGGCTTCAATCCATACATTTTAGGATCCCACATTGATTCATGGGAGTCCCACAATCAGCTCACCCTAGTCAGTGTTGAGTTGTGCTCTAATAGGATACATTCAATTCATATTTAGTTATCCTAGTGCCACTTTTGCATGGTTTAAGGATATTAGGTGCCTTTTCTCACCTACCTTGGTTAGTTAACTGATTGTGAGGTGTTTTAGTTGTCTAGAGTTACACTAGTGAGCCTCCAGTGGTGATTTTTCCATAGCTAGTGATGTCTAGAGTAATTCCAAGTCATGAGATTCAAATAACTCTTAGAGGATTTGAATTCTATTTTGTATCACCAATGTATTTCATACAGGTTATTGATTATCATATTTATGTTATGCCGTCAAATTTTTACCTCTTGTCTAAATAATTTCACCATGATTATTTGACAATTCTAGCACTAAAAATATTCTTCCCCATTCATTATTCTTTCATAGTGAGGTTCAATCCATCCTGATGATCTTTTATCTTTTCTAATTTTACATGGTATTAGAGCAGGTTCTCAAGCCATTTTTCAATCCTTAAAAACTTCCATTGATGCACCAAAAACATCTGGGTTCCACATAGTTTCTGGTATCTTTACCTTGCTTCCTCTATATTTATCTAGAGAAGTCTAGCCAAGGGTTAAGCACGCTGATAATGTGCACATGTTGAATTAGAGAGTGAATGAACTATTTTTCCTTCAAATTGAAAGTGTTATGCAGGTAAATTGAAGAATTCAGAATAATTGTGCTGCTCATGAAGCTGCAAAATGGCGAATTCAACATCCTTGACACCAAGGATCCTTAGACCCTTCAATTATTTGAATTGGAGGGTAGATATGCATAGTGTGTTGTGAAAAAAAGGTATGTATAGGGTCACAATGGGAAAGGAGGTTGAACCCCAACAAACTTTAGAGAAATTGAAGTACATGAACAAAGTAGATGAAGGTCATGTGCATTCATATCTATAGGGAGTTAATCTTCCACCTCAATGGATTAAAAACACCAAGGGAAGTATGGAAGAATATTGAATCACTATTTGGAAAGCAGGATGAGATGAGAGGCCACATTTTGGAGAATGAACTGATTTCTCTTAAACCCAACAATTTTGAAACCATCGAACAATTATTCTCCAATTTCAATTCTTTGGTCATGCAGTATAAGCAGCGTGGAATTGGAAAGAAGGATGAGCAATTGGTTCTCTCCATTTTGAGAAATCTTGGCCCAGAATTTTCAGTATTTGTGTCCACCTTCCACTCCAAGATAATGGAAACCCCAAACTGGTGAATTCCCTCACTTAATGCATTCACTGAATCCTGCATTCAAAAAAAGACAAGTTGATCCAAAAGGGAGCCCTCAAAGCCTCCAAGAATCAAGATCTTTTGGCTTGGGAGACCAAGAAGAAGCACATGAAATAGATCTTGCTACTAAGAATTCTCACAAGCATACACAATAAAACTAGAGAGAAGAAAAGAGATTGAATCACATGAATGAAGAGATGAATATCGGTGTGTATGCTTCCATTGAATAATGATGAACAATAGTGTACATAAATAGTACATCCCTAATAGGAAAATAGAGTTTCATGGAGACAACTCATAAATCTCAAAAATGACGACTTACCAAAATATAGCAAACCCCCATATGTGGCTAAAGCACTTCCCAAATATATCAAGGACCTCATGCAATGGAAAAAGCATGAGTGAGTTGTCAAGGGAGATGGAAAAAAATTCTAATCCTGGAAAATGGAGAGAAATTCATGAAAGATGGGTTGGCAACAAAAGAACCCAGTTTCCTAGTTTAACTAGCTTTACCTTATCCAAAGAAAAATAGGATAAAGAAAAATAAAGCAGAATTTGTTGTAAAGCGTTGTTACTAATTCAGAGAATCAATAAAGTGGTCAAGATCAACCCAGAATTAGAAATAAAGAATTCATGGGGTATAGATGGCATGTTTTGACTTTAAGGTGCAAGTGGATGCCAACTAATTAAGCTTATGGGTGAATAATTAATCAAATAATGATTAATTATTTTATCCTAAGTTATGAGAGGGTTTTATATATTCCAACACCCACCTATAAGTCTGACTTTATGATTATATGTCAAAAATATGGATGCATATGGATGCATATAGGGCCCAACAACAAGGCGATGGTCACCCTTTAACAATTATTTTGTCCAAAAAGCCGAGGAAAGAGGAAAAACCACATGGGGAAATCATCCCTCAAGAAAGGAAAAGGAAAAAAAATTGAAATAATATGTCTTCAACATATCTTTAACTTCACTTGAATGAGCTGAATGAACTGCTTCTGGTGAAATACTTTGATAAATAAATCATGAACTCCATGATCACGCGCTAGAGTGTAGAACCTGCAAGAATAAATAGGAGAATCTCCTTGTATCTCATCAACTGAGGAAGTAGGAGCATTATATGAATGCTTCTTTCTACTGTAAAACTCTGTTCTGCAAACATAATTTGAAATGGAAAAGAGATCTATGCATACTCCTTTCCAAAGAGTACAAAAGTTAAGACAATTTATGTCACACCCAATTCCCTAAATAGCTGCAAAATTGTGATGTGAATCACATGTCAATATTCCAATCTGATGTAGCACCTTTCCAGATATGATACGAAGCTGATAAAAATATGATATATCAGAAACATTAGCATATGGAATAGAAAATACAAAGGATTTAGTGACTCCATGAGGATATAGGGCTAGACTACGAAAAGTATGAGCAACTGGGGAAACCTGATAGGTGTAAAAATATGAATGATGGATGGGCATGAGATATAAACCATAAGTGTTTAGAATAGATCCAAACATATTTAATATCAGTCCAAATATGACTAAGGTCATGGATAACCAACCACTGAAATATAGGAAAGACTTCAAACCATGTAAGATAAGTATCACTTCATAAGAGACCAATGATGAATCAACTAGTGAACTAGGGATTTGTATAGTCCTAGGATTATTGAGAGGTATGGTATATGGTATGGATGGTGGTATGATTTGTGTTTCAACCTGAAAATATGATTCTAAATCATAATCCAAATGATCACCTATAAGCATATCAGTATACTCATGGGAATACAATGGTAATGAATCCTCTGTATGAAAGGAGGAAAGAAGGAGACATTCAAAATATTCAATAAGGTTTTGAGTATTGACGCCAATAACAAAGGAGGATATGTATAAGCACATTATATCAAGTATGGTAAGTTCCATGACACTAATAGGAATTGATTTGGCTAAGAAAACATCTTGGAAGTCATTGGGTTGCGCACCATCAATGAAAGAGGTGCACAAAGTGTGAAGGATCTGACACATAGATATTAGAATCCAAGATAGGATATTTAGATAACAATGAATGGGTGATATGATCATCATAAAAATCAATAGAAGCTCCATATGTTACTTCTTTTTCATCATTAGTATCACACGAATAAAAATAACCTTCAAGAGACACAGAAAAAGATGTCTCTTCAATATTTGCTTCTTGATTGAAGGTGGAAGCATTCGAATCAAAGAGGGTAGAAGAAACATAAACTGTATGAGAAAATTATTCATCATGATCAAATTCATCAGATAATGTACAGGCCAAGAAATCTTGATAGAGAGAACAAGAGGAGATGTTGGGTTCGCTCCATGCTTCATCTTCTATTTCTTGGAAACCAGAAGCTTTGTCCAAATTTTTCTAAATATCAAATGGATACTTAGAAGAATCTATGACATGATGTATATTTGGAGACATTCCCAAAGAAATAATTCCATAATCTCTATCACAATTATTTATCTAATCAATATTCTCTTCATAAGACCGAGGTTCACTCAATGCACCAATGGATACATCAAAGAGACACTGCCTCTTGAAGTATGTGCTCATCTTGGGATTCCAATCATCATAGTTGAAAGGAGATAGTAGAGGAAATTTTGAATCCATATTAAAGTTGTTGATATTCTCTAGAAGATACTCTCTTCAACCTGCAAAACAAAACTAGGAGAAAATCTTGTAAGCTAGACAAGCTCTTCTTCAGAGAGGGATAGGATACTGGATGCTCTCCTCAACTCTATAGAACTTGATCAACCTTGTTGCTCTGATACCATGTAGAAGTTTGCAAGGTTGTGATATTTGTAGCTCTGATACCATGTAGAAATAATAGCTTCAATGCTATGAGAAAATTTTCCATGAAGAAGCACATGAAATAGATCTTACTACTAAGAATTCTCACAAGAATACATAGGAAAACTAGAGAGAAGAAAAGAGACTGAATCACATGAATGAAGAGATGAATATTGATGTGTATCCTTACATTGAATAATGATGAATAATAGTGTACATAAATAGTACATCCCTCATAGTAAAATCAAGTTGTATGGAGACAACTCATAAATCTCAAAAAGACTGACTTACCAAAATATAGAAAACCCCCACAGGTGGCTAAAGCACTTCCCAAATCTATCAAGGACCTCACGAATTGGAAAAAGCATGAGTGATTTGTCAAGGGAGATGGAAAAAAATGCTAATCCTGGAAAATGGAGAGAAATTCATGAAGGATGGGTTGGCAACAAAAGAACCCAGTTTCCTAGTTTAAGTGGCTTTACCTTGTCCACATAAAAATAGGATAAAGCATAATAAAGTAGAATCTGCTATAAAGCACTGTTACTAGTTTTGAAAGTCAATAAAGTGGTCAAGATCAACCCAGAATCAAAAATAAATCATTCTTGGGGTATCGATGGCATGTGTTGACTTTAAGGTGCAAGTGGATGCTAACTAATTAAGCTAGTGGGTGAATAATTAATCAAATAATGATTAATTATTTTATCCTAAGTTATGAGTGGCATTGATATATTCCAACAAGACTGACATGTGGTTAGATGTTTTTTATGATCTTTTCTAGATAAGTTCACATTGTGTAAGATTTATAGTTTTTGAATTGTTAGATAAATAAGGGTTAGTTGAATAGTTCTTTGTTATTTGTGAACACGGTTGTTGAGTTGTAGTAGTTTCTTGCAAAAATGTTTTTTGATGGAAAATGAGTTCTTTTTGCGCCATCTCAGCACTGAAATGCTCTATTTGAAATGAACTGATGTATCTTTGGTTTATATAATAAAAAGTTTCTTTTTTTTCTTTTAAAATAAAAATTATATGTTTAAGTTATTTTACGAAATTTCATTTCATAGAAGTAAAAAAATATAACTTTTGTTATATAAAAATATAAAAGTAAAAGTAAAAATCAAACAAATCAATTAATACTAAATAATAATAATAAGTAACCATGGATATGATGTCTATTTCCAAGGTATGAGAAAAGGGAATGAAGGACTGTGCCGAGGGGGGCTTGAATAATAAACTGCTTGCATGTGCAATGATGAGGCAAACACAAGTGGATCTCCTCCCCCTATTCAATGAAATTATCTTTGATCATGTGTTTAGGCTAGTCATTGGTTGATTTGTAGAGGAAATCCATGTTGGGATACAAAAAATTACTATTCTGTTTGAACACAACTAGAATTTGGCTCAACTCCTTGGCATCAAATCTAGATTATATACAAGTTATTTTATCCTCCCCTACTCTTGCTTCATCATGTGGTCTAGTTACAATGATCCCAAATTATGGTTATTAACAAATTAGCTTCATTGTCTATTTGGTTTTTGGTTTAAACCCCCTCATAAAACCACCTCTCTATTCTGATAAACATGTGGATCTGGTCTCGACATTATTAAGGGGTTCAACCTTGTCACCATCAAGGGGTTTGTCTATGTCCCTGATTCTGTTAATGGATTCAACTTCAACCTATATAATTTTGCAAGGGATTCATATTTGAATTTGGTTCTATCAAGGGGTTTGGCCTCTACCTCAATACTGTCAAAGAATTCACTATATTTTCACCATAGCCCTCCTTTATCATAATGTTTTCTCCCTTAGTTCTCAACACTTCCAACTCACCCTCCCTTCATCCAATTCAACCCTAGTTGGGATCCCTATTCGATTCCCATATTTGGTTCCCCTGTATTGTTTCTTATTTCAGCTCTAAACATGGAAATATCTCCTCAAGGAAGAGACCCACTCAAAGGAAAGAATCTAGTATTTGAACCAAGGATTCAAAAGCAAATTGAAGAGATTATGACCTCCTATTTCAAGCTTACTACTTCCCGAATTTAATGGGAGCTTGGAAACATCAAGGAGTGGCTAAAAGTGGAACATGATTGTACCTAGGATGTAGACATACAAAAAAACACGGTCCCTTTTGTTACTTACCCTAGTAACAACAGATCCCGAGATATTAAGCATTTCAGGACTATGGAACTATATTAGAAGGTTAAAATGTTGTTATGCAAGGTTCTATTATACATGAAAGAGGAACAAAATGAATTAGTGCTAATGATGGAAGAATTCATTGAATAGAACAAGAATATTCAAACCTATAATCAAAGGATGGAAATCAAGATGGATTCTCTTTACATGCACACCACAGGGGTGGATTTCACAACAACAAGCCCTCATATCACTAGTGAGAAGAAATCTAAGCCAGTGGAATTCATGATAGTCATGTTGTGAACTAAAACTATCTTTCTTAGTTTTATTTCTTTGATCATTATTATAGTATACTAAAGATATTGTATATGTAACTAAGTTTTTAATTATTGTTGTATACAAACTTTATTCTGCTGATAGAACTTGGAATACTAATATTTTGTTTAATATGTGGTCCTTGTTTCCTTCAGAATGACCACAAAATATTTTACTATGACATTTTGTAATTTTTTGTTATCATTAATCAAAGTACCTACAAACTTATAATAAATAAATAAACAAAAATATAAAAGTTTTGTAATTCATATACTGATAAAGATTTATAATATTAGGCTAATAATTTAAATCAAAGAATGGTAATTTGGTTCAGCCAATTTTATCAATGTTGTTAAGTATTTGGTTACTTTTGTGTTAGTAGAGAGTGGCTATGAGAGCTTTGGGAGATTTGGGTTAGGTACAATGATCTACACAAACTAGTTTATTAGGGATGCCATTTAGAAATATGGATAAACATATCTTGAGTTTACTTATATTAAAGTACATTCCAATATTAAATTTCAAATTTGATTTATGTCATTTTGACAATATAAATTTTATTATTAAAATAACTCATTATGATAAAAATAATGCTAAAAAATACAATTACAATTAGGTAGTTGGAGTGTATCAATCAAAGTTTGACTACACATTAGGATAATAATGTTTCGGATATGATGCAGGAAACTTCGATTCTTTTATCATTTTCACAATATAAAATTTATTATTGAAATGAACTATGAGTGGGGACTCGAGTCAACCTCAAACCATCACTTCAAAGATTAATTCTCACTCAAACATTTAGAGAAATATCTCTTATAGCTATGGGGACTTAGCACTAATTATGAATCTCAATCACTCCCTAAAATCCTCAAAGGATTGCACTCTAGCTTGCCTCTTTGATATGATTAAGCAAGAAAAAGATCACTTCTTAGACATTAATTCTTCCATGTTCTAAGAGAAAACAATCACGAAAAGTACATCCACTCTAATAATTATTCAAGATTGAAATTGGAAGACCAAAAAAAATGGGGTTGTACTATTTCACCACATACCTTAAGGTCATTATAGAAGTCATGGTTTGCATTGTCACCATGTGTCAATATAATAAATATGTAAGTCTACTAAGTACCATTATTCATCATCAAATATATGATGTGAGCAATAAGGCCATAATGTTTCTCCCATCATCGACATGAAACAAACAAAGGTTTTATAGAGTGAAATAGACTATGGAGTGACTTTAGGACTAACTCAGAGATGACCAACACAAAGGAAGGTAAGATGAACCCAAAGGATGACCAGGATAGTAGAACTCCCTTGAAAATTTATATCAAAATATATGACCTGGAAACATTGATTTAAGGATATAGAAACCAAGACATAATGCAACAATATACCGATGCATTCTTTGAATAACTCAAAGGAGTAAAATGATTCATGAAAGTGGATCGAATTGAAGAAACACTAATGAAATACATAAAAGTGCTATATTTACATTCAAGGATTACAACGAGATGCCATTAATACAGACTTAGATACATTCTCTTTCAAATGATTCCTAATCATGATTGATTAGTGCCTCTTTGATTTTTAACAAGCTATAAGAGGGTAAAAAATGCTCGATATAGCTCATCTTTTGGGACGAGTCCAATAACACATGTTTTACAAACCTAAGAAAGAAGGGGTTTGATGCCAAACAAGGTCCTTCAATGTTTAATTTTAATAAGTCCAAAGAAGGTAAACTTTGTGTTGTTTCATGTTTAGGGATTCTGACGAAGATAATAAGACTCCAAGATGAAATTTTTCATAAATTTAGTCCCCAAGGCCCGAGAAAGTATAAAATAATACCTAGGAGAACTCTTCTAGTCAAATTTCAACCAAAGTATTCATTTTTCATAAATAGTCCAACCGGTCCGAAAAATGGGTAAATTATCACAAAAATACGACCTTTCTAATAATTTTAAAAGAATTAATGAATCAAGTTTTCTTGGTGATGTTTCCCCATTTTAGGAGTTTGAAAAGAGCTTAAATACAACTCCAAGTGATTTTTTTTCATAAAGGTTTTACAAGCCCCAAAAAATGATAAAAGTGTACTCGGTACCTTTTTACTTTGTTTTTAATGAGCATGACTATGGTATCAAAATCACTCAAAATATTTTTCATGCTTAATCCAGAGCATGAAAAACTAAAAAATAAAATCAAAACATATTTTTCATGTTTTAAATAGAGCATGAAAAGGGTAAAATTCAACTCAACACCATCTTACTCTCTTTAATGAGATCGCAGATTGCTTGGAAGAATACTCGGGGTATCTACTTCATTTTTTAATAATATTTCAATATAGAAATAACTATGCTTGGTATGGTAAGTACTTTCCCCCAACATAAGTGTCAAGTGACTTAATCCTAGCATAATGTAAATAGGTTGGATGCATGCCCCCCCTAGCTTCATTTTATATGATGACTCTTCTGTTTCACCAAATTAAACTCTCAGTTATTACTAGGAAAAGGTTCACCAATGATAGAGGAAGAAACAAGGTCAAATGATACAGGAAGGTGAAATGAAGGTTGAATTCCTAAATCTAGTATAAGACTTGACTCAATCGGAAGATGATCCGTTTCATTTTTTAAATATCTTGACATGAAAATGGAACTATGCTCATGGTGACCTGTTTCATTTTGACACAAGCTTGAAACATAAAATAAATATGCTTGAACAATCCCATTTCATTTTTAAATAAGCTTGAAATGGAATAAAACTATGCTCAACTTCATTTCTTACCCAACATGATGTCCAAAGGTTGGTAAGTTCCCCCCATTACATAAGAAGCTAGAAAATTAACTCAAGTATGATGTCCAAAGACTAGAGACATGCCTCCCAAGCTTCACCATAATGGGAAGAAACTATTGGTATACTAACGACTTAACTCCTGCATGATTTCTAGAGTTGAGAGACATGGATGACGAAGGGGGAGGAACCACAAGAACATGCAGAACATTCAAGGAAGTTTGGTGACTATAATTCATATGATTATTAGAGGTAAAAAATGAAGGTTGAACAATGGTCACGATATTCCCATCATTGGAAAAATGCATCACTTGAAAGAGTGTGGACACTAAAACTTTCATGGCATAAACATAATCTTGTGCAATTAGTAGATTAAAATATAAGGAGCCTTGGACTACCACAACATCAATCCAGACAATTTTCCCTCCTAAGGTGATAGGTAACTGAGGAAGGATCCCTATAGGTCCAGTATGTATTCTATTAATATATAATATTTAATCAGTGATTGGCATAAGCTAAGGAGAACCTATAACTTTCCAAGAAGTTGAGGATAAAATACTAACAAAATCCCCTTCATCAATAATAATGATAAGTATGTTATTACTAGAAACTCGCACATAGATATTGAAAGGAACACTCGAAAAAAAAAGACTATGTTAGACTACTCCAATAAAAGGAAATAACCTCAGTATTTGGAGGGGGTTTTGTTGAAATCGACAATATTTACCCTTGTTTAGAAAAATATGAATTGACTAAGAAACCTTCAACGGTTTTCATTTCACCCTCAACTAGAAGAGTGGGATCATACAATTATTGTGTCAAAGTGACTACTTCAGTCTGAGCACTTTACAATGAAAGAGTGGGATTGGGTGCAGATGACATCGACCCGATCATTTTAGCTTCACTCTTCAAAGGAAGAGTAGGATCAACCAAGGATGGAACTGGATCGACGAATTTATTAACCAATGGGAGGTCAAGGGAAAGCTTATGATAACCTATCGGAAGTAATTGACGAGGAACAATAATATCTTCCAACAACTTTTAAGCTTCATCCACACGAGGAAAAATGTAAGTAAGGTGCATGTCCTTAGATAACAATCAAGGATTCTTGACTTTACCTTTATGACTCTTAACCACATAGTCACTGGTTGATGAGGCATCATATGAATCATGCTGACCAGAGACCAATGACATCGGCTATTGTGAGTTCTTAGAACAAAATTCTAAAACTTGGTAAAGACCATGAAAATCCTTAGGTAGGTGGTCACCCTTTCAAATATTGTAGGGGAACTTGGGATTATGAGTCATTTTTGTAGGAAGTTCAACACTCTCAATACTGTGAGAAGTAGTTGGTTGAGAGTTGGTTTTGTTGTTTTCATTTCTTATTCTTAATCTTTTTTTCTTCTTCTTCTCATCCACCTGATTACAAATTTCGACATGCGAATAAGGAAAAAGGGAAGAAGACACATCTGGTGAAGAAAGTGAAGGATCAATATGGGGATGGTGTACTTGTGATGGGGAATCAACATTCAAGACATTGAGTGCATCCAGGATCACCAAATTGAATAGCCATATTGGTAATCCTATAGTCAATACAGGAAGATCCAATGTGGCAATGAAGTGAGGACCAACATTTCCAAATGAAGGAAACACAAAAATTTCCCCTTGAGAAGGTGTCTCTTGGTTGGTAGTCCCAAAATACATATCCATATCTTTCTAATTAAGCTACCTCTCTCTCTTAGGTATTCTAACTAAACACGCATTAAGTACTACTCAATACAAAAACAACAAACAAACTTGTAATCAGTGGGATATACAAGACAGATCCTCATAAGAGTGTTAAATTACCGCAACTAGCGGTATACTGTAGGGACCAATAGTAATGCTCGACCCAATTTTCATAGCACTAACCAAGGAGGATTGGGACTATATCCCTGACCATATTAGTACTCGACTACTTGACAGTACCTACATAGTAATATCCCTGAATGTTGTTCTCGATGTACTGCAACAATAAGATGATTAATAGGTTTAATCGGTTGGTATTAGGATCCTAAAGGGGGCTCGAATATACACAAGGTAAGTGGGAGCTCAAATCTGTAATAGTGCTACCTAATGCACAACTGTTTGAAAGGGGAATTCCTATATACCTTCAAGTACATGAAATAACCACAAAAGATCCTTTCTATATATCAACTAGTACGTTGAATAACCACTCAATTCCCACGATGTAGTGCAGGAAAATAATGATAGCTCCTACACTTAGATATGTTGAAACACATATCTAACCTAACACACAATCTTGCTAAAAAAATATAACCTAACTAGCGCTTGATTTTATCTTATGCAGTTAAGTGGACAATATGAGGCAAAGACTTGACTCACAAACCATGCAATAATTATATGCAAGTGTTTTTCTTTTCTATTCAATAAATTCCCTAGTTAAAGAGAGAGTAAGAGGTTCATTTTCCCAAGATGAGAAATAAAAAATGCAAAATGTAACATGTAATATGGAACTATATCAAACCAAATCTTTCAATTTCCAAGACAAGAACAAAAAGTAAAGTTCATTTTTCTTAAATAATGAAAAATAGATATATAATGAAATGAAGAAAGGATATAATTAGTGTCTATAAGCAAGAAAAAGTACTACTAACCTCTAACTATGCAAAAAACTAAAAGTATATTTCTTTTCTTTTAATACAAAATTCAGATCTGA
Source organism: Pseudotsuga menziesii (assembly GCA_001517045.1). NCBI lineage: Eukaryota > Viridiplantae > Streptophyta > Pinopsida > Pinales > Pinaceae > Pseudotsuga > Pseudotsuga menziesii. The sequence goes on along the minus strand of LPNX010961313.1, from coordinate 24,283 downwards.
ACCAAAACAAGACGGGCTAAAAGCAATGTTTCTTTTTTGGATTATTCTTTGTAAATATTTCAAATCTAACAAAGAAAATGAAAATAAATATCTTTTTTTAAACTTGTATGGAAACAAAAGATCTTTTTATGTTTGTGAATATTAACAATGATAAAAGACCCAATGAAGCAAACAATAATCTTAAGAAAAAACACTTGCACCGAAAATGAATATGAATACTATAGAAAAAAAATCTTTAAAGACAATGAAAATTTCAGAAGTAAAAAACAATCCTAGATTAATTAACAATTGCAAAATATAGTGAATCTATTTAGAAATGAAATTCAATAACCAAAACAAGAGAATTCAGCTAATAGTTCATGAATACTTACAATGTTGCAGTATGTCAGTTTACACTAGTGTGGTAGTCCCTTGGTGTCGTGGTTTGATCATAGGGAATGTGCAACAATGTCACTCTATAAACACAAATAAAGTGTCGTAGTTTTTCTTTGTAATCCATAGCAAAAACATGGAAAATTTCCAACGACGCAGGACAATCATAGCCTACGTGCGACAGGTGTAATAAAATATTAGAAAAGGAAAAATTCTCAAAATTAAATTAGGTAACTGAATGAGCTAAAGGTTCCAAACTATGATTGGATCATCCGGACACTAAAAAATCATATCCAAAGAGAAATCAAAATTACAAACTAAACAACTCAAATACTATGGTTTTCTCCCTAGTGGAGTCACCAATTTTTTTTCAAGGCACTTTGTCTATGTGGACAGGGACAAATATCTCTAATCCAAATGATTTGGATCTAGGAAAAAACACATCATAATATATACACTTTCCTGGATTAATCAAAGTACAAAAGAAAACAAATTTCTCACCTTGCAACTATGGTAGTTTCTCCTTGCTTGATGTGATCTTCAATCTCTAGCTGCAAGTCAACATGAGACAAACAAGTGGAAACACAAGTGAAAGCAATATGTAATATTGATTAATCTAAACAAGTTCGAAAGATCTAAAAAAAAATAAATCTTTATGGAAAGAGTATGTATGTTGTATTAATAAGAATACAAAAGGGGAGATTACAACCATTTCCTTGACATTGCAACTTCTTCCAACTAGTCGTTGCCTCAAAGATTCAACCTTGTCTCTAATGGAAAATGGAAAATAGGCTCCAACAATATTTAACCAGCATTTAGGTGCTCTATATTTTTTTCTAACCATGAGGGGTGATTTTTTATATATAGGCCAAAGAGGATAGAGGGAGTTATGGATTCAATGGATAATTTTAAGGGATAATCCCAAGCGGTTAGGGTTTCAAATGACACTGATACTGATATTTTGGGATAATCCTCCATGAGAGCTTCTCCCTAGAATCCTCATGAATCTTCTCTTTTTTCCTTTGAATGAGCAGTTTCACACTCTACTAAGGAGAAACATGTAGTAATGGGGGGTTCTGCATTGATCTAGATGGAGATCGGTGGCCACCCACCTATTACACTAGCTCAAAAGAATTATCCATTTTGGTTGTTTCCTAGTTACTTTTCTTATTAAAATTGAGCTCACAGGAATCCCATGACAAAACTTACAGAAGATTCCACAAAAAATTTACTCAAGAAAATGATATGAAATAGTGAAAAAAATGAGTTTCAATTGTATATGATTTCATTAATCAAGAGTAAAATAGATACAATCTGGATCATTATTATAATGCAATACACTGGCATTAATATCCATACAATTCGAATCCATGAGAGGTAATTTGAATTGATTAACTCAATTTGACTACATGGATAAATGGACATGTCTAAATCACTATTGTAGCTTAACTAGCTTTCACCAGTTGTCTAAATCAGTCTCTCAATTAGTTAGAATGAGTTAAAATAGTCTAACTGATGTGGTAGGTGAGAAAATGAGACTTCCCACATGCATCCATACAAATACTGGCGCTAATTGAATGTAACTGACTCATAACTAGGCTTGACTAGTCACCAACTCTCAACAACTGAAGGAGCTTGGTGTCGGCACTCTGAGTGGCTCCTAAATTGTAGGTATTAGTCTAGGAGTCGTTGAAACTGATGCATGCAAGTGCAGTTAGTGGAAGTTATCCTCAATCAGTGTTCCCCACACTCTAGTGACTGGTACATGTGGCCTCATTAGGCCAAGTGGACCGAATGGTACTAGTGACTCAATAATGACTAAAAAGACTCCTAAGTTAGGAATAATTGACCAGTTTGGACAAGGGAGGATTATAATCCTAAAACCCTCGTTGAATGATAACTTGGAAAGCTATGGGCCCTAGTAACTGAGACCATAGGTCACCCATTACAGATGAAATGAAAAAAGTAACTGCTTAATACAAATAACAAAATAGGGAAAAACCTCATGGTAAAAATACCCCCCCTCAAACTGAGCAGGTAGAATCAATATCAAGCTTGTTCTTCTGTGCACAAGTATCCTAGGCATGGAATGTGAAATTATCCATCCAAACTAAATTATTATGTCTGTAGGAATATTTTTCTTTTGAATAAGAAGAATATGCTCAACTAAATCAGAAATATTAACAACTGCTGGATGAAAACTAGACCCATGTAGAGAAACTGAAATCAACTGATGAGAGAGAAAAAGTGATTGAGAATTAAGACCATGTGAGGAAAACCAAAGAAACTAATATATTTCATCCTTGAACATAAAACCATGTGAGTTAATATCAGCTCCAAGTGTTAGGAGCAAGCGTCCAAGCGAATGCAGAATGTCTCCATCTTCACTAGTTCTGTGAGGAGATGAGCATGTGATCAAATACAAAGGTAGAGAATCCCTGGGACTGTGGAGAGTGAATGATTGAGATAAATAATATGATATAGCTTTATAAATAACCAATGATTCACAAAATACAATATCAACAACCTCATAAGAGGAAACTAACATCAAATCCCCAACAACAAGTTTGAAGAAGACTTGCGGTACTTGATTTGTCATGCCAAAATTGATGAGACCAGATACACGCATGACTGAAGGCACTTGGAACTTAAAATTAGAACCAAATAATATCATATAATATCCAAATAATATCATATCATAACCAAATCGGTTCATATTAGATCCAAAAGTGTGGTCCACCGAGATGGTAGATGCACAATTTTCTCCTTCTTCAAAATTCTGAATAGTGTTGCATGCAATCCTGTGGGAATTTGCTGGAAGATATAGATCAAGGAGAGTGAATGGATCACTCCTAAAATTTGATATTATTTCCAAAATATCCAAGGTATTACTTATTTTCACACCAGAAACAACATTAGAGGGAGAGAAATCAAATTCCTCTTCACTTTCTGAAGCAATCACTGACAAATTTTACACAGAATTTAAAGGAGAATCACTGGAGAATGTTTGCATAGAATGAAAGGAGAGATTTTATTCAATATCAGAGATTCAAATTGTTAGAACAATCCTTCGGGATTATTGTAAATAAATAATTAATAGGAATTTGATTAGATAGGAAGCCAAACAGGCTGAGCGGAAGGTGAAACCCAACCGCCATGTACTTTGTATAAATACAAGCATTTGCATTGGAAATAATCAATCGGGAGTTATACCTAACAACTGGTATCAGAGCGCTGCCATAACTCCTGCCTTTTGCCAGTCTGCTGCATTTCAGCCTGGCATTCTGCCTGCCAGTCTGCTCTCTCAGGCTGCCTGCTCGTCAGTCTGTCCCTGCGTGCGTTTCTCCTCTCGCAGCCTGTGCGCATTCATTATGTGCGTTATGCTGCTCCATGCAATTTGTTGGCTCCAAAAATTTCTGTCCTTGCGGCTCCAATCCAATATAGTTTGCAAGAAAAGAACATTAGGGTTTCTTGACATTACAGTCTTGACGTCGCCTTCTTCATCTGGATCAAAACACCATGAATAGCCTTCACAGTTTTCTGTGAGTAGGATATTGTAATCCAATTGACTTATATCCACATTTTCTCTCATATTTTCGAACTCCAGCATATCTGATCTGTCACCCTGTCTAATACATCTAAACAATACGTCAGAGATCAAATGGTGTTTCTGCATAGCCAGCCCACTGGCTTCTTAAGAAACAAGTTCATGGGCACTTCGCTCTAACCTTTTTTCCAGACTTGCACCACTCTATCTCGCTCGGCTGATAAAAAAAAAGAAGCTAATAATCTTGTCAAAGATTGCGCTCGCTTGAGTCTTCATTGTCTCACTGTACAACTCAGCGTCGTTCTGATTTCCTGGTCCGTGAAGGAGCAGTTTGCAATGGAGATTCCAGAGGAAGAAGTCGACACCCTCTAGTTTCCAGCATTTTGCTAGGTTTCTGCTAGGGTTCTGGTTCTTCTTGTTTTAGAGGAGAAATATGTAAGTTGGAGCATTGAGCTTTGTGGGCTGCTGAAATCCGACCTGTGCCCTCGTCAACAGATCTAGCAAACTTGACCATGAAGCTTCCTTTATGAAGACTGTCACTGTTTGAATGTTGTTGCTTCTATCTTGCACGTGAAGACCAAGCGTTAGCTGCCCTCATGAACTAATCCAGAATGAGAGTTG
>LPNX010961313.1:0-15759 GCA_001517045.1 Pseudotsuga menziesii | reverse complement strand
AGCAGATTCAACAACAGAAGCAGAATATGTGGCTGCAGCTGAAGCAACGAAAGAAATAGTATGGCTCAGGTAGATACTTGAAGATTTGCAAGAAAAACAAGAGAATTCCACTCCATTGTTGGTCAACAATACTTCTGCAATCAAGCTGGCAAAGAATCCTAGATTCCATGATCGAACCAAACACATCAACACAAAGTATCATTTGATTCGACATCATGTAGAGACCAAGACAGTCCATCTTCGACATTGTTCCACAAATGATCAAGTTGCAGACATCTTCACCAAAGCGCTTGGACGAGAAAAGTTTGAAAGATTCAGAAACATGCTCGGACTTACGAACACCCCTTCGGATTAAGAGGGGGATTGTTAGAACAATCCTTCGGGATTATTGTAAATAAATAATTAATAGGAATTTGATTAGATAGGAAGCCAAACAGGCTGAGCGGAAGGTGAAACCCAACCGCCATGTACTTTGTATAAATACAAGCATTTGCATTGGAAATAATCAATCGGGAGTTATACCTAACAACATGTCTTCTTCTGGATCATCCATATGAGAATATGAGATATCATATATCTCATAAACTTTCGGAGCAGTAGGAGAAGGAGTCACTTCAAGGAGACTTTCTTCAATTCGAATTGACTGTGTGGAAGATTCTACTTCCTCTTCATCTTGAAAAAATTCATTAGAGAGAGTAGAGGATGATACTTTTGAATAAATAAATATTGTGGTTCTGGGTGTGATCTCCAAATTTTTATTATGATCCTGATTGTTCTTGCCAAAGGTTCTATCCAATTTTGTCTGGAGATCCTTTGTGTATTCAGCAGAACTAATAAGGTAGAGCAAGCTTGGAGAAAGGGCCAGGAATATTGTTCCAAAATATCTATCACTGTCATTTATCCAGTCACTCTCATCCTCAGAAGACTCTTTACCAAGTCCAATAGAAAACTCATAGAGATCTTGTCTCTTTAGAGATGAAATCATCTTCATCCTCCATTCTGAATATCTTGTGGATGGAGTAAGCAGAGAAACTAATAATTTCGAATCCATATGAAGTTGTACCTGCAATTACACAAAAAAACCAAATTAAGGTCAAACAACCTACACTTTTAGATTTGTCATCACCCCTGGCTTAGGCAATCAAGCAAGCTTCTAGTGTAGAGCTAGAATGCTTTTGAGTTTTTTGCTCAAATTGCTTCATAGATCCAATAAGAAACATGTAGAAGAAGAATTGCCTTGTCCTGCCGAGGCTCTGATACCATATTAAAATGGAGCTCATAGAAATCTAAGGACCAAGACAAAACTTACAGAATATTGCACAAAACATTTGCTCCAGGAAATGATATGAAACAATGCAAAAAATGAGTTGCAGCTATATATGCTTTCATTAATCAAAAGTAAAATAGATACAATATGGTTCATTGTTACAATGCAAAAAACTGGCATTAATATCCAGACAATTCGAATCCATGAGAGGTAATTTGAATTGATTAACTCAATCTGACTACATGGATAATTGGTCATGTCTAATCACTATCAGATCTTAACTCGCTATCTTGAGTTGTCTAAATCAGTCTCTTAATCAGCTAGAATCAATTAAACTAGTATAACTGATGTGGTAGGTGAGAAAATGTGCCTTCCCACATGCAGCCATGCAAAGACTGGTGCTAACTGAATGTAACTGAATGTGGTTGACTCATAACTAGGCTTGACTAGTCACCAACTATCAAAAACTAAAGGAGGTTGGTGTTGACACTCCCAGTGGCTCCTAAATTGTAGGGATTGGTCTAGGAGGAACCTAAAATGATGCATGCAGGTGCAGTCATTGGAAATTATCCTCAATCAGTGTTCCCCACACTCTAGTGGCTGGTACATGTGGCCTCATTAGGCCAAGTAGACCCAATGGTACTAGTGACTCAATAATGACTAAAAAGAGTCCTAAGTTAGGAAGAATTAGCCAGTGTAGACAGGGGAGGATTATAATCCTAGAATCTCTATGGTTTTTCAAGTCCCAAACTTCTAGGGTCATTTTGAGGCCCTAAATGCCATTTTTTGGTGATTCATGGGGTAAGATGGTTTTTAGAAGCATGCATTTCGCCCCAATCAAAAGATGTAAAGCTCGGATAGACATCTACAACAGGCTATTGAGCGCCTAAATCAGAGATTGTATACAAAAGTTATGACCCCGAGAAGTTGATTGTTCAACTAACCACCTTGGGTCCACAAACTTTATGACGATTCATATTCTAGGGTTATGTTTTTGACCTTTAGGGTTCTCCTCCTCATGTTGTTTATAAATAGGCTCTTTCGGCCTTGTTTTGTATTCATCTTGGAACAAATGATCTCTACATGCACAACTCTTCTCACAGATAGATAACACCATTCTAGTTGTTTTACTGTATAGTCTATTCTATTTCCACCATTTAATAGAATATGTGTTTACTGTATCTCTGTTTGTAGTGCAATATGTTTGTGTTTGTGATTCCATATCTGTTCTTTCATTTCATTCTCACATAAATCTGTATCAGTGGTATCATAGCAATTTTCTCTTTGATTGTTTCTCGATGCATGTTCCTAACGAGGTTAGGGTACAAAGAGTTAGGTCTCAAACTAGTTTCACTTGGGGAATATCACTCTCGCCACCCCAAACGACCTTCCATGGTGGAATAAATAGAGATGACACAGAAGGATATCCCATCAAATCATTTCTTGAGGAAGGTCTCATGTGACAGAGGAATGAGAGGATGGATAATTTCATCCAGATCCTTCGATGAATGTTGACAATGAAAAATGCACCTTCAATGAGCAGTCATTTAGGGGATGAAACTCCCTTAAAGGTACACATTAACTTTGATATTCCTTTATTTGAAGGACAAATCGATATTGATGCCCTAGATAAATGGTTGAATTTTCTAGAAGGGTATGTCTTTGTCCATAATTTTTCCAAAAGGGAAAATATCACCTTTGTGCTCCTTAAGTCCGCCCCCATGTCAAAAATTGGTTGGATGCTTATTGTGAGAAAAATTTATCAGACGAGTATGGAATGTTCGAGGCCAATCCCGCTTGTGCCTCTTTTATAGATGTCATCAAGGAACAATATTACCTTGTGTGAAACTATGATGACTAGTACACCAAATGGACTATTCTGCATCGAGAGAGGGACCAAACAGTGTCAAAGTACACTAACAAATCCCATACCTTACACATAATGATGAGTATCAAGGAATCCAAACGACACCTGGTACTAAAATATCATAGTGTCCTATGTACATCGGTACATCCAAACCGAGATGGAATTCCTAGAAATTTCTTCAATTGGATCTTGTTATCAACATGCTGTCAAAATCAAGGAGAAATTTCAACAAAAGAACAAGTGAGACTTTGAACCTGTGAATCCATCGCAGAAGTAAGGGAAGGGAAACTCTAGCTTGTAGAACATGGTACATGGGAAGGAAAAACAGTCCCAACCACTCATGAATAAGGGTAATGTAAATACAAAGAAGGAAACCAGATAGTGGTGCGAGCTCCACAAAAACCCTAGCACACCACTACTAAATGTCGATCAAAGAAGTCATTGGTGGCTGAGATCGAATCTTCAAAATCAGATCCTGATTCAGAACCCAATTTCACAGCTCTAGACTATGAGAAGAAGATCATTGAGGAAGAACCCAGTATCACTATTGTTACCACAAATATCTAACCAAAGGAACTTGAAGAGTCAGAGGAAGAGGAGCACATATTCAACTCAGAGATGTGAGTGAAGGGAACCCCCTTAAATTTTTTTGTTAACAACAACAACGAAAAGAACCTGATCTCAACAGAAGTCACCAAGATATTGGAGCTTTCGACAACACCACATCCACAACCATATAAAATTAGTTGGCTAAGACAAGGATGAGGTACCTGTGTTAGTCAGCAATGCCACCTACCATATGGCATCAAGCCTTTCAAAGATGAGTTACTTTGTCATGTGGACCCACTTGAAGTATGTGATGTTCTTTTAGGACAACCATCATATGTGGATGTGTAATTTTGCATATGAATCACAACCTCGTAGTTGCATTGTCACTTTGGAAGGAAAAATCTATCAGATACAATCTCGTAGGGAAGGAAGATAATCTCCCACACTGGGAAATTCTCCCTCTTCATGATTTCCTATGAAGTAGAAGTTCAGATACAAAAACCTCCAGAACCTCTACACAGGGCTCCTCTTCTCAATAGAAATAAGAACACAAATTCATTGTTCCCTCATCCATTCGAGTACCTATATAGTGCAAGGTTATGCATTCAAGGTGTTCATCTAGAAAGAAATCATCCAGAGCAGTTTAGACAAAGGATAACATGTGAACCTAAATTGTTGAACAAATCCAATGCATCCATTGACAACAATTACAGCCGTCTCGAGATATCAGAGGAAGGAAGCCCCTTCACTTCAGCAAATGTCACACCAGAATATCATCTCAACACATAGTTCGAGATATGATATGATATTTGATGCAATGGAGACTATTGCTTCCTAATGGGTAGGATTGATCTAGATGGATATCGGTGGACACCCACCTATTTCACTAGCTCAAAACAATTGTTCATTTTGGCAGTTTCCTAGTTATTTGTCTACATTTTTTTGGGACCCAAACTTCTAGGGTCATTATGAGGCCCTAAATGATATTTTTTTGGAAATTCAAGGGGCGAAATGTTTTCCAGTGAAATGTAGATGGACCCAATCAAAATATGTAAATCTCATATATAAATCTCATATATACCTTTCCAATGGGTTATTGAGCACCCAAATCGATGATCGTATGCAAAATTTATGACCCCGAGAAGTTGATTGTTCAACTAACTACCTTGGGGCCACAAACTTTATGACGATTCATATTCTAGGGTTATGTTTTGACCTTTAGGGTTATATCCCTCATGCTTATTATAAATAGGCCATTTCAACCTCATTTTTTCTTCATCTTGGAACAGATGAGCATAGTATCCACATCTCTTCTCAGAGATAGCTACCACTGTTACAGCTGTTTTTACCACACATGGTTGATCACATATTTATGGTATTCCCTATCCCTCTGCAGAATATTTTAGACCCCATGGACTGATATTGTACTTTCATGTTTCCAAGTTCATCCCTAAAAACACCTATTTATTGTTGTACGTGACTTTTAATCCCATACTCGCGTGTACACGCGACTTTTGACCTCAAACATGTGTACATCGATATGTGTGCATAAATCCAAATATTTTTGGAGTTTTCCTTCATGTGTGTTCAAACCAATTGACTCTTGGCCTTACATATGCCTCGAGATTGTTCGGATTTGACCCTCCATTACCCCTTTGGAGTGCTATATAAGGAACCCCTTGGATACATTGAAGAGGAGGAATTGAAGAGCTACAAAACTATAGTCCATTGTTGCCATAGCTTGCATATACTTGAGTCTACATCCCTTTGTCCCTTTGGAGCACTTTGTGTTCTTCCCAAGCTTTCCTTTTATTGTGAGCTTTCTATGGCCCAGGTGGAGGACTCAGTTTCTCCGGTTCGCAGACATGTTGACAGAGGTTGTCACTTGTGTAATCTCTGATTTAAGTAATATAAATATATTTTCTTGTCCAATAATGTGCATTTGAATGAATATTGAATACATGGATATGTTTAATTGCTTACACATTGTTGATTATATATGCTAGAGTAGATTGAACACCATATTATATAGCATGCTTGTCTTGTTTGCTGTTGTTGAGAGAAAATTGCTAGTGCAAGTGGGATTGGAAAAATCTCAACGGGGATCTACTTCAACCATTTGGAATAAGGTATGATTCGAGATCCTTTAGTGTTAGATGTTTGGTTTCTCTTGCATATTGGGAAGGGATTGATTTCTCATGTCTAGCTGTCTATTGTGGTACACCCCAAGCCATAGGAAGTTTCTCTCTATAACAGAATTGGTGACCATACTGGGGAGGTTCCTAGTTGTTTCTCTTTGGGGGTTTTTTGGTATTCAATGCACTTGAATTGCTATGATTTCTTTGTTTCTATGTCGGGTCTAGGGGCATGTTTGCACAGTAAGGTCCTGAAGGAGTAAATTTTGTCTCAGCTTGTTTTTTTGCCTTATTTTTCTTCCTTTTTCTACCTATATGCGGGTTTATCTTTCGCAGTCATGTATACATACGGGTTTTCCTTGAACAATTGTGTATGTATGCTGGTTTACTGAGAATAGCCGCGTATACCTTGATTTTGAGCCTTATTGATTAAGTGTTGCTCTGTCATTTTGGATGATTGTTGAGTCTTATTGGATGCTTCTGGAGTCTTTATAAACCCTCTGTTTCTGACCAGAGACTGTTTTTAGTTTGATTTTTAGAAATTTTCTTGTCATTCATTTTCTACCTTTTGTTTTGAGATTAGTGAATTAGGTCTCTTTTACCTTGATGCTTTGCTTGGCTTCTGTTTGTGAGTGGTTGCAGAGTCTAAGGGTTGTGGAGTCATCTTTTTTGCTTTTATATCTGATTAAATTCACAAATACAAAAATATTTTGCTTTTTTGCATAGTTATGCATTGCTTTCATTTTGCATTGGCACGGTACTTGCATTAAGTTTGCTTGGTGAATTTTAGTCAAATTTTCATATAGGAATGATTGCACTTACATTTGAAGGAAAAATTTTGCACTTCACGTAGTAGCATACCCTGTTTTTCATTCTAAACAGTGCATTTGCATTGATTTTTAGGTGTGCATTTTACTTCATGTTGTGTCATAACACCATAAGTTGCACAACCATTACCCTTTGAGTAATAACAACCAAATAAAATCAACGCTTAATAAAATGAATTACACTCTTTTCTTTTCTAGAGTGCATCAATAAGATTAGGTTATAGGGTCTTGGAATAGTTCATTGTAAGTTAATTCTCCAAGACCACTAAACAAAACAATTAGGTATCTCTCCAGGTGAGAGTGTGAAACCCTTGGTATAATTAGTGTTTCTCAGGACGCTCCTCTTAATTGGTTACAAAACTCCACTTGTTGTGTATGGGAGTCTCAAGCCTCTCCTAGGAAATACATACATGCTTCATTTAGGATCTCACTTATCCTACCCTTGGTTTGGTTGTTGTTTGGATTTATATTTTCTTAGGTGTATGCTCTGTGCATGCTAGTTTGCTTAGGGTTGTGTAGATAGATTGAGTCTTTTCTTTTTGTTGAGTAATTGTGGATCTAGGTGCAAATCCCCATTTATCTCATTGTTTAGCAGGTCTTCCTCCTTCTATGTATCATCCTCCCTTGGGAGAGAGAGCTAGACAGTCCGAGTAGACTAGTCATCACTTTGATTCACATAGAGATCTCACCATGAGTCGTCATGAGCCTGAGGTCCTGGAGCTTACACCTTCCCTACCTTCAGCAGCGGAAGTTGAACCTTCAAGCACATATGGAACTCCGCCTGAGTCTTGTCCTTATGGGGATGGACTGTCACAAGCTGATTTATCACAGTTTCTTGATTACATTAGCTTCAACCCCCGGTATTGGTTATAGTATCCGGGTGAAGAGACTCACCATGAAACCACTAGCACTGACCACATTAGATATGGCATGCATGATATTCCCGATATTGGTCCAGGACCTCATGTTGAACTGGTTGGTGACCCTGGTACTGCACCTGGGGGCACTTCCATTCCTTTCCATGCAAAGAGGTTTGGTGGTAGTATCCACATTGCACCATCCACTGTAGTGGTGGTAATTCCTTCACACACACAGCCTAGACCTAGCATTAGTGTTCCTCTTCAAGGACCTCATCCGAGACACATGAATATTGGGGGTACAAGCTATATTCCTTCACATATTCTGTCGTCTTCTTAACGTATTCCTTCAAATTCCTTTTTGACACATCCTCTTCCTAGATCTAGTGGTCCTTCGGGCTAGAGTTCGAATTTAAGCCATGTTTGTCCTGCGACTACTAACACTATAGTATCGCAAATCCAAGTTCCTTCTTCTGTGTCAGTAGGTCATGTACCTATTTCTGGATCATCTCATGGAATACCTCGTGGATCATCTCATGGTATAGCTCATGGAGCTTCCCATATACCTACCTATGGACCATCTTATGGAACATCTCATGGGACATCTTATGGATCATCTCGTGGACCATCTCATGGTCCAGCCTATGGAGCTTCCCATGGATCTTCTTATGGACCGTAGTACAGACAAAAATATCAACCGTATAGGTACGAGTATCAACAACCCGCTTACTCTTCTAACTATGGATTTGTAGCACCTCATAATCAAGGTACTCCACATTACAATGCTTCCATGCAGTCCTTCATGGGTCATATGGGATGAGGTTATTATCCCACTGGCCAAGGCCATGGTGTGTATGTCAATCAACCTTATATAAACTAGTCCTATCAGAAAGCGTGGCATCGACCGACTCAACCTAGGCTCCCTTTCCTTATGACCTTGAACCTACCTGATTTGTCGATATTGACAAATGATCTTGTGTCTCATAATTCGAAATTGTCGACAGTCCATACCAAGATTCCTTCAGACATTCCCAAGTTTGAAGATAAGGCTGGTGAAGATCCTGGTGAGCATGTCACAACCTTCCACCTTTGGTGTTCTTCTAATTGCTTACATGATGACTCCATTCGTTTGAGTCTATTTCAACGGACCCTCACAAGTCCTATGGAGAAATGGTATATAGAGTTACCGGTGGGGACCTATACTAAGTTTGATGACCTTACCATAACTTTTCTTAATCATTTTCAGCTACCCATACATTACGACATTGGTACCAAAATCTTGTCGACCTTTTGGCAAGACAAAGCCATGCATATTTCAGATCATATTCAAGAGTGGTGTAGATGGAAAAAATTAATTAAAGCCTTTACACCACCATAGTTTCTTATAGAGTAGTTCCTCAAGTCATTGTTACCTTATATCGCAAAGGATGTTTCTACGTTCGGAGTTCAAAATGAGGACCAAGCTATTTTTAGGTCTCAAGAGTTGTATTTGATCTATGCTCAATCCTGAATCTTATATGAGATTATCCCAAATGCTCCAAGATCCAATTTTGACCCCAAGATCAAACCTGGGCCACATGATGATGGCATTGTTGGCTCCACAAGTACCAAACCTGCATACTCGGTTACAAAACAAGTGAGCCAGTTATCGCTTAAATAGCCTGCATCGGGACAAGCCATGGCTTCATCTCAACCTACCCAATCGGCGAGTGTACTTTCAATGTAGATGTCGAACCCGAAAGGCAACCAACAGCCTGGAAGGAATAAAAAGAAAGGAAAAATAATCATAAAGGTGGGAATAAAAATGAAAATGGTCATAATAATGACAAGAACATGAACAATGCTGGGGGGATAGGCAGCCTAAGCATAAGGTGAATGTTCCTTGTAAGTTGTAAAAGGATGATCACCTCACTCACTTGTGCCCTCGTATAAAGGACGCCTCAAAGTTCATAGCACAGGTCCCAACTGTGTTTACTAATCCTTTACCTAATAATAAAAATATGAACTCGAGGACCGTTGATCCTGGTTGTGTGTCTGGTGGAACTCAAAACCTGTCGAAGGACGCTAGTGGACATGGTTGCATCAACATGGTGATATCTACCAAAGTTGTGATGTGTGTGAAATATTATGGTTCATCACAACCAGACCTTGGGAAAGAACCTGATCCACCTAAGAGTTCTTTGTGAATTGAAAATCCTATGGATAAACCTGAAGTTCTGCCTTGCATTCCTAAGGGAGTATTGAAGTGCTCGGGGCACAATCCTAATGCTCGAGCCGCCCAGAACTATTTAGTTTTCAAGGATTTGAGCCAAACTCCTTGTGCGATGTCTGCATTAGAAGTGCTTCAGACTTTTCCTTCGCAGAGAAATGCCTTGTTGTCTTCTCTTGGGGTTAGTGATGATATCTCTTCTTCCATGACCAAATTTGAAACTCATGGAATATAGCCTCGCTTGCCTTACTACGTGTCTCTTTTGATTCAGGTAGAGTGTCTCAACAACGCCATCATGCATACTATTATTTATGAAGGCGTTGTCGCTTCCTTGATGTCTTTGTCTTGTTGGAAGGGCTTAGGTTCTCCCACGTTGTCTCAGTCTACGAATATGTTGATTGCTTTTGATGGAAGGTCGTTTCAGCCACATGGTGTGCTTCCTTCTCTAGAGGTCTAATTGGCAGGGAAGAGTGTCATAGTTGAGGTCAAGGTGGTTGATGTGCCCCTTGAATACAATCTTTTGCTGGGTAGGAATTGGATGTACAATATGCAAGCTGTAGCCTCTTCCCTATTCCAAGTGGTGTGCTTTTCGTTTAATGGGAAGATGGCTACTATTGATCAAAATTATTTCCAGAATTTGAGTGTAAATGCATCATCGAGAGCTTCTATCCCAATTATCAATCATTCTCAGCCGACAACTGAGAATATGGGTGTAGGTATGTATCCTTATCTCATGGGAACCTTTAGTTGTCCTGCGCCCATTCTTATGATTGGTTCTAGTCTTGGTGGGGCTTCGTCCTCATCGAATTCGGTATCCTTTCGTACTACTCATATGGAGGATCCTTGGATTCTTCCTTCACCGAGTACTTCAAGTGTGCCTTTCGAGACAGAAGTGTCGTTTCCTGCAACAATGGTGGTGTATCAAGCTAATTTTGATCATGTTGTAGAGCCTAGTCCTTCCTCTTTGTGGATGGAGGAGGAGTGCCCTTAGGTGCTTCCTGCTTGGGTAGTAGAGTCATCTCACTCTCACAACTACATTGATTATGTTTTTCCATCAAAGGAAGCTATTCTTTAGCCATGTCTAGGATTGAACAACCTTGGGAAGAGTTGCACCATAGATCATATTTCCTTCCTAATCTTGATCGTTTAGAGTGTGATGACTTTAGGGTGATTCTAAGCAAGAAAATTGGTATCCCCATGGTCCCATTAAGGTCTCTTGGTCAGATGGCTGAAGGGAACATGGATAACCTATCACCAACAATTCCTATCAACGTTTCTCGTGATCTTGGTAAGATTGAGAATGTCTACATTGGGGCGGATTGTTACTCCGATGAGATTAAAGAGTATACCGAGTTGTTTAAGGAGTTCCGTGATATTTTTGCTTGGTCATACGAAGAAATTCCAGGTATAGACCCTCGTATTATTGAACACAAAATCAAGACCTATCCAGATGCAAAACCGGTTTAACAATGTTTGCGTGCCATGAATCCTATAAAAGCACCCACCATTAAAGCTAAGATAGAGAAACTACTCAAAGCTGTTTTTATCTATCCCATTCCATTGAGAAAGTGGGTTTCAAATCTCGTTTCGGTGGATAAAAAGTAGGTAGCGATCCGAATATGCACTGATTTCCATGATTTAAATCAAGCCTGTCTTAAAGATAATTTCCCTACACCATTTATTGATCAAATTTTGGATGAGTGTGTGGGAAGTGAGGTATTTTATTTCATGGATGGATTTTCTGGATATAATCGGATACAAATTACACCCGAGGATCAACACAAGACCGCATTTATTTGTCCTTGGGGAACTTTTGCATATCGAAAGATGCCTTTCGGCCTTAAAAATGCCAGAGCTATGTTTCAGTGGGCCATGACCTTGATCTTTCATGATATTAAAAATATTATCAAAGTTTATTTGGATGATCTAGCTGCTCACTCTCATTTGAGAGTGCTTCATCCTTACCATTTTTTATTAGTGTTTGAAAGATGATGTCATTATCAATTTCATTTAAATCCTCATAAGTGCATATTTTGCATGAGAGTTGGTTGTTTACTAGAATTCATCATGTCCAGGGATGGTATTAGAGTCAATCCCTTGAAGGTTGGGGCGATACTTCAATTGTCTCCCCCGCGTAATATTTGACACCTTCAATGTTTACAAGGTATGGCGAAATTCTTGCGAAGGTTCGTGGTCAATTTTTCCATCTTGAATAAAGGATTCATGCGTTTGTTGAAGAAGAACACCCATTTTTACTGGAATGAGAGAGCCCAAGAGTCTTTTGATGCTCTTAAGAAAGCCTTAGAAACGCCCCCCGTGCTTAGTCCACCAGACTATAGCCGTGACTTTTTTATTTATGTGGCCATATCTCAAGAAATAGTTGGTATGGTGTTGGTTCAAGAGGATGAGGAGCTCCATGAGCATGTCATGTATTATTTGAGCCAAAACCTTATTGATGTGGAACTTCATTATTCCCATGTGGAGAAACTAGCCTTTGCCAATAGCCTTCGTTCATGTGGTTTAGCGTTTGAGACATTACATTCTCCTTCGCCAAAATTTGGTCATAGCTCACATCAATCCATTTTAGTTCGTACTCACTAGAAGGATGATTGGGGGAAAATATAATAAATGGATCGTGATTTTGCAAGAGTTTGATCTCGAGTTCGTTTCGGCGAAATTGAAGAAATTTTTAATATTTGCTGAGCTCATGTCAGATTTCCCAAATTTGGAGGAATAGGAGGTTTATGAGGATTCTTTTGTCGGTGAGCATATATTCCACATCTCAACTATGGACCCTTGGTATGGGGATATTATCATGTATTTGCAAACATTGAAGGTCCCTACTCACCTCTCATGGGATGAGAGACGACAACTACATCACGTAGCGAACTACCTCCTAGTGGATGATACTTTGTACCACCGTGGGGTGGATTCCATTTTACATTTTTGTTTAACTCATGATGAGGCTGAGGTCATGCTTAATGATTGCCACGAAGGGGCATGTGGTGGTCATTTATCTGGGCTTTCTACAACCTAAAAAATCTTAAGAGCAGGCTATTTTTGGTCGTCCATGTTTAAGGATTGCATTAATGCGGTCAATAAGTTCCACCATTGCCAGGTGTTTGCACGTAATATGCACTCGTGTCCCACCCCTTTGCATCCTATTGTCACCGTTGGTCCCTTCACCAAGTTGGGGATTTATTTTAAGGATTGCAACCCAGCTTTGGCTAGGGGGATCCATCATAGTATTGATGCTGTCGATTACTTCACGAAATGGGAAGAGGCTATGCCCACAGTTAAATACGATGGTGAGACAGCCGCGCATTTCGTATTTAACCAGATTATCACCAATTTTGGCATTTTGAGAGAGCTTGTCACTAGCCATGGCAGGCACTTTCAGAAAAAAAATGATGGAAGAGTTGGATTCCAAGTTAGGGTATAAGAAAGAGCACTCCTCTTTGTATTACCCTCAAGAGAATGGATAGGTTGAAGGAGTGAACAAGTCACTTAAGTCCATTCTCCAACAAACCATCGCACAGAGCAAGAATAATTGGCATATCATGTTGTGTCCTTCTTTGTACGCCTATAGAACCGTGGTCAATACTACCACCAGTTTTTCTCCCTATCATCTTATGCATGGGATGGAGTTAGTATTACCGATTGAATGCGAAATCCCTTCTTTGAAGCTAGCTGTGGAGCTTTTACCATAGAATTTCGCATTGGAATAGTGTTTGGTCCACTTAGAGCAGCTTGATGAGCAGCGCCAAGATGCCTTAGTGGTTTTAGAGGTTAACAAGCATCACATTCAGGTCCAGTATGATAACTTTGTCTGTCCTAGGAGGTTTATTGAAGGTGACTTGGTCCTTTTGTTGGATCAAGCTAAGGAACCCTTGGGGGCAGGAAAGTTTAATCCAATGTGGAATGGTCCTTATGTGGTTAAGCATGTCTTAGAGAAAGGCACCTATGAGCTAGTTTATGATGAAGGGACAACCTTGGTAGAGCCTATAAATGGGCTCTATCTCAAAAAATACTATGCATGATCTTCAGCCAGGGCTGATTTTTGTATATTATTGTACAATTTTTCATTGCATAGTTAGGTTTTATTATGGTGATCAGGTTTGTTGTTTAGCTTTCATTTTTTATGGTAGATGTCAATGAAGTCTTCCGTTTACATAGGATTCACTGATGGTGCTAGCCTCCACACTCAAAACTCAGCTTCGGCTGCTTAGGTGATCTATACTCCTATGGGTCAAGTATTGTCTTCACAAGGTGTATGTTTATGGCCTTCATCAAACAATGTTGCTGAATATAGTGTCATTATTGATTTATTGCATGATGCGATTTCGCATGGTGTCCATTCTCTTAAGGTACGTCTTGATTTGTAGTCAGTGGTTTCACAAATTAATGGCTTGTATCGTATTAGGGATTCGACATTATTACAAACATTCTTGTGGGTTAGATTACTAGAGCGACAATTTGAGAGTATAACATACATTCATGTTCCAAGAAATTTTAATCAAGTTCCTGATTCATATGCTAACTATGTGTTAGATTGGCATTTGTTTCACAGACCATAAGCATTTCACAAATACATTTTACACATGTAAATAGAATAATAATCGATCATCATAAATATTTTTCATTAAGTTCAAAAAAGGTGATGTCATAATACATAAGTTTCATATACAAAATTAGGGCTTCCGAGCCACCAAAATATACTACACGGTCATACAACAAATATACACCCAGGTCTCTAAGCCTGAGGTGGAGGAGGGTGTTGATCATGGTAGCACACCATGGCTCTAGCTAGCTGGCAAAACAATCAAACCCATGCTTGTGGTACTCCAACCACCTAGCGCTACAGGGCCTCAAGAAAGTCCTCAACTTGCGCCATGGGTACTCTCTGTGTCAATAGAACAAAGTTCGTGTGAATGATCTGGAGCTTCCACTCCACATTCGCACCCATGATCTCATCACCTCTTTCCCTTCATCGATGATGAGGAAAGCCATCTGGATGTCGTGGTCCTACATCTGCATATACATGATAGAGTGTCACTATGTGTCATCACACCAAAAACATGTCTTTTGATTTTATATATCAAAAAACACAAAAAAATTAAATAATTCAAAAATTAAAAGTGGGTTTGGGATTCGTTACCTATGTCTCCATGAGACACTCTTGGAGGTAGGGGCATGTCAGGGTCGCCGCAGAAGTCAATCCCTGCATAGGTATAGTCATCTATAGCGATGAGCTGTCTCCGCCACCATGGAAAGAACTCTTCTGGGTAGGGGTTATCCACCCTTCCACCTCCCAGTCTGTGCATGACATTAGCCCAACATTGCTGAGCTAGATCTTGGACTCCATGTGGAGCAATGTCTACTATAGGGCTTATCCCTGGCACCCGCTCAAAGAATAATGTGTTCAGTATGTTTCCAAACTCTAAGTTCTGCCCCCTACCCATCTTGCAGTCACTGAGCTATTGTTTCATGTTGCTCAGCATTGTAGTACTCCAGTCATATATTGAATGCCACATACACGCTACCGCATAGAACATCATTCACTAGTACAAGTGATCAATTTTGCCACGGAAAAACGTGGCAATATCCACGGAAAAGCGTGGATATTGCCACGGAAAAGCGTTTTTTTTCCCGTGGCAGTCATTTCGTCGCAATAGCGACGACCCCTAATTTGCGTCGCTCTTGCGACGACCCCTTCCCGTCGCTATAGCCACGTTCTGTACAAGGTTTTTAAAAAAATGGAAGTAATTTACCCACGCCGTTCCGTCGCTGTATCGACGCAATGCCGTCGCTGTATCGACGCAATTCTGTCGCTATACCCACGCTGTTCCGTCGCTCTATCCACGGCCTGTCGTCGCCTGTCGTCGCTATATCCACGCCTCATACTTGCATCCGTCGCTGTATCGACGGGTTTTGAAATTTTTTTTTAAAAAAAATTACCTGGATTATCTTCAATACACCTACAACATGCAAACGAAACCTGAAATGTTACCTGTATCTTTGTTTTTCTAGACCTTAAGCTTTGGCTCA
>LPNX010961282.1:0-31040 GCA_001517045.1 Pseudotsuga menziesii | reverse complement strand
TTCTAAATTAAAATTGAAATTGAAATATATATAGGTGGCTTCATCATTGACGATGACATGTTACAAAATGTTGATAAAGAAAAATTTGGAAACACGAAACTTGACCATATTGTACAATATCGTGCTGAAAATATGCATGAACAATTTATGGAAAACGAATCAGTGGCAACACAAGCTCAAATTTTGAGGTGTTTGTTAGTCTCCAAGAAG
The DNA here is from genome assembly GCA_001517045.1 of Pseudotsuga menziesii. Classification (NCBI taxonomy): domain Eukaryota; kingdom Viridiplantae; phylum Streptophyta; class Pinopsida; order Pinales; family Pinaceae; genus Pseudotsuga; species Pseudotsuga menziesii. Next base: position 30,830 of record LPNX010961282.1, on the reverse strand, counting down.
TTGAAGGAAGCTTGGTCATTATTGGGTATTCAAAAGAAGACAAAAGATTCAAAGGTGAAGCAAAATGTGTTCGAAAATATATCCAATGCAATAAAAACAATTGAAAAATTTAGAAAGAAAGATATTAGTGTTGCACGTAGAATAATACAAACAACGATTATTTCATCTAGTACTAGACAAAAACGTTTGACAATGCAGATCACAAAGGTTATCGGAACTTCGCGGAAAACATTGTACAAATATAACAAATTTCAATTACGAATAGATGCAAATGATGAGCTTGCTTGTTGGGAAATTATTTGTAGACAACCCTATAAAGATAGGGTCGATGAAAGTGTTAAAGCTATGATGCATGGATATTGGGTGGCAAATTCTCGTGTTTCACCAAATGCAAGAGAAGTGATATGACACAGAATATCTCGAAATCAGTATGAAATCCATCCAAAACATATATTGGATATGACTCAAATACAATTGTTCAATAAATTCAAAGATGAACACAGTGAATTGAATCTGTCAATCAATACATTTGTACAATAGAAGCCATGGTATGTTAGACCTATCACTATTCGTGACACGTGTTGTTGTCTCTATCATGTTGAGTTTGAATTATATTATGACACATTCCTTCGATTTGGTAAAACATTTTGGTCGAATTCACCTCCTTCCACAATTCGTGCTTTTATATCTGAAATTCTATGTGAAAGAGATAGTCACGAGAATTTTTACAACAAAAAATGTGTCGGTGGAAAGAAATGTGATAATTGTGGAACTCTAGCTTTATTCCACCATAAATATTCTATTGATATTAACGATCCATCATTGTCATATATCATAGTTGATTGGAAGATATATGAATATGTCATGTATTCCCACAATTCTATAAGTTCTTCAAATGCTCGTTCGAAAAGAATAGATTTACAAGAAGATAAAATCAGTGTTACAGAGTTTTTGAAAAAGTTTGAAAAAAAAAATTATAAATACATAAAACATTCACATAGAGCACGATGGCAAGACTTACAATTAAAAAAATCATGTGATGTTTTTCCACAGGGGACTATTTTTTCTATAGTTGATTTCGCAGAGAATTACACATTTGAAGCACAAAAAGAAATACAAAGTGAATATTATCATTCTCACCAAGTTTCTATATTTGTCCATGTTCTATATAGACATGCTCAACAAAATGTTGATGATATAGAAAGCACGAATGAAAATCGACATGTGATTAAGGAATACCATTTCTATATCAACGATGACTGCACGCATGATACACATTATGTACAACATTGTTTTGATATTATTTATGGTTCATTGAAAACACGTGGAGTTGTAATGAATGAACATTGGATATGGTCAGATGGATGTGCAGGGAAATTTAAATCTTCATGATCATTCTTCTGGCCATGTCTCCTTCATAAAAAAACAAATATGAAACATCATTGGAATTTTTTTGAAACTGGTCATGGAAAAGGGGAGCACGATGATGCTGGGGCGTGTGTAAAATGAGCGCTTCGAAGGTATCAAATGAACCATTTTGCAGATTGATTTGTGTGTGTTAATCAAGTTGTTCAATGGTGTCGTTTAAATCTCAGCCATGATTACAATCAACAATCAAAAGATGTGCGTAGGTATGAACTTTGTTTTCAAAACAAAATTATTCAACTTAGAATGGCTTTAATATGTACATCTACTAACATTTTATTCACATGTACATGTAAAATTGTTTATGTTGGACATGTTTTTTTGGCATATTGGAATCCAAGATATAGACTGATCAATCCCATATGATGCTAGCACTATTCATGGAACTTGAGATTTACACTCAATCAAAACAAAAACCTTCCAAAATGTGTTTTCATTTGATAGTAAGAAGATAACATGTTTTTGTCCTATTTGCACAGAGGACACAGAATCAATAGAGATTTGTGAAAACATCAATGACAATTATGTTAAACCTTAGAAACACAACGAAATTAATTTAAAAGGAAAAATGCCACTCACAAGCTTTGAAGAGTTGGAATCAGAGGACATTTCAATATCAACTAATGGTGATAGAATTTCTGATTTGGTTACAGAAGGTAATTTTATGTATATATACTAAATACTAATTTTTTCTATTTTTATTTTAAAGTTTTTTTTGACAAATTCAATGTTCTTAATTATGTGTAGGAGATGTATTTCTTGTGGCTGCACCCATAGAGAACAATGAAAATGTGAGATATTATTTGATGTGATGCATAGAGAGAAAGATGAAATTATTGGAGGACTATGATGACAGAGGTTTTATATATGAAAGAGGGTCAATTCTATTAAAAGGTTATTTTTTTCAAGAAACATATCAAACTGAAAGGGACGTTCACTTTAACGACTATCAACCTGATGTCATATACTGCCAATATAGTCATTTGGTATGCGCAACTCGCATAAAGTTGATAGAAGTTAAATCAAATAAAAAATTGAAATCTAGAAGATGGAAGATGTCAAAAGTTGATTATGAAAGAATAATTGAAGACAAGATTCCTTTAAGATCTTGTTTCTAATTAGAATCATGTTGAACATGATACATACTTTTTACATGAAGGACGTCTTCATTGGTTTTATAATTGTGACACTCAAATAGAGTGATTATTGATAAGTTCTGAGCTATATTGTTTTGATGAATTTTTAAGCACATTCGTTATGAAATTGTCAAATTATGAGATTTGTGCCTCTCTTAAACTTAAATTTTATAGACTATTAGATTAGATTGTTGAACTTATGTACATGTCAAATTGATTAAAGTTCTTACATTGTTGAGCTTATGTCCATCAAATTGAGGAAACTTATAAAATAGTGTTCTTGCATTGTTGAGCTTATAGCTCATTGTTCTTAGATTGTTTAGTGCATGTATATTTCAAATTGATGTCAATTATATGATATATTGTTCTTGGATTGTTCAACATATGTACATCAAAATGATCTATAGTAATTTTATAATTAAATTTATATGTACAATTGTATAACTTCATAACATACAAACATTCAATATTAACATTACTAAATATTAAAAATCATTACTAATGATTAAAAATCTTGATTGAATTTGCACGAAAGAGGATTGTGAAATAAATTCATTTAAAACCAAAATCATTTAAGATACTAATTAAATCATTTATGTAATTAAATTAAAGATACTAATTAGTATATTAAGATACTAATTACATTGATCCTCAACCAAAACGAGAACAAAAATTTAGAGTGAAGATCGTAATTACATGTATGCTGAGAGGGATTATAATTGAAAGGGTTGTGAATGAATTATCATGTTATCTCAATAGAATTCCTCATAATGCATAATTATCATGCAAAGTTCACTAAGAAATGGATTGGATATCCTTTAGATATTTTTTATGGATCTAGATCTATCATAATGTTCACAACAAAGGCATGTGGTTCAATACAATGAAATATCAGGGTAGTATATTAATTTCTCATACACCTTCACTTGGATTTATTCTTTTTTCTACTAGCCACATTTTATTGATCTTATAAAAAAAACCATTACTTCATAAATCTAGTGAACATCACCTAATATTTCCATAGATTAGGTAGAAGTACCTTCCCTTTTCTACAGGAAAAGGTTTACTTCTCTTTCTCCAATGTTGCCATGCAAAAGTTCCTTCCATTTACTGAAGAAACAAAGGAAAGGAATGGCCAGCATTGCAGAGGTTAGCTTTAGAATTCAATCCAAATATGCCAATGTAACTAAACATTTTTCTCAACAAAATATCTTTGGCCCATCAAGAAAACACAAATTTAGAGCATTTTTAAACACAAATTGTTGAATTTTTACTTTATTTAAATCATCTTCCATACATCCATTGTATCTAAACAGTGACAATTAAATATTAGATTTTTCAATTTTAAATCCATCACGTCCAAAATACCATAATACATTAGACCATTTTCTTGTCTATGATAGTTAACCGTTTGATCAACACTAAATATAGCCTCTTAGTATTCTTGGCCAACATTTACTTTAAGATTACTAACTTTGGGCACCTGAACATGAGCATGAATATCCGTGAGTCTAATATATCATGTTGTATCAAAGGTCCAAAACTAGGTTGTAATGACAATTGCCCACCCAATGATGTCACTAAGCTCCTTAAAGTCTTTGAAAATGTCATGCAAAAAAAAAATGTACACTTAGAACTTACATCTACGGGACATTAAAATTGTTTGTTCATTAAAACTTGAAGTTGATCTAAACTTCACAAAAGTAGATTTTTCAACAAGATAAAAAAAAAGTAGCTTGAACTTCGGATGCAAAAGGTTGGATTTTAGAAGAGATGGGACATATAAAAGTTTCCATCTCCATGATTGGTTTCAAAAAGGACTTCTAATGTAGGTAATACTACACCTTTTATAAAACAATATTGAATTAATTTTGAACAAATTAGATGGTCTAAAAGAAATGAAGAAACCATAGATCTTAGGGTTTTGACTCTAGGGATAAAGTTGATCTAGGGATATTATATATTTAAAGTTGATCTAGGGATATCATTAGGCATCCAAATGATGGTATGGCTACTATAGGATTCATGGGTTGAAAGCTAAACAGGTTTCCCTAAACCATCCAACTACTTTAGGTCTTCAAGCTGCCAAAGAATTGAGTTAGCTACTACGTAAGTGCTGATTTGTTTCGGCTAAAAAAATTCATATTTATTGGTACGATATACACCATAAAATAGTCCACCAACTAGGATAAATCATGATATTAATTATCTCAAGAATAATAAGAAACTTCATTGCTTGGATTTTGCTAGTGATTACTTCAAATCAAGCTCAAAATTGGAGTATGAATGCAGGTTCAAGGATATTCAACCTTTCCCTATTGCCACTAATCAACAACTATACAACTTACCAGGATATGGTAAATTTCCTTTATATTCATTTATTCTGGACTATGCATTTATGAGAATATTGCATCCATTATACCTGAAATTTTAATTTAAGATGCATTAACTATATTCATAAGATACAACAAAATCTTCACTAGTATTTTCTAACTTAATATCAACTGACCAAGATATGGTAAATTTCCTTTATATTAATTTATTATGGACTATGCATTTATGAGAATATTGCATCCATTATACCTGAAATTTTAATTTAAGATGCATTCACTATATTCCTAAAGATACAACATAATCTTCACTAGTATTTTCTAACTTAATATCATGTATTTTGAGACTGCAATGACCACAAATCTATACCTAAAGGCTGCCCAAAATATCTGTCCCAAATATTCTACAAGGTTTGATAGATTCAACAAATGACATGCTAAATGCTACAAATATATCATTGGTTATTCTACAAAAGTTTTCCTAGAATTAAACCATTGCAGTGTTCCTCCTTGGCGCATTTATGTTGTTAGATAAAGTTACATGAAAGAATAAGCTGTAACAACCTCCTTAACCTCCATAAGGTACACTTGTTCCACATTACAACTACCAATTGTTAACCATAACCACTAACATCTAGGCTAGCACCACAATATCAAGCAAAACTCCAATATCAAATGCATCCCCTACAATTGAAATTGTGAAAAAATTCACAAGTAAACACCCTTGCATGATGAGGGATAACACTTTGCATAGAAACATCAAAGTGCTAGGTGTAATCATACAACCAATGCAACCAATGCAGTCATGCTAGAGCACTTTATCAATTACATATATTTTTCCCTTGTGTTTAATGATCAAATAAAACAAAGCCACTTAAAGATACCAAACACATGCTAATTAAACAAACCAAAGATACCAAACCCATGCTAATTAAACAAATAAAAAATCTAGTATATATCTCATCAAACACATCTTGAGATACTAATTAAATTAAATCATTTAAAATCAAAAACTTCCAAAAATAATATATATATATGAAAGGTCCAAAATTATAAAACCATATATATATGAATGGTCCAAAATTATATATATGTTTAAAATATATAAGTTAAACTCATAAGTTTAAGTTTAAAGTTTTGACATGGAATATGTCAAATCAACAAGTTCACATGTATAAAAACATATATAACTATGTGATATCCATTATATGGATATCACTCTCCACATTCTCATGGTGATTGACCTATATAACACATGCAACATATAATTAAGCTTCAATATATAAATTTTATACTGTGAATAAACTTAAATAAAAATACAATTTGAAGTTAAAATAATAAAAATGAATAAATATACCTGAGTGAGGCCAACACCCAAACAAGTCACCACATCCACAGCCATGGAAGGTTGTACAATACGTTTACCCACCTACAATTAAAATACCATTACTTTAACATTTAAAACATGTAATTTAAATGTAACTTAATTCAAATTTAAATAAAATTTCAATTGTTTTTAATCATTAAAAAATCATTTAATCATTACTAAAACATTTGAAAGGTGCTTGATTTACCTCCAAATCTTGGGGGACACTAGGAATGTCTCCCAAAATTGATGATGAGTGGGGCCCAATACCCATGGTCCTAGGTGACGGGATCAGAACCTATGAACACAAACAAAATTTCAATCTTGAAAAAATGTGTCATGTCAATAATAAGAACATATAAGTTTATAGATATTTATGCAAATGTACCTCTTTCAATGGCCCTAGGTTAACACTAGAGTCGACCATAAAATCAAGTTCATCCAACATTTGGGTGAACTGCAATTCAAATGAGTTCATTATATATTTAGATAAACTAACAAAACGGGATTTAACAATTATGAGGAAAACATAAAAGTTCTCACATACCTCCCCCCTCCCTCCTTCCTCACGATGGAGTAAATCAAACAATCCATCTCAACAATGTTTTGCATATGCCTTGGCATCTTCAAGGCTCATTGAATCTACCTCATTGTCTTTTTTATAAGAAAAATGTGCACGAGAACGAGTGCATGCTCTATGTCGATCCATGCCCACATCAACATCATTAGAGCAGACGGTAAGTTGTCTCCTATGATGGTTTTGACCTCTAGACCAATCTGAGAGGGCACCTCCATCTCTGATCGTAATGTAACAACTCTCTGTGTCCGAGGCACCAAACGAGGTGTAGGCTTAGGAAACAATGGATCACAATAGGCTCCTTCTCGTTCATACGTCGTACCTTTTCCAACCCCGTAAAATTTGGACACATCTGTGTAATCTGACTTCATGTTTAAAAAAAACTCCGCATAAAAAAATCTTGCAAAATAATGTGGCACTTCATCATTCCATGGCAATCTACCATAGGAAGCCAAGAATCTATCATATAAATGGTGTGCAATCTTGGGGTGCTTGAAATATTGAACCTTTAACATCTTCTGCTTTGGTCCTTATTTAAAATTAAACATTGAAATGGCATCTGCTTTTGATACCCTCCTCTCTACATCAACCCACTTGTTAGGACCCATCACCCGAGCCCTCTGCATTCGCATCAAGTGAATAAAACAATCTGTTGTTGGCCCAACAGTTCTATAGGAACCAATCAACTTGCCTAAAGATTCCAAAAGTATTTGCAAGCTTTGCCAACTCTCTGTTGGGAGTTCCAAGCTAGCAAAATCATCCCTCATTTTTTTATGGCGGGTTGTACATTGTTCAAGGGTGCTAGAAACCTCTTCATTTTTCCAAGGAAGAGCATCGGGTATATCTGAAGGATAAATGGTCTTGGGCTGACAACCATGTGCTTGTTCAGTACTATCCCTTCGTTGGCCTTGACCCTTTCTCCGAGCATTTGCATGACCTTGGTCTTGGTCCCTTGCAACATCCTCAGAATCTCCACCCTCATTTTCTCCAAATGCATAACCCTCATTTTCTCTGAATGCATCATCACCCCCAGCCTCTCTAAATGCATCATCATAACCCTCAACAAAACCACAGTCCTCTACATTTACACATGTAATCATGTATAATTTAGTACATAAAGACACAAGCATATATATACACATGCAAATTAGTAATTTATTTATATAGATTATATATATATGTAACATATTACCAATAAAATGTTGGTGGTCTATTGGTTGTTCTCTAAAATAACGACCAGAAGAGGGCAAACAGTCACGAGATGATGAATCAAACAATCGACCAGACACAGAAGCTTGGCCACTCTCATGAGACAATCTATTACGCTGTGTCTCTACAAAGAAAAATGCTAATGAAACTTAGTAGAATCAGTGAACAAGACTTGAAACAAATATAAATATTCATGCATACTCATAAATTTTGCATGTGCATAAATTTCAAACACATACCTAATGTGTCTCGATATAATACGCTAGAATCTCTAGATGATTCAGACCATATTCGAGAGTGAACATTTGAAGGTCTTTCAGTAGATGTAGGTGTGGTATTAGGCGTCCTCATCTCATATGTCTCTATGCATCTTCAACTCGAAGAATGAGTGACCACCTTGTCTCGAACCATCTCTACTATATATCTCCTATAAACATCAAAATAAGCACCCATGAACTAATGTAGATTAGCCCATAGAAAGTTTTTGAGGACAAGAAAAAAAAATTGAATATACTTATTGTGTATAAAACATAATACAATCAATCCACATCAAGTTATTAATCTTGTGGAAATGCTGGTGAGGAAAAAAGAAAGAATTTAGAGCCTTTTTGTTGATGTACTTTGATTCATATGGAGTGTGTTACGCACTAGAGATACTTCAGTGTCCCTATAAGGATAAGGATAGAGCAAGGGGTCAAATTTTTTGATTGTATAGACCAAAGGGGGATTTATTATATGGATATAATGTTTGAGATATTTTTACCCCTTGGACTAAACATGGACAACACCTTTGGTTTTACTCTCAAAAGTACTTGGCTTAGTGGCTTTGCTGACTGCCCCTTTAGTGTGATGAAGTATCCACCATCTAGGGTTTTATGCCCATGGGTCGGTGCTCCAAGGCACACCTTTGTTGGAACAACCTACTATGTAACATGAACAACCAACATAAATTGATAGAACATACAATTGAACAATAGAAAAATATAAGATCTTAGAATATTGAACCAAGCATATGCACAATATCATGATATCATTATTCATAGTTGTCATGGTAGGAAATTATCCTTGACAAACCAAATAATCTACCTCGAAGAAACTTCATGGAAAAGTGTCTCATTTGTAAACTAAAGCACACTAAATGTAAAGGAACATATAGTGGGAATTTTTGACAACCTAGGGGGGTAACAGATTCAAGCTCTTTCTATGTATAGGTTCTAATGAAATTCTTAAGGTTTGGCTTGGCATCTACAAAGGTTTAAATAGCCACAAAGATAAATAATAGATGAAATCAACACTAGTATACTTTTGCGCACAGATGACAGTCTATAGAATCTAGTTTACATTTTTGTGCTCTCAGGGAAGATTATAGGTTTTGCTCAAAAGGGCAGTTTTACTTCAAACATAACAGAGAATGCTCTGGTTTTTTGTATGGCTATAATGAAATAACAAACTGAAGGTACTTGTGAAATTGGCCCCATGTGAAAAAGCCTTTCTAGAATTTTAATTAGGGAGCAACAAGAGGGTTTAATTAGGGATTATAGTTGAATAACTGCATGTCATAACTTTTCATAGTTCAATAAAATAATTAACACTAACATACCATATATTTTTAATTTTTTTTTGTTGAAATATTTAACTGGATATTTTCCAAAACCAGCTCGACCTAGGATCTTTTAAATTAGAGAATGCATATAAAGAGGTTTAAGTCTTGCAGATTAGTAAGGGATTTAACATACAGAGGAATATTATGGTCTTATTGTTGTTGAGCTATAGCTCAGTGTAGTTCTGTGTGTTTGCACCAGAACTGTCCAAAACCCAATTTGTAGTTCTGTGTGTTTTCCTAAGATAAATTTGCAAAAAGTATTAACTGTTGGTAAATGTTTAAAACAAAATCATATTGAAAGTTGTTGGTAGATGCTGATCTACTAATTTTAGCTAAGATAGATGTCTTAAATATTTTCTATTCCAATTTTTAGACTTATTATAGTTATATTCATATTTTATCTAATTTTTTTTTTTTTAATTCTTTACTAAATTTAATAGCAATGAAAACAAAATTGATTTCTACTTTTTAACAGAAAATTTAATGCAAATGAAAAACCAAAATTGATTCCCATTTGGCTCTATTTGGATCCATCCAAGTGACTTTTTATTGTACGTGACAAACAATTTACTCTACATTTCAGGGGCACCTAAAAGCACGTAACAGTTCAGAATTCAGTGACTGCTTCCAAAGGCTAGTGAAGTTTGAAGTTTGAATTATATACTTATATATATATATATGAATGTTAAACACTATGTTTAGCACTATCAAGTTGTAATGTCACCTACGTGAAATGTGTGGCATGAACCCGACTCAGGGCCAGAAACATGGATTCCGCTAACAGAGCCACCTCACAGTGGAGATTAGATATGTGATAGGAACAACAAAGCATATATTTTGTTGGTCTTAGTAATTTAGATATAACTTGCCAAGGAGGGGATATTACTTATAGCCGAATACGCTACGATCTGATAAGATAAAATGACCCTAGAAATTGAATATATCTGAAATAATAGAGGATACACTTTCAAGATATTTAATTAATAGGATCCATATAATTGAATTTATTTATTTTACTAAGTTGGTTGAGGTATTCATACATGCTGGTCCAAAAGCAGTTTATATCTTCCTTTGTGGTCAACAACAAGCAATCACTACGTCCCTTCGGTCAAAAAATAGAAACCTATTACAATCTACCCAATACTGTAAAATTGTTTATGTTAGACAAGTTTATCTACACTTTTTAAAGGCCCTGTATTTATAGTAGACAGAATAGGATTAAACAAAATTAAGCGAAACTTGAATAACGAGCTTGCCAGGAAACCGCAAAGCACCACAGGCAGATGCCCACAGACAGACGCCAACAAGCCGTGAAGCACACCCACCACCACAAAGCCACGAAGCACCACCACGGCGAAGCACCACACAAGCGAAGCACCACCACTGTGAAGCACCACACAAGTGAGCTTCTAACACAAAAGCGAGCCCCTAACACACAGTCGAGGTAGAGGCGAGGCGAGGCAAAGCCGAGGCCTAACAGGGGAGGTGAGGCGAGACGAGGAATAGGCAGAGCCGAGACCTAACAGGCGATCAAAGGCGAGTTGAGGCGCAGGCGTCGTAGAGCTGAGGCAAGGCATCACAGAGCCGAGCCGAGGTGTCACAAAGCAGGAGGCGGAGGAAAAAATCAAAAACGACAAAACTGGAAACTGTTGCAGCATTAAAAATATATATACCTTTTTTTCGGTCGAAAGGTTTTTGTTCGGTCGAACAATCGTTTGGCCAAAAAAATGTTCAGATGAAAACAAATCTTCTAGACATTATTTTTTCAGCGATCCTTACAAACCCCACATCACGAGGTTCGCCGTTAGTTTTAACATTCGGTCGAATTTTTTTTTTAATTGTTCGGTCAAAAAATTTAAATAGTTCAGTCGAAAAGTTTAAATCGTTCGGCCAANTATATACATATACATATACATATATATACATACACACACACACACACACACACACACACACACACACACACACACATATATATATATAGAGAGAGAGAGAGAGAGAGTTCGTGTGACATGTTTTCCCTTCGTGTGTTGATTATTATGAAGGCACCATGTCATTCCTTCTTGTGTAAGTCTTAAGGGTGGCATGCAATGTTCCAAACATTTTTAGCCTTCATGGTTAACTCAATCAGTCGGTGTTTTTGTTGTTATAAATTTTTTGGTAATTCAGTGTATTCTATAGGTCCCAAGTTTAATTCTTGAAGGGTTAGGCATACTAAGTATACATCACCCACTTTTACACTAGATACCATCCTCAAATGGGGAGAAGTACTCTCCTAAATGATGTTCAAGGGTCTAAATGATGTTTTTTTTGGGGTTAAAAGTCCATCACTTCACCATGGCCCTCCACATGATTATACATTGAGATTCCAATGATCCATGAAACACATCAAAAAAAGTTTGCATGTGGAAGTTATGCCTCCTACAAGTAGACCTGGACCACCATGGTACTGAGTGGATTCCACGTTATCTCTCATTTCTCACACTTGTGTATTAATAGCCACATATGGAATTTCAAGAACATTCTAGAAGGTCCAAAACATTGACCCTAATCAAGGATCATGGCATGCAAAAACCATAAAATTAACCCTATATGGTTATCGATATATGTTTAATACCTGGCCATTAGGAGAAGAAGGGTTCCATTTCATTGATTTTGATGTATTGTTCCATAGTTGAGAAACAACATGAGAGTGGATATTAGAGAATAACAAAATGAGGTTGGAGATCCTTTAATATTCATTTTGGTCGTAGAGTCATAGATAAATCCATATAGAGTACCATTTCCTTTGTATTTATGTTCTATATAAAAGAGCAAGGCATGGTCCTCATTTCTGGATGGGTTTTCCCAGGTAAATATTTCATTTGTTGTGTGAATTGTGTATTTCTTTTCTCTAATTATATGTCTTCCAGACTTAGTTATTTAGCATTCAATGGAAATAAGCTAATAAAAATAACTAAGTTGTAAAATATGTTGTGACAAATTGTGTCAGTAGAATTATATCCACGGTAGTTTACATATCAATATCATTGATGCCAAGGATGTCAATGTGATGTCGGTATAGATAAATTGTGGTCATTAAAATTCAATGATGGCCATGAAGACACTACCATGTGGTGACTTCAAGGCATTGGAAAAACTTTGTCTCACTAATGCCTCTAAATTGATGTTAGGAAATAACGATGTAATAAAACCAATGAAGGAATGTGTTTAATTTAAACATTGTTCCTACAACACTAACATTGGTCCAACATCGTAATTTGTACACAAGTCTAGTAGTGGTAGGGTTGTGAGGGCTATAGTGATGCAAATCAATGACATTAGAGCTACATGTTGTCATGGTGCTTTACCCTACGTTGTTGAGTTCTATATGAAGAATGAAGAGCAATAAGAAATGGAAAACATTTATGTGTTTTTCTTCTTATCAAGGTCATGTTCATTATTAAGTGCAATAATTTTTCATGTTTTCAATGACATCAACTAATGTTTATGCTTATGATTGTATCTTACAACAACTACTTTGTATTCATAAAGATGATGTAATAAAGGATTCCATATATTTTCTTAGTTTTTCTACAATATTGATTTTCAAAATCTTGTTTATATAGAATATGTAGTAGACCTTACTCTCGATTATGAATAAAAGTATTAGTTTTAAATAAACACTCTGTAACATCCCCATCCCTCATTTCGACCAACAGGAGGGGACATTAATTGATTCAAGCTCTTTGAATTTTGGTCTATGGCCATAACTATGAATTGATACATCTAAATGCATGTGCAAATACATAATAAAAATACACAACATAAATAAACTTGATCCACACACACATAACATGCATATACAAGCATAACCATTACAGGCATCAATTAAAACATTGTTGATTCAATACAAGAAATAATACTTATCTTTAAACAAAGATGGTCCAAGCAACTAGATGTGTAAGAGCAACTGTCCACCCAACCGTAGGAACTCTGTCCAACATATACTCTTTTTGCTGAGAGGTCACCCCCAACATGGGATATGAGGCCACTACGAAAAAGGAAAAACCTACAGGCTTCTCTCTCTCATCCCATAACTCATTATTCTCTCTATTCTTATCCAAAAGCTCAACTAGATCTCTACAGGGATATAACTAAGCCATCATAACCATGGCACTCCTTCTAACTGCCCCACACAACACAAGGAAGGAATTTCCCTTCACTGGTCCATAGTTCCCTCAGGAAACCCCACCCTTACAATTCTTACCAGTGTGTACAATAAGAGTCCAACCAGATGTATGCTACTAGAGAACCTCCTGCAACTAATTCATGGCTTCTCAAGCATCCAAAAGTAGAAAAACTCAATGGGTAAGGGTTCCTAGATTTCCCAACCTCTATGCTCACCTACAACCACCTATTTTTCCTTTCCAAAATTCAGCTGTCTCCAAATTCAAATTTTTGAGTTATGCACAATCTAGTAATGGGCATGAACAACCATAAGAAACTCTACGTAGTATAGAAAACTTGCATGAGATAATGATCAAAAGAGAGTTGAATCCAAGGGATATGATAAGATGGTGAAAAGAAAATTGGCATGGCTTCTGACCATAAAAGAAAAGGATTGCTAACAACTGGCATAACTGTCACAACCCCCATGCTTCAATAACTACGTGAACTGAATTTTCCCACCAACCTCACCCATGCATTCAATGATTGGGTTAATGGTCAAAAGGAATTAATTGGGTAATTCAAAGAACATGGATGAATTTTTGGATGAGTTCTAAGCTTGGCACATGGCAGCAAAAATTTTAGTTTCCCATAGGGCCCCTCTCCTCTTCTCCTCTCATAGAATCATAACCCCTCTAGTGCAATTTTCATATCCATTTTGGACCATTTTATTAATTTCTAACATAATATTTACATACATTTCAAATTGGCATGATACACCGATCATATGATCTCAGTAAAAATATATACATCATACATGCCTAGCCATTCACTAGTCGGGAAACGACCTTGATATCCGCAGTAGGAATCCATACTAGCATATTTACATCATTTACATAATAATTTTTTTATTAAATACATTCCAAGTCAAAATTGAGGCATTACACCCTCTAAATAGTAATAGTATTATCGCTAGCAGAAAGAGAAAACATATGAATAAGAATGTAGAAATATTTGCCATACTAATGCTCCTTGCACATGATCATATGTGTGTTAGAATGTTTGGTTTAAATTAATTTCATTAAGGAACCTTTGGTACTAATTACTTATAATATATGAAAGTGTTAAAAGATATGTTACACTAGGACACATCCTTTCCTAAAACTCTCTCATGTCCATCATTCTAGAATTCAAGGACCTAAGATGCTTAGGGTACTTTTTGAAAGCTTGCAAACACTATTGGGGAATTAAGGACAATTGGGTTATACTTTATCCATTCTAAGCATATTTTATGGACTTTCACTAGAGTAAGTTCTTGATGTCCATCAAAATATTTAGGATACAAGTTGTCCCTCAAGGTAGGCAACAATTTCAAGGACCTAAGGAATCCTTGGGAACATTTTGAATGATTGCAAACAACATTGGGTACTTAAGGAAATTTTGGTTATTCTTTATCCATTATAAGTATATTTTAGGAACTTTTATGGTAATTTCTTGGCATCCCTAAAAAAATTTAGGATACAAGTTGTCCCTCGAGGTAGGAAATGATTAAACATTGATTCTTTTTTTAAATGTAAGTCTACTCTATTGCATACCCTTCAATGATAAAACCCTAAATCTACTCTCCTACAAACTTATTCTTCTCTTACAACTAAAATCATTACTCACTCCTTGGATTGAGTGTTGCATGCACGCTCACACCATGAAGTTTCCCACACACCTATAAGCAACTCAAACACTGATACAACCCATCACTTAGGATTGGTTGCGACATCACTCAATCATTGAAATGGAATTAAAAATAACTACACACACACACACACAATTTAAAAAATCTTAGAATCACATATATTAGTTATGGAAATTGCATAATTTGGCTCATGGGTTATTTGAGGGTGTTGAATCTATTTATGGATTCAAAAAAACAATTTAAACACTTCCAAATTTATATTTTACCAAAACAATTACCCAATTCCAACCGAAACCCACTATAAAGTCCAAAACATAGATTAAATAAACTGCTCCAAGGTAAAGTCCATACATAGAATGCTCCATAAATATATATTGATGTCAATATAATACATATGTTCATGCCTACACTAATCAACCCTCTCCCATTCCATATATTAGGTAAATAAACCCCAATGCTTTTCCACTGTGAAAGTATAGACTAATTTGCACATCCAGTTTAAAATTACGAATAAATTCAAAGTTGTTGAATGATTAATAGACCGCTAAGCAACAATTGTAGGAATGGAAATATACAAACATTGTAGTGAAGGATTGTATATTTAAAGGTCTAATATCGACATCTCCAACTATGGAAGAGGATTTCACAAAATCTATTTAAGCAAAGATTACAGACTGATGATGAATACTTATGGAATAAAAGGGTAAGAGAAGAAGATAAAGATCCAAGGACATTTTAAGAATCAAACTCGGGACCCTTTTGCACCCAAAGAAAGAATCATACCACCAGACCAAATACTTGGTTCCTTGGTTGGATATGTTTCATAGTGTGAGTACTAATTGAATAGAAAACATAAGCATGTTATTACCTGTTTATGGGTAAAACTTAATCTTAGGTTGTAACAAAGAAACAAGGTTGTGCAAAGTTTGATCCGAACAGTATTCAAAAGGAAAAATTGTTAGAATTGGGATTTGAATCCACTTAATATTTATTATATATAAACATTTTATCACTATGCAATATATTTTTTACGAACCATGCTTATTCTTCTTCCATATAAACCCCATTTGTATATTGGAAGTCAGTGTGGTACAAATGAAAGGGAAAAGAAATTTTATACATTTACCCTTGATCTAGTTAGGGTTGGAAAGTACACCTTTAGTGATAAATTTTGAAAGGTAATGGTGGTGGTTGTAACATTTTCATTAGTGTCTAAGTCAAGAGGTGTTATAGCTTCTCAACTTTAGCTAATAGGTTAGAAAGTTATTATTAACACTACAAGGGTTTGGTGATTTCCAGAATGATTCATTCACTTTCTTTTGTGAAGAAGCTAGAGTGGATTTAATGGTTAGCTTATTTATATGCTTATGAGACATTCTCTAAATTGTTGATAAATGTAAATTGTTGATAAATGTGAGAAAGAATGTTTTCTTGAAGCTTTTAAATGCTTTCATAAGCAAGTAATTATGTGTATAAAAAAAATCTTTAACACAATTACACATGAAAGTATCAACCATATTAATTTTTTATGAGCAGTATGACAATAAATTACATAGAGAATAAAGTAAACACATCAAATCACAATAAACATGCACAATAGACAACATGCTTTTTATATCTTAGGGAAATCCTCTCTCCTCTTGAGGAAAAATCCCAACAACCTTTCTTATGATATATTCATTAAATAGAAGAAAAGTATGCATAATGACCATGAAGATTAAGCCATTCTCCAATGAGGGTAAACAAACATAGAGACAAAGTATTTATCTTTTCATCTGAAGCATGAGACTGCAGAGTCTGGAGCTGCTACTTTTTCTTCATCGTGACTCTAAAAAATCCTATGGACAAACCCTCCAAGAAGGATCATGATTGGTGGACTAATTTGGTTGTTGTCATAAACTCCTGATAAGAGAAACAAATATGAACACTTTGGATCTTGAATGCAACCCACTGTCCAATTTGAACCTACTATAGATTATGACATCCCTAATTATGATGATGTGAGCCCTTTAACAAGCAACCAACAGCCTTAATTCTTGTCAAAATTGAACTTCTGGTTTTATATTATTCATGGAATCCCATTTAGAGATTTAACAAATCCTTGATAGCCATTTTATGGCTCGAATAGACCTATGAAAACCTTTGCTAATGTTATAACAAAGCATGACACCCTTTTTGGAATCCCTATGGGATCATAACACACTTTGATACCCTCTTATGTGGCTATAATAGTCCACGACATCCTTGTCAAGGATTTAGCAGACCTCACGGTAGCCCTGTTAGGGATTGAACATAGCACGAAAACCCTCTATTATGTCTAGAGAAGACTTCAATGCCCTTTATGGGATTGGAACTAACCTTGGTACCCTCTAATCAAACCTCAACATCCTCTGTGGGGTTGAAACAGACCCCGACAGCCTATGAATAGACCTCAGCATCCTTCATGGAGTTGGAACATAACTCATTAACTCTTGTTGAGAATATGGCATGCTTTTGAAAGCTAGGGTATACCCATGTAAATTATTTAGAGAAGGTGGTAGACATGTTGGGGATTAAACTGAGCTACCACAAACCTATGGAAGAGAAGGAAGACCTACTAAGGTAGAAATCAACCTTGTCATCTTGCTAACTGGCCCAAAAAAACTTAAAGATGATAGATTTGAGATAAAAGAGATATGCAGCAGCTAAAAAATATCCCCAACGAAGTTTTGGACAGAGATAGATGAATATTGAATGTGTATTTGATATCTTGAGAGTGTTCCTCATTTATATTTCATCATTGAGTAATCCAAGGGTGACTTCCATAAGTCAAGAGGTCAACAAATAATATAAAATACAATAGTTAGGTCCCTTTTAATTTTATTGTGGGATTTTAACACCTTATACATTAGTTGGGGTCCTTTTAAGCTCAATGTGGGATGTTAACCCATCCTTCTTGAGTAAGTCACCTTTAAAAAATTCTTAGCCCCTTTTCTTGGTCTCCATGGTCCACACTTGCCAACTCAAGTACATCATTGTTTACAAGGAAATTTTATTTTTATATTCTTCACTTGACTTAGGCACTAGGGCTTTGGGTCCTCTTATTTATGGCATGACTTCTATTTATGTAATAGGACTTGTCATGTCTTCTTTAGGTCCATAAGGACCACACGTTCCATCTATATTCTTTTAATAAAGGTCTTTCTAATGTGCCTCTAACTTGAGCCAACATGACTCAACTTCACAATACCACTTAGGGTCCAATAAGTATTAGGTCTTCTTCTCTCTTCAATGGTCAAATTGTATTCTCTAAAATTCATCATAAGAAAGGTGTTCTCAAGACTATTTCTACGTTGATGTTATCTACTTTACATAAGGGGTTCTCATGTCATCAACATCCTGGTCCCTGACCAAGTCCTCATCCCTAGTCTGACGCCAATTATGCTAGAGAATGGCTCTCGATGCTTCCTAAATTTCAACACTCTGTCTCAATAAGAGAGGCATTCTCTATGAAGCATATTCCAAAATCTCTAACCTAACCCAATACAACTCAAATAATTAGCTCAATTCACCACACACACATCGATGCATCTCTCATGTCATTAATGTCTTGGTAAGAGACGAGGTACCTCAGCTCTAGGTTGCATCAATTCTCCCAAAGAATGGTACTTGATGATGCATTCATCTTTAGACAATGTGATCATCTCCTCCTCCCCACTAACACCAAGGTCATATTCTAGTTACTTCAAAAAGGGGTGGCCGGTCCCTTGAGGAGTTCCCATAGCTCAACCATCTCGAATGGCCAAGGAGAGGAGTACGTCACACATCATCTACCTAGACCCATTCTAGGAATTATCACGTTGATCTGTATCAACATCTTGGTTCTTAACTAGGTCCTTATATTTGATTAGGTTCTTCATCCCCAAGCTAAAGTTGGCATATGTCAATATCTTGGTAACTGACCAAGTGCCTCAATCCTCAAACTACATCAAGTTGGCCAAATTCAACAACTTAGTAACATACCAAGTGCCCCAGTCCTTAGACTACATCAAGTTGACCAAATTCAACAACTTGGTAGCAGACCAAGTGCCTCAATCCCATATGGAATCAAGTTGATCCTTAGTCTCAAACTGAATCAAAGATGGTCAACTACTTGGTAACATACCAAGTGCCTCCATTCTCCCATAGAATGGCTTTCATGTGTGGTTCTCATTAATAATATTAGAAAGTGATCCAATATTCAATGGTCCTCCATCCCATAAGCAGATACTGACTCCTTCTAATTTCTTCCAAAGAAGAACAAGTTAAAACCAAGATATTACTTCTTTTTTTGTTCACCAGATATATTCAAATATCATACTTTGGGATTCTACAAAGTACACATAAGTCTGTCTCTACATTGGAGGAACCAACTATCTCTGTTGTAACTCTGATCACAACTCAGGTGATCCCCAATTATCAGTGATATATCATATAGATCAAACCGATATGAAGGGACTCATGCTCTCCTTCTATCACTAAATGGATCTCTAGCCTCCCTCTAATCCCAACAACATATTGTCTTAGCAAGGTGTAACCAAATAATTTCAGTATTATGTATACTAAACCAAATTGATGAGGGAGGATATTCACACATTCAATTAGATGTAATATTAACTCATCATTGTACATACAAAGTGTACTGGAACATATGATCCTTCATAGTTCACTTACTCTGAGATAGAGTTTTCTTTAATGTTGTTGACATTGCATGCTCAACCTCATAAGGTGATCTAGAAGTCTTATATACTTATACACGTCATACTCCTTAACTTACTGATCAAAACATCTGAATATACCAACCTACCGAAATAATTTGAACTAGTGATGTTCCTTATACAAATTCAGGCTTTCCTTGAAATTCCATTGACAACAACATGCTTCTGTTAGTTTTACAAGATTATAGCAATATAACTTAATTACAAATAAATAATAGGATCTCTAGAAGAAATACAAAGCATAGAAACAAAGAATAAAATAATTTGTCATGGGAAACCCAATCAGGAAAAAAACCCATCAAACCTTTGTATAGAGATGATAGCTTCTGAGAACGTAGAGAATAAGAAAGAGAGAGAAAGAATTATCTCTAAGATACAACCCCATAAAATACACCTACTAACTATAGTAGAGAACCTCCTTATGATAGAAAACTTGATGTGAATGAGTTAACGAATGAGGAGGGCAGCCTCTTATTTATACTAATTTTCCAAGTGAAATTTTACTGGGATGACTTGTTAGCATGACTGGGGCCAACCTTTTTTGGGAAAATACAAAAATAATTTATTTTATTGTTTTCTTGTGTATTATTTCCCCAGGGTTTATATTGATTCTTTCTAGGGTTTACATGAGTAATTACATTGACATAATCTCTCGTAGGAGGTACAAGTAAATACAATACAAGTACAATAAGAATGACTTCTAAAGTTGCACAATTTCCAACACTCCCTCTCAACAAGGAAGGTATTCTTCATATATGGTCATCATCAGCATCACGAACATCTGGTTTTCTTCTGTATATCTCATATGTATTGATAATCTCTATACATAATGAAGGTTGTCAACGCCGTCTCCGTCTATCTAGAGGTGTTATCATGTATCTGATCCACTTAGTCCATTGGCAGATCCATCAGTTCTATAACTCTGCACAGTCCATCAGAGAGTACAAAAATAAAAATATCATCTACTACAAGTATGTCTCTAACCTAGAACCAGGACATGCTTCACACGACCATATACTACCAGTTCATCTCAAGTGTTGGTTGGGATTATCCTACACCAAGTTGAGAACCAGGGTTGGTGGGAATTCTCCTACACCAAGTTAAGAACAAGGAAAAATAGAGGTCATCAGTGTACATGACCATCTACTATCATTTCATCTCAAGAGATGGCGAGAATTATCCAACACCGAGTTGAGAATCAGAATGTATAGTGGTCACCAGTGCACATGACCATCTATTTTTGGACCATCTCAATATGTCAATGGAATTTCTCCCATACAAGGATGAGAATTGGGGTGAGCAGTGGTCACCATTGTACACGACCATCTACTACTAGTTTGTCTTCGGAGATGGTGGGAATTCTCCCACACCAGATTGAGAACCAGAATGAGTAGTGGTCACCAGTGCACACGATCATCCGCTACCTTCTCATCTCACAATGTCGATAGTATTTATCCCATACTAGGCTAAGATCTGGAACGAGTAGAGGAACCAATGTGAAAGAAATGTAGATGTATGTCTCAACTTTCCCTCTCCACGAGGGATGCAGTTTCTTCTACTCCAAATCTTCTGCAAAAGTAATCAAACTTTGTCCTAAGAATAGGCTTGGTAAGAATATATGTGTTATGGTCATCTTTCAGAACATATTGTAACTCGACCGTACCATTTTGCACCATATCATGAAGGTAGTGATATTGAATCTCTATATGCTTCGTCTTATCATGAAATACGGGATTCAATGGCATCTATATACAACTTTGATTATCACAATGTATCACGGTTGGTCTTGGAATCTGACCAAACAATCTTGCAAGGAGTTTTCAAAACCATACTGCTTCTCAAGTTGTTGTACTAGTAGCCATATACTCGGCCTTTGCAGTGTTGAATGCTACTGATGTCTGCTTCCTGCTACACAAGGAAATTATTGCAGAACCCAAACTGAAGAAACATTCGGAATTACTCTTCATGTCTACAACACATCTGACCCAGTCTGAATCATAAAATATTTTCAATGTCAAATTGCATCTGAATATCTCAGTCTATATTCCACAATGCCACACAAGTATTTGAGAACATGTTTTGTAGTAACCTAGTGAATATGCCTTGGATCAATCATAAAATGGATGAGAGTGTTCACATCAAAACATATATTTGTTCTGATTTTCGTTAGATACATAAGAGATCCAATCAACTGCCGGTACATGGTGGGATCAATCAAATTAGAATCTGAAGTAGATTCCCTCATCTTCTTCAGATTTGCATCCATTGAAGTAGCCATGGACTTGTAGTCCAACATCTTGAATCTCTTCAAAATATCGATGGTGTATTTTCCTTGACTTAGGAAAATTTACTTCTACCTCTGACATACTTCTATTCCCAAGAAGTAATGCATTAATATTCCAAGGTCCCTCATTTCAAACTCATAGGAAATTTTTTTATTACACCATTCAATAAGTTTCTCATTACCTATGAGAAACAAGTCGTCCACATACAGAACCAAAATCAGTGGTTGCTTATCCTCACTCTTGTAGTAAATATTGGGATCTGCATCACTCTTGGTGAATCCCAAGTTTACCAAGTATCTGTATATTCATCCATACCAAGCACAAAGTACTTGTTTGAGTCCATATAATTCCTTTTTCTGTTTGCATAAGTGAGATTCTTTTCCATGGAAAATAAACCCTTTTGGTTTTTCAATGTAAACCTCTTCCTCGAGAATACCATCAAGGAAATCAATATTTTCATCCATTTGATGGAGCTTCCATCCCATGCCTAAAGCAATGGAAATGATGGTTCTGATAGAAGTATATCGAGCCACAGGAGAAAATGTTTCATCATAGTCAATCCTCTCTTTCTGAGAGAATCCTCTGGCAACAAATATGGCCTTGTGTTTTTCCACACTACCATCGTCTCCATGTTTAATATTGAAAATCCATTTGGAAGTCACTACTTACTTCCCCTCAGGTCTCAGTACAACCTCCCATATGTCATTCTTCATGATGGACTAGAATTCTTCTGTCATGGAATCCTTCCACACTTGGTGGTTGGATGCTTCTTCATATGTGTTAGGTTCTGAGTCAATGATGTGACTCATCAATTCTACGTAACTCAAGAACCTCTAAGATATTTTTCTTTCTTGATAAGTTCCATGTGGATATTCATGCCCCTATGCATCCTCCAATGTCTGTTGTGCCCATCTAGGCTTGTTTCAGGTCACTACCATATCTATGGGAGCATCAACTGGATAACCTAGATCAATGGGATTGATCGGTTCATTATTTTCTTCAAACTCCCTCTTAACTTATGTAGGGGGGGATGATCTCATATAGTCATAATCATCGATCTCCATATTGGATCCTCTTCCTTTTTGGATAGCCATCTCTTCTTCAAAGGTCACATCCCTACTAACTTTGATCTGCCTCGAACCTAGGATGTATATTCTATAAGACTTTGAAGACTCACTGTATTCCACGAAATTTTCCTTCTTGCCTAAAGGTTCTATCTTCGTCCTTTTATCCTTGGGCACATGAGTGTAGACTGGACAACTAAAGATATGAAGTAAGTATCCATCCCAATGATGACTAGGTTCAACAAGGATCCTTTAACTGTCTTGTCTGAATCAAGACAACAATGTCATCAATGTAGCCATTATCATCATGCTCGATCTTCTTAGGATCTTAAATTTTTTCTTCCTTGATCTAGGAATACTTCATCGGTTTTCTATCATATGCAATAGGCCAAGATCCTCATCTTTTAGGGATAACTCCCTTTGTCTCTCAGTGATTAGATGAGTAATTTTCTTCCTCCATAATTCATTTTCTATGACTTTGACTGGAAATAAATTTCTTTCAATAATCATTGAAGTAGTAGAGAGATTGACATCTATAGAAGCCTTCCGCTTCTAGTCACCAAATCTCTACATGAGATCATTCTGGGTCTCATAGTCATCAAAGGAAATTTGGGGTCTAAAATGGGCCTTATAAGAAAAAGAGCCAATAATAAATTCTTGTGAGTTGAAATTTAAGAACCAATATAATTTCAATAAAATCAGTCAACCATAATGATTGACTTGACATATTTGTCATAAAAAACTACTTTTTTTGTTTGTATTTTCAACATATCTCTCTATGTTTTTACTCAAATTTTGAGCAGGAGTTCTCATTGGATGCAGAATTAAACTCTACATCCAACGAGTACCCACACTGCATACTTTTGACGCACCTCATTGTCCCAAAAATAAAAAAATACCTAAAAAAATATGATGATGACATCATCATCATATTTTTTAGGTATTTATTTTTTGGGGGTAGAGGGGTGTGTCAAAAGTATGCAGTGTGGGTACTTGTTGGATGTAGAATTTAATTCCGCATCGAACAAGCCCTCTTGCTTGAAATTTGGGTAAAAACACAGGGAGATATGTTGAAAATACGAACAAAAAAGTAGTTTTTTTCTTTCTTTCTCCAAAATTAATAAATATTATTTTATTATTTTCCTTAGGAGATCAATTTTAGACCTCAAATTTCCTCTAATGCGCTTCTAGAGGATTTCCACTTCTAATCCATATGTATATCAATGGGATCACTTTTCCAAGTTTCATTATTCTCTCCTTGTAGATCATAACATTTCCTATAAGTCAAATCCCGTCAGATGGTTAGAAAAATTGCATAATCAATGCAAAAACAATAATTTATCCTAGTATGTAGGCATATTTTAACCAATGCTTTGGCACAACACACATGAGCATTATTTGGATGCTGACAGTATCCATTATAACAAACCACCAATAGTGTGTACTACTCTAAGTATGTTATAAAAATGGGTTCATGGACTCTTGTGCAACAATACATGTTATTTAAACAATCATGTACATAAAAAATACTACATAATCCTATTGTTCATTAATAAAGGAACTATATCACATTCTCAACAACTTCTTGAATCTAGGAACGTAAAACATGTTCAAAGCAACCAGATCTAATCTACCAAAGCATCAAATAATTATCTTTTTATTTTTTTGTTGATGGGAATCCACTCCTAGAGTTCGCTGATATTCATATGTTTGTTGGAAGATCATCACAATGTGGATATTCATATCATCCCTTCAGTGTGGAGAGTACTAGAAGAAGAACTCTGAACAACATTCCTTGGTTTCTTGTGAGGAGTGTCTTCATCAACATCAGTAGTTGAGGCTTCATGCTTCCTCTTGTTTGCACTAAAACATGTGTTTGCATAGTGACCATATTTCTTGCACTTATGGCATTGTTTGTGTGATAAAACCTTCTTCTTCTCCCTCTGACCTGGAGAAGAACTAGGTCTCCTAGTTTGGTGTTTATGGTTGTGGAACTTCCTTCCTTTTCCTCTTCCTTTCTTGGAATGAGTAATGAAGGTTTTATTCTCCTCAACTTGAGAACCATTAAGCCTTTGCCTTGTTGCAATCCTTGTCTCTTCCTGAGTGTAATCTTCCCATAACTTGTCGAATTTCTGCATCTTGGTTCGACCACTTATGTTTTGGATGAAAGAATCCCAAGATGATGGAATACCATTTAGGGTGGTCATGACAAGTTCCTTATCTTCAATGTGATTACCACATTTCCTTAGCTTGTCCCGAAGTCCGGTGATCTTCATCAAATATGAGGCAATTGATTTGGACTTGATCATATTCATATTTGACAGTTGGTTCCTCAATGTCAGAGTCACATTGATGCTACTTTGTTCAAATAAATTATTCAAGGTCTTGAACATACTCCTAGTTGTCTTATATTCTAAGACTTGTGGAACCAAGTGATCATTGATTGAGTCCACCAAAATCCTTCTTGTTTTAGCATCACTCTTCCTCCACTAGGACTTGTCCTCTTCCGCTTCTGGTTCTAAAACCTTCTCATTGAAAAAATTAAAGAGATCATTTTATTCTAGGATGAGAAGAACTCTAGGATTCTAGGATATGAAGTTTGTAGCCCCATCAAGATGATCTCAACCTTCATTCCAATCATCTTAAATGCATGTTTGAAGTAAAAACCCTAGTAGGAGTTAGGTCAAAAATGAAATTTTGAATTTAAAGAAACTAACTTCATAGATAGATGCACCCTAGCAAGGTGAGTTGAGGGAAGGTGAGTTAGATATTAAACAGTGGCATGATTAGCACAAAACTTGAAACCCTAATTTATGCAACAACAAAATTAGGTAAAAAATGAAACTTTTCATAATTTGATTTTTCCTTCACCAAAAGATACACCTTCCCTAGAACGAAGTTTCCACAACTATTTTTTTGTTGAAGAGATGAGGGAAGGCATTGAACAGTCAAAATCTAGCTTCCGCCAATGACCTCTTCTAGAACTTCTCTAATACCATGTTAGTTTTACAATATTATAGAAGTATAACTTAATTGCAAATAAACAATAAGATCTCTAGAAGAAATACAAGCACGTAAACAAAGAACACAGAAATTTATCTTGGGAAACCCAATCGAAAAAAAAAACCCAGCAAACCTTCGTATAGAGATGATAGCTTCTGAGAATAAAGAGAAGCAGAAAAGGAGAGAAATATATCTCTCTAAGATACAACCACACAAAATACACCTTCTAAATGTAGTAGTGAACCCTCTTATGCTGGGGTGAACTTGTTGTGAACGAGTTAATGAATGAGGAGGGAACCTCCTATTTATATTGATTTTCCAAGTGAAATTTTACTAAGGCCGACTTGTTAGCGTGATTGGGGACGACCTACCTTGGGGAAATACAAAAATATTTTTATTTTTATTATTTCTTGTGTATTATTTCCCTAGGGTTTACATTAATTCTTTCTAGGTTTTACATGAGTAATTACATCAGTATAATCTCTTGTAGGAGGTACAAGTAAATACAATACAAGTACAATAAGTATAACTTCTGAAGTTGCACAATTTCCAACAGCTTGTCATCCCCTAGAAGTCTCATGGGACTACATAAGCTTCTTACAACAACATCTCAAACTACAATCACGTACTCATAGATATCTAATATCTCCCTTTTACTTTTATAGGAGTGAATATATGAAGTATTGTAAACCCCCTTATTTGAAGCCTTATCCTCTTAATTACTGATCTCGAGTGAGATTTTGGACCTCCTCAAGGTTACCAACATATTAGGATAACAACTTGGCAATATCAATCTAAATATTTATTGAGGAGAGTAGAATCTGCAGGATATTGAAGTCTCACTGAAGCATTTGGGAGTAACCAATTCTCTAGAATTATATGAAGGGGATAAATAACTCACCAATCCCCTCACGGTCTGTGTGCTTGAGAAAATTTACAAAAATCAGGAGACACTATCATATGATATTATGTAGGAATATGTCAGGTTCTCCCTCTGAAGCTCAATGGGAGAAGAAACACTCACTGACGTGTAGAACAAAGAGTTACTCTATCCTTGGTCCTCATACAATTGACAGTCCTAGCTCAAGAATGATTGACACTATCCAAAATAGATAAAATTACTTTAACCAAGAACATGATCTTAGCAATTCTCATCATGCTTTCTCCAAGGCATTGGAAAAGTTGTAACCATCTTTCTCAAAACAGGAGGAACTATGCAAAGGAGAATATCTCATAGCTCACGGGACTAATGATGTCATAAACTATACAATCCTCCCTCTCGAACACAAATATTTATGTTTGATCCCCAGGTTATGCAAGAGCCTATCCAAGATAGTTGTTGTAGCTGAATGAATCAAGTCTCATCTCCTATCTTCCAATGTATTGTCAACAAATAAACTAGATTATGAATATAAAGATATATGTAGCTTATCCATGTGCATATATGTCTTGTATTTTTAAACTGTACCCAGTACAATCTCTTCATTTAAATTATTTTCTAGATTTTATACAAACTAGCTCTTCGTTGGAAATTGCAGATTCATAAGAGAAAGGTAATATTGTAATTTACTATGTCCAATTACTATTATTCCTTCTCCATAGGAATCATATTGGGGCCTTCTTGCATGACCAAGGATCTGCATGAAATCAAAGACTGATCTACTCTAGTCATCCCTACATGATGGCCAGAGAAGATCAATCTATATGGCTATAGGTCTTTTCATATCATTATTTTTCACTGATTCGATCATTGTTTGGAGATTCTATTGGTTGACACTATATTTCTTCATAAAGCGTCCAAGTGTGTCAATTACAAGAGTTGCATCTCTTACAGTATGAGGTGTCTTTGTTGTTTCTTTCCTAGAATGCACAAAGTTCAAAACTTGATGCTTACGAGTAAATGAAACACACATCATTTATTAAATGAAACCTCCAGAGTGGCTTCTTGATAGTGATTTCAATATATTGTTGATGCAATAAGCAATTCCTTTAACTATTATGAAAACAACCCAACTGACTTAACCCTTAAAAATAGGGAAACATCCTCATAGTTTGGAAGCGTTGCAAACAATTCTACCAATTGAATTATTTCATGGGTGGTCTTACTTTGCCTGATTGTCCTTGATACAATGCTTTCTATTACTGGTCCTCTATCATCATGTGAATTTGTGTAAGTCATTTTGTTTTCAGTAGAATTGTGCCCTAAGGTCTGCCCTTTATAAAATAGTTCTTCACTGCCACAACTTTTCAGAAGACATTGTCTGATGAAGCTATATTCCACGATCTGATTCCCAATAAAGGATGTTAATCATCCAATCATATATCATCCTATATGCTGCTCCATATTCAAGACTTTTCTTGCATTGATAAACCAAAAACATCAGTACCAAGATCTAATACCATGTTGATTTTTTAACTACTTTCATAAATAGGTAATTATGTGTGTATTTAAAAAAAAAATCTTTAACACAATTACACATGAAAGTATCAACCATATTAATTTCTTATCAGCAGTATGACAGTAAACTAAATAGAGAAAAAGTAAACACATCAGATCACAATAAATATGCACAGTAAACACCATGATTTTTATCTTAGGAAAACCCTCTCTCCTCATGGGGGAAAACCCCAGCAACCTTTCTTATGATAGATTCACTAAATAGAAGAATAATTATACATAATTACTGTTAACACCTGTATTTTACAAAAAAGATGCAAGACCGATGGGAGGTGAGATTTTTTTGATTAAACACTTTGGGCTAAGGATATAGTACAAAGGGGGCTTGATAATCTAAAGAGCAGCCGAGTCGGAAAAGGTCCTGAACCATGGTCTAAAGGAGAGTCAAATCGATGGTTTGTATCCTTTCCTCCATCCAGAACTTACAAGCAAGATAAGGGAATTTTGGGCCTCTAACAGCCTGCACACATCAAAGGTTTTAACATTGCTCAAAGCTGATCTACGGCCCGTGTCAAATTCGCTGGCTGGAAGTGCAAGGTGGATAAGGAAATGATGGATCAGCGGAATCGCATATAGTCCTTCCGATCCTACGGACGAGGATTGAAGACAGCATTGATCGACGGACGTGTTGGTTTCCGGAAAGGTAATGTGCATGCGCGATAACCTTTAGACCACCCAGCGGAAATGGATACGTGCTGCTCGATCCGACGGTTGGAGACTTGCGCACCCGATAAAACCCCAGCACCCGGTGGAATATGGTACGTGGTGCAAGATCGGACGGTTGTTGAACGCCTGGCATCCCATCGACGGCCGAGAAGAATTCCGGAAGAAGAACTAGCACAGAGAATAATTCCGGATTACCCGGCGGAATCCGGTACGCGGCACTTGATCTGACGGTGTAGGAGCGACGGCGGATCACATCAACGGGCGAGGGTGATTCCGCTGAGCAAAGTTGCTCGACGGATTAAGATGGAAGAGCCCAGCGGAATCGGTAGACGAAGCACGATCCGACGGCCCACCCGCAAAGGCAAAACAGATCGACGGCTGTAGACGACTCCGGGGCCCAAAGTCGCACGATGGTTAAAGCGAGGAGGCTCGGCGGAAAAGGGACATGTGGCATGTGATCCGAGGGCCAGGAATTCACACAGAAGAGATCGACGGTCAGAATTGAACCCAGAAAAGAAAGATGCGCGAGGGCTAGAGACAAGTAGTGGTTGCGGAAATAAATGCCTCCCACGTGTCAAATCAGGGTGGTCCTATAAAGGCGAAATTGACATCTTTCGTGATTATTTTATTTCTCGCACCCGGCGAAAAGGACCTGTCGATTTGGGCGCTTCCAGTTGTCAAGTACCGAGGCGCATTCCGAGCACACGTCTTCACAGTGAGCCAGGTAGGACCTCAAATCCTGTAACTTCTGCGCCCCATTCATAGTATAAATTGAAAAATGGACCAACCAAGTGAAGCTTCTGTGTCTGGTCGGGTCCCGGACGAAAGAGAAGAGTTCCTGGTAGACAGACACAGAGGTGTCTATGACCCTTTCCTGTCTACAGGAAGTGTGGCTGGTAGTAAAGATAGATTGTGGTCCTGTTTTTTACGGGGAAATGATGTTTTAAATGTATGTAAGTCCTTTTTATATTTTTTTGCCCTGGAACAAACCCTCCACTTCCCTGAATTTGCCGAATGGTGCGCGGAGAATTACTCCCCCTCTCAGAGAGTCATAGTGAGTCAGTCTGCGTCTAGGATTTTATGTAAAATTGATGCTGCAGTAGTTAGAGAAAATCTTAATCTACCCGAGGATT
>LPNX010961273.1:637476-740984 GCA_001517045.1 Pseudotsuga menziesii | reverse complement strand
TTCAACAGTCCACTTCATTCAGCGAACTTCTTAACTCACACTTCGTTGGATTTCCATATATCGAGACAAAAAAAAATTGTGTTCTGCTGCTTCCTCAGTTTACCATACTTTGCGAGCTCNTTGTGTTCTGCTGCTTCCTCAGTTTACCATACTCTGCGAGCTCACTGGTAGCATTGAAATAGCGATAGTGAACATAGATTTCAGGAATACGATGTTACTGCAATATACAAATATTTACGCAGATCTACAATCTGAATTTTCCATAGTAGTTATTGAGGATTCATACAATAAATCATTCCCTCTTGCAATCATGCACTTACGTCCTTTATAGAGTTTGCATATAATTTGTAAAGTCAGATATACCATCTCAATTGGCAATTCTCAAGCCCTGTCATTCTAACTTCAGAAGATACTTTTCCACTGAAACTTCTCTCTTTATCGTTCAAACAAAAGCAGCAACAGGTTATATGATGATATTCAGAGTATTCAAAAGCCTCTAAATATAAGTTTAATAGCTGATATATATAATATGATCCGTTTTTCCATTTGAAATAAATGATGAAACAACATTAACCAAAAGCCATCAAAAACCAAATTGCAAAGACGAAAGACGCTCTTATTTCTAGCTCCAAAAAAAATTTGTAACCCGAGGGTAGATTAGAATTGAGCCCACGAAATTCCTTTCAAAACTGTCATCAAATAAAAATTTTCCTATCACACAGTTGAGCTGAGGGTATCCCGGCGATAGAAACGTCAAGTGCACCAATGCTGAAACGTGCAACTTAGCACGAAATTGAAGACTGTCCAGGCATGGGCAGACACGGCCTCATTTCTTGACCGTGGATGAAGTTCTCTAAACCAGCGAAAAATTAACCTCAGTTGAACTGCTCCTATCCCGCAAACACTTAGCCAATTTCTCTATAATAAAATGACGGGCAATTGTAAATTTATACTTGTTTGATGAAGAAAACTACCGAAGCCGACCTAGGTAGATTTAAGAAAGTTTTATTAATTTATTAATTGATGGGGCCGTTGTTTCATAAACGATCTCTCCTATTTTTTACTAAAGTATTTTAACATTTTTTTAGATGTAAAGTATTTTGTCATGTTTTAATTTGTCATAATTTATTTTAAGGTAAACATTCCTTGTTTTAATGCATGAGTCTTTAATAAAAATAGATTTTAATTTGTTTTAACTTTTTAGGGATTAATTTTCAAAAGTTGGATTTTTAATCAATAAGATGATCTTTCCTTATTTTAATGACTTATTTTTAATATTAAATAAAAGGTTATTTTTAATATAAAAATTTAAAAAAAATTATTTGTTAAAATATATAAATGTCTTATTTAAAACTTTTTAATATTTGGTTTTAATATTAATTTTTTTTTTTAAATCTTTTGTTAATATTTTAAGGTTTTATTATTTAAACTTGTTAATATTTTGATTAAACCAACTTGGGGGTACTTGACCACTCTTCAGGAAATTCTGGGCTTTTGCCATTGTCTCAAGGGCTCCAAGGGCTTCAGACTTGGGCTTGGACAAAGTCAAAAGGTTTCCTTTAACGCTGACACTTACTCAACCCTTAGGGGCTCCACAAGGGGCACCAAGACTCAACCGTTGGCATCAATGACCAGGCACTATTGGCATCAATGTCAACTTAATCAACAGGAGAGGGTGGATCTTATCATTACGATCATGGAGCCACTCATTTATTTGTTGCACTTTACAGACACGGACCAGCCTATCATAGCGGATGTTTATGAGTGGTGGGATTCCATGATTGAGTTCATGAGGACCATTGTTATGGCGAATAAGTGTCCCGAGTATGAGACATCGGCAGAGAACTTATGGTCCACCATTCAGGATATTCTTATCTCTAGGTGGGATAAGAATTACACACCTTTGCATTGCTTGGCCCACTCCTTGAACCCCAAGTCCTACAGTCAAGAATGGCTCAATGGTGGGCCCTCGCATAGAGTCCCTCCTCACATGGATGGCGAGATTTCACAGGAGAGGAAGATAGCATTTAGGAGGCTATTTCAAGATAGAGACTTACTTGATGAGGTGGAGGAGGGATTTGTAGAGTTTTCCACTACTACTGGGAGATTTGGAGGCTATGATGTGGTTGGACACAAGGGAGTTAAGAAGTCCTATAATTGGTGGGAAATTCATGGGGAAACATGCCCTCTTCTACAGAAACTCGTCTTGAGGATCATCTCTCAAGTTACATCGTCCTCTAGTTGTGAGAGGAATTGGAGCACATATGACAACTTGTACAATTTGAAGAAGAGCAAACTTGAGAAGTCCAGAGCAGAGACAATGGTGGATGTGCACACCAACCTTCATCTTATTTACAGGAAGAGAGACGAGTGGGTGAAGGGAAAGACAAAAATGTGGGATGTCTTTCCTGATGATATGGGTTTGGACAGTAGTACTGAGTTGGCATTAGCCAACCTGGATCTTAATGATCCAGAGCTAGAGTCAGTGATGTTTGATGATAGTGATCCTTTGGAGGGGTCATCCTCGACACCAATAGATATTGATCCTCAGATGGGAGGAGGAGGAGGAAGAAGAGAGCAATGATGAGTTTGTTGATTCAGGCATGGAGGAGGACTATTGATAGATGAGACTCTTCATTCTTCCATCTTGATCTACACCTTTTTGTATTTACTATTACTATTAGTTTATTTGGCATTTGCCAGTGGAATTCCAACATCTATGTAATACATTTTGATTTTGATGAATTAATGAGAAATATGGTTCTCACTCTTGAGTATTGACATCTTGATCTATGACTATCATGAGTATACTGTATCATGAATTATCTCTGTGTCTCATAATCTCACTGTGATTACTGATTTGATTTGTAAATGTGTAATACTAATTACTAATGTTAAATGTGCATTGATTCTGATTTAGATTGAATATTTGTAAAAATTTGGATCTATATGTCTATATTTTTAATATATATAATTTTTTAAATATATATAATATATAGCGTGTCCTATGTGTCTTGATTGCAGGGGTCATCGTGTCTGTGTTGGACACTCGAATCTTCGTGTCCCGTGTCCTCGTGTCAGGTGACTTAGATCCAAAGGTGTGTTTGTGAGTCCAAGCATCTTTCTAAACTTTTCAAGCATTTCTCTTTCAAGTGCTTTGGTGAAGATGTTTGCAATTTGCTCATTCATCGAACAATGTCTCAAGTGAACTGTCTTAGCCTCTACATGATTCCAAATCATATGGTACTTCCTGTTGATGTGTTTGGTTTGATCATGGAATCTAGGATTCTTGGCCAACTTGATTGCAGAAGTATTTTTGATCAATAGGGGAGTGGAATTCTCTTGTTTCTCTTGTAAATATTCAAGTGTTTTCTTGAGCCATATAATCTCCCTCATTGTTTCCACAACAACCACATATTCCGCTCTATTGTCATATCTGTTGGAAATGACTGTTTGCGTGGTCTCCAAGAGACAACTGATAATCCAAGACTCATGAGGTAGCGTGATGTAGACACTCATGTCTCTTTGTCGCCATCAAACACTGAATCAGAGTACCCAATAAGTTTGAAGTCATCCACCTTTGAATACTTGAGTCCAAAGTCTTGAGTCCCCTTCAAGTATCTTAGAACTCTTTTGGTAGCAGACCAATGTCCTTCACAAGGTTTTTGCATGAACCTTGAAAGGACCCCAACAATAAATGAAATATATGATTTGGTGATGGTAAGGTAGATTGGGCTTCCCACAAGCTGTTGGTACTTGGTCGCATCCTCAAATTATTTTCCTTCATTTGATGTGAGCTTCAAATTTTGTTCCATTGGAGTAGAAAGAGGGTTTCATTCTGTCATGCCAAATCTGTTCAACAATTCCTTCTTCTGGGAAATGAATATGTACTTAAGATGTTGAGTCACTTCAATTCCCAAGTAGTAGTGATGGTGTCCCAGATCTATCAACTCAATGCCCTTCTTCAATTCATTCTTTATGGATGAAATATAGCTTTTATTGTTCTCTGTCATCAAAATATCACCTACATACACCACAAGATACACACCAAATCTTCCAACTTTCTTTACAAATAGTGTTGCATCAACAAGATTAAAATGTTTGAAAATTAACTTTAGAAGATGCTTGGTTAACTTTTCGTACCATACATGAGGTGCTTGTTTTAGGCCATACAATGACTTGATGAGATTACATACCTTTTGTTCTTGTCCTTTCACAACAAAGCCTTATGAATGAGACATGAAGACATTCTCTTTCAAGTCTCCATTCAAGAAAGTAGTCTTCACATCCATCCAATGAAGTTTCCACCCATTCTGTGCAACCAATGACAATAAGGTGTGGATGGTAGCCCATTTTGCTATGGGGGAGAAAGTCTCTTCATAGTCAATGCCTTCCTTATGTGCATAGCCTTTCACCACAAGCCTTTCCTTGTGCTTGTCAAGTGAGCCATCTAATCTGTACTTGTTCTTGTATACCCACTTGCAACGAATTGGTTCGGTTCAAGTTTCCATTCTTAATGAGATCATCATACTCATTATGCGTGGCTTCTTTCCACTCATCACGAGCAGCAACTTCTTCAAAGGAAGTTAGTTCAAGGTTAGCAAATAAATTCAATTCACAATCATATGAGATATCCATATCTTCTACATCACCTGAGTTTGAATTATCTGCATCTCCTCCATCTTCTTGTATGGTGGAACTTCTTGTTCCTGTCTTTCCAACTTCATTTATATGGACACTTTCAAGTGTCTTTGTGACCCATTTTGAAACTTTCCATGAAGGCCCCGATTGATCAACTGGTGGTGCTTAATTCTCTTCA
Source organism: Pseudotsuga menziesii (assembly GCA_001517045.1). Taxonomy (NCBI): domain Eukaryota; kingdom Viridiplantae; phylum Streptophyta; class Pinopsida; order Pinales; family Pinaceae; genus Pseudotsuga; species Pseudotsuga menziesii. The sequence continues at coordinate 736,165 of LPNX010961273.1, read as the reverse complement.
AGATTTAATCTTACAATCCTCTCGATCACATCATCTAGTTGAACTTCCTGTTCAAGTGAAGTGGCAAGAACTTCTTCATTATGGGGTGTTGGTGCTTCAAAAGGAAATTCCAGAGATTGATCCAAGATAGGGATCCCCCCTTCAAGATGCATAATTCATTATCAATTTTATAAAAGGTCTTTACATGGAGAAAATTTTCTAGACAATCAAATTGTCTTTCAATAGACTCATAATTTTTTATTCATTTCAAGAAAATGACTTCTCTGGAAAGAATAATCTTTTTGTTCACCCCATCAAAAGGATGATATGCCTTGTCGGTGTTTGAGTACCCCAAGAAAATACATTCCGACTTCGTGCACCAAGCTTGTTACTTTGTTCCTTTGGTATCAAGGCATAGTAGGTGGAACCAAAGACCTTGAGATGCCTCACTAAAGGAAAGCAACCATACCACATTTCATGTGGAGTTTTGTTTCCAAGAGAATGAGTTACACTTCGATTTCTCAAATAGACTGCACATAAAGTTGCATCACCCCAAAACACCAATTTGGCATTCTTGAAAAATGCCATGGAGTGTTCCATATTCAAAATAGTTCTATTCATTCATTCTACCACACCATTCTATTGAGGATTGTATGGAACTATAGTTTGATGCGTAATCCCATGTTGACGAAGATAGTTTTGAAAATCATTAGAAGTGTAGTCTTTTCCATTATCATTACGAAGTGTGCCAATGTGAGATTGTGCTTCATTTTCTGTCCCTACATGAAAATTTTTGAATATTTGAAATGCTTCAGATTTTTTCTTTAATAAATATACCCAACACATTCTGGTGTAGTCATCAACAAAGGTCATGAGATATTCATTACCATTGGCAGAAGGAATAGATATGGGGCCACACAAATCAAAGTGTATCAGCTCTAACTTTCTACATGCTCTGAATTTGGGCTCATGAAATGGCTTCTTACTATGTTTGCCAAGAATATACGCATCACATTGTTTGAGCGTCTTTGAAATGGTGGGCAAACCAGAAACACCATTCTTTTTCAACAAACGGAGACTATTATAGTTTACGTGTGCATATCTAACTTGCCACAAAAGACTGGATATCTAACTTGCCACAAAAGACTGGACCTATGCTGTTGGAAGTGGGCAACGAGAGCGGAGTGAAAAGCGAAATTTTCAAAAGCTTTCGTTTTGGGAGCGTTTCAAGAGCGTTTTTTGTATAGTATATATTTTAATATATTTTGATGGATTTATATCTAAAAAACATGTAGGATGTTGAATTAGCTATAGAATCAATGGATTAAACCATATACCATCAATCATCTAGTAGTTATATGTCATGTCCCAATCCAAATAAGACTACTTGCAAATAATGTTTCACCAGCCAACTAGTTCCTTAGGTTGAGGTGGAGACATAAATTTTCTAATAAGAGAGATATAGGACCCAAAAGGACCTTAGTTTTACCATATTCATATTAAAATGGGTCACATAAATAATAAATATTAAGAAAATAAGGTGGCCTTGGTTCATGGAGACAATGGGAAGCTTGTGGAGTCTTTGGGTGACTAGATTCCCCCACACACTTGGCATGACCTCCATCCAAATTCGAACCTATGAGGAATGTAACGCTCTTGGAAGGTGATGTGGTGTCACATGGCCTATCATGAGACAAGGGATTCGAATTAGGAGAGGAGTGTAACTCCCATGGTAAAGGAAGAGACTAAGAAGAGAATGTGTGACACTTGGAAGGAGATTCCATGCATTCTATGTCGACGTGCTTTCAATCGACCCAGGTTCAGATCCCTTTGTTCATCAACAAAGCCCGAGATATCGACCCGACAGAGCAGAACCCCGTCGACAACACCTGTGATGCAAATGCAGTCTCACCCAAGATATCTATTGAAAACTGCTAGAATTAGGTTTCTGTAGTTACGTAGGGATTTCTATTCTCAAATCACTCGACTGAAGCTGAGAATTATACTTCTTGTTCTTTGTTAATACATTCACAACAACAGTCTACTCATCCGTCAACACAGATCTCATCATTTAACCTAAAATCCTTATTACAGATTCACTCTATTAGCGGTGCGACACACACACACATATATGGGTTTATAATAAACAGACGTTGTGCAACATATTCAGATCTACTAATTCACAACATACATCCATTCGACATAAACATAATTATTAAAGACACACAGAGACAACATTTAACATGGAAATCCATTCGGAAAAAACCACAAAGGTGCTCTTCATATAGCATGAGAAATAGGTTAGCACCTTTGGTTTGCGCACTCAACTTGCAGACTCTTCTTTAGATATCTTTTACAATTCATACAAATCTCTCTCCTCTCATGCTATCGGGTTTTGGGTCTATTTATTTCTCCTCTTCTTCTCTCAACCTTCGATCCACACACATCCTGGATCGATTCTCTAGCTAAGTAGCTCTCTTCTCCTCTCTACTCTTGATGTGCATATTAATCTGTCACAGTAATCTAGGGACTAAAACACAGTCTCATAGAAGATTTTAGACAATTAAGCATAAATTGGCATAATGGTGTTGCAATGGAAGTAGCAGCTCTGTATAATAAATAAAGAATGAATAATACAATACAATGGTCGTGCAAGGTGCATGAATGCCAAGACAATTCGAATACTCAAGGAGGTCATTCAAATTGCATGGATGTGTGTAGCTTAACTGAATGTCAGCCACAACCAGCACACATAAAGCTAATCAATAATTGACTCTCAACTAAGTCCTAACTGAAGCAGAGTGCAATAGATGACTGAGTCTAACTGAAAGTGACTTATCACATGTAACTGCATGTCCAACTGAAGGAGATAGCGCATCGATAACTCCAAGTAGCTCTGATGGAGTTAATTGAAGTAAACATGTCATCAGAAGTGGTTGTAGGTGCATGTGTTAGCTCCAGTTCATAAATAATGACAAAAAATAATCAAATAATGAATGGAGGCGCCTTCACAACTTAGGTTAACTGATTGTAACAATCAGTTAGCAATTAGGTGCATTTATGACACTTAGATCACCCCAGAAATGCTCCCTGTTTGAAGGAGGAAGCCCAATTAGCCTCCCCGAATGAAGGAGAAGGCTTAGTTGGCCTCCTTGATTGAAGGAGGGCATGGGTGTGCTCATGCTGATGTCATAGTGTGCTCATCTGATGCCAAGTAAGTCAATTAAACTTAGGATAGTAGGTAAATAGGCCAAAATTGACCAAACAAGTGTGCATGTTGGGTAAATGACTCCAACACCCCCCCTTAAGCTATACTCAGGAGGAGTAAAAAAAAGCATGAAATGCTAGGGCCCCGACAACAAAGGCCATAGGTCACCCTGTACAATAAAGTAACTGCTTAATATAACCAAGGAAACGAGAAAAACCTCATGGGAAAAATACCCCTCCTCAAACTAAGCAGTAAATCAGGAAATTTTTGGTTCTTCTATGCAGCAGCATCTTGAGACTGTGCATGTGAACCTCTGAATCCAAACTAAATGAATATGTCTGGAGGAATCTTCCTCTTTGGAAGAAGAAGAATGTGCTTAAATGAATCAGGAACATAGATAGCCGCAGGATGAAAATTGGACCCATTTAGAGCAACTAAAATCAACTAATAAGAGAGCAAAAGTGCTTGAGGATTCGAACCATGTGTGGAACACTCAAGAAACTGATATGTTGTAGCTTTAAACAACAAACCATGAGTGGTAAAATCAGCCCCAAGTCTTAGGAGCAAGTGGTAAAATCAGCCCCATTTTAGACCCCAAATTTCCTCTAATGTTTCACTAACTATTTAGTCTCCTTATCACGTTTTTTCACGTATTTCTTGTTTTTGGGGTAGCGGGGTCCGTCAAAAGTATGCAGTGTGAGTACTCGTTGGATGCGGAATCAAATTCCGCATCCAACGAGCTCTCCCGATCGAAATTTGAGTAAAAACACAATGAGATATGTCGAAAATACGAACAAAAAAAGTAGTTTTTTTTAATGACAAATATGTCAATTCAACCATTATGGTTGACTTATTTTAATGAAATTCTATTGGTTCTTGAATTCCAACTCACAAAAACTTATTTTGGCATGTTTTCTTATAAGGCCCATTTTAGACCCCAAATTTCCTCTAATGTTTCACTAACTGTTTAGTCTCCTGTCACACTTCTACTTCTGTCTTCTTCAAATTTTCCACAAGTTCGAAACTGATGTGTTCTGAAGTTGTAAGTCTTGCTAACTCCAATGCTTGCCGTACCTTTTCATGTACATGCTAAATGATGCTTGTAACTTTCTCTGCCTCTACTTATAACTTTGCAACTCTGTTACTTCTCCTTTGCTGCTTTGTTCACAGTTTTGCGACCTGCTGTTGTAGCTTCTTCATATCAACAGCCTTAGCCATTTTCTCTACCAATGGCAGCTTCTTTACTTCATTCTTCAGTTGGTTCACCTCTTCTTCGGCAATGCGGAGCTACTCTGTAACTTTTTCTAACTCTTCATCGTCGATCAAAGCTTCCCATGACTGAGAACCTTGCTCAACCACTTTGGCGCACAATGCCTCTGCTTCTTCTATCCTTGTCGCAGACTTAGTTGCTTCTTTTCTTTGTTCTTCCAGTACCTCTGCAGGTGTACTGGGTATCACTTGTAATTCCAATTCTGCGACTCTTTTGCAGAGGTTTTATGCAATTTCGCCAAGTCAAAAGACTTTGACTTCGGCAAACATTTCATGCATGATGCCTTCGTCAATAAAATTGTTGCAAAAGAAAGTAACAACTATGTCGAGCTGATGCCTGTCCTCCTCCCATGTCTTGGCTTTTTTCTTTGTTTCCTGAACTATTTTCTTCATCTTACTGACAGATTTGTGGGAAGATTTTACCTAACTAACCAACATGTTAGCACTGTTTTTCACTCCTTCTGAGATGACGAAGAAGGAAAAACGGAGCAATCACATCCTAAAATGCATGAAAAATGCCATTCACAGGTTGGCCGAAAACTATGCTAAAGAGGACAGCACTTCGACGGTGGTGATCAAGAGGCGAACCAGATCGACGAATAGAATGGTTTTCGCAAATATCACATGCACGGTCCAAATTGCCTTTATGTTTTCGTAGAAACCGAGATAAAGTGACTGCAGTTTTCAAGGGCCAAGATCAACAAAGGACAGATCAACGGATAAGGTTGATTCAGCCATGTCAAAGTGCTCGTGGAAATTCCGTCTTTCAAATCCGTGAAATAGGTCAAAGGGGAGTAAAATTCCAATGGTATGGATCGATCCGAAGAAAGATCTACGGCCAGTGATTTCTCCATTGATTGAACCTGCGTGGAACAACCCGCCTCGGGGACTTGCGAAATATGATCTCCCTCTACACGTGGACGATCAAGATTGAAGGCGTTCAGATCAAAGGGCCAGAAATGTCCCCGCCCGGTAAAAGCTGCATGAAGGTTGGTCTGAGACAGAAAAGATGTTTTCGCGTACGATCTGCTCATTTCGAAGGGATCTTGTCGACGAGATATTTTTAGACAAGTGCGCAAGGGGCCGAAATGACCGGTAATCGAATACCCCGACGTCGTTGGGATATATTTGTAAGTGGAAATCGGCTCCACGGCAGAACCCGCCCTCCTTAAACCAAAAGGTCGCCGCATTGAACGTGTGGAACTCAAGAAAGAATCCTGATAATTTAGATACAGAAGGTGGATATGGCTCCTACATGAAGCAGGAAGACGCGGCAAAAGAAAATTATCCTGATGTCGTCATTAGTAAGGGCGAAAAGGTAAGGGACGTCAAGTCCATGTGCCATGGGCCAGATGGGCAACAATGTGAGATAACGCCAGGGGTCTTTTCCACAGCCAATATTTTTTGCGCCGCAGCAGAAAGGACGACGTGACTAGATTTTCAGCAAGAAGAAGGGATCCCAAACCCACGTGCCCGCGCGTGCTGTCATCATGATAATTGAGGACGAAGTTTATGAACGTGCTGACGGGGTCATCGTCGTGTCCAATTTTCTAGCTCTATATAAATGCCATACTTCAGAGCCACCGAGAGACAGAGACTGAGTGAATGTGGAAGAGAAGCTGAGGTGATTGAATGTTAGTCTGCTGAGAATTTCGAGAGTTTTAGGAAAGTTCTTCCATGGTTGCCCCGCATTCCTACATTTCCCTGGTTTTTGTGCTAAAAAGGCTCCAGCCATTGGGGTAAAGGCGTTCATTGTATTAGAGAAGTTTTTCGGCGCCAGCGAAGTCATGGCAAGGACGTTCATCGCATTAGATGGACCTCCTGGGGCTGGTGAGTGCATTGTTGTCATGATAGAACACCACACCCCCGCGGAGGCTGTGTCTGGAATTTCCTGTCCAATGGGCATCCCTCCAAAACCTCCAGACAGGGCTGCGCTCCTCATAATCCCAACACGTGGTGACAATTGCTAGCGGCAACCCATTGGAGCGAATGCTCGTACGGGAGGAGCGAAAATCCAAAGTCTTCATCACCGCCTTTGTGAATTCCACGTGCCAACTTTATCTGGGGTGGGGATGAGGTCAGGAGTGTGCCGCGCCATACGACCTGCAAAACGACCCTCCTCCTAGGAGGAGAGAAGCACAAAAATGGCAGACCTCCTCAAGGACCTGTCACTGTCAGAAGCAATGCGGCCCTTCTTCAAGTCCCCTCAAATAACAATGTTACCAGGAGATAGGGGGATGAGGCAAAGAGCTGAACACAGAAAGAACACAAACTTTCTTGTCAGCTGCGGGCACATGCAGAAAGGTGCCTTTGAGCACAGAATGAACACAAATAGCCCAGAAAGAAAAGGACACGTAGCAGACCCAGCAAGAGGATGAATGGTCCGAGCCAAGTCCGCGGCGCGCCACCAAGGGATGTCCTGAGCCATCATTTTCGAGACAAGCGAACCTGAGGCCAGAGACGTTGCGCTGCTGATAATACCATCATGCACATTTGCTCCATAATGTTTTGTATAATATATGTAAACCGTGGTGGAGGTGCCATGTTCTAGTTTGTTAGAGTTTTGATCATGATTGTAACCAACTTCTTGCCCTGTTTCGAGGTTAGTCTCGGGGGTCTGAAGCGCTATAAACGACACTCCCCGCTAAGGGAGAAAAGGTTGTTGGTTTTGGTTGGAACCTGAGAGGTTTTTGGTCCTTATGTAATTTGACCCATTTTTAATAACAAGAAACAGAGCCGGATGTCGGCCTTTGGATGTAAGAATTGCTGTGTATTTCTTAGTTGCAGTCTGTGCTTTTCTTTTCTTACTTGAATGTACTTCTTGTTTCCTCTTTACATTATGTTTTCTTCACATCCTTGACGTAGTGTATTACGGTTTAGAATTCATGTTCCCATGCTCTGGCTGTTGTTTTGGATGCCCACCAGACATTTCTTCCAAAGTTGGTGAAGGATTCACCCTTACGGTGCTCTACATCGATGGGTTGTCATCTTTCCTCATTTATCACCAGACCCTAACATATTTATCATGACCGAAGTGTTATCTTGCTCTTGCAGACATTATTTGCGCAGACTACTTTGCATTTCTTGAGATTTCTGACTCCATAACCTAATATATCCCACCTCGTTTCCACCTCCAACCTCCGAAATTCATCTTGTGACAATATAATCTGGCCTTGTTATGTATTTGTGAGAGATCCCTCTCTGGAAATGGGGAAGCCAGCTCCCTTTCCTAAAGCGGTTCTGCTGTTACCTCGGGGTCCGCCTTCCCGCAACCTTTGGGCACGATTCTGAGTGCTAACAAACTAGCAACGTTGCCGGGGATGAAATTGAAGATCATCCCTAGGAAGAACGACAAAAAATCAAAGAATATGGGGTTTTTGCGGGCAAATAGAGACTCCTACGTGTGAAAAAGGTTGTGTCATTTTCCCTGGCGACTCTACTCAAAAGATTCTAGAAGATGGTTCCACTGGGGAGATCAGCGGCGAAAAGGACCAGTATGAGGAGGAAGGTTAAGTTCCTCCCGAAGCTATGGACGATAGTGCTGTAGATCAGACAATTGATGGTGAACGACAGTCAGACATTCAGAAGATGATAAATCTTTCACCCGGTGAGTTCCAAAAACCCGTGTTTCCAATACTGCAACAGTTCCACCAATGTCGCTATCTTAAAAGTCTAGTCTCCAAAGAGTATTGGTAGGCTCCGCAGCGTGAGTGGATTCACGGTAAAGGCATGGGTAGGCTCGAGGAGAAGACAAGATACTTAAGATTCAACTTTCTCCATAACATATTGATTTTTCTTGGAAATATTTCATCCTCTTTCCCCAAATTTGTTAGAATAATCTATCATAGCCTATGTCACTCCAAGCATAGTTATGAGTTCACACCTATATATCCTTCCTTGCGAACGGAGAGTATCTCCTCGTCCTGTACATTTGATTTTAGCCAAGACTTTCCGCTCGAGACCCCTGACATTAAGAGGCAGCCTAGTGAACCTCGCGATGCCATTTTTGAGAGCATGCCTTTTCCACAAGACCCCGTTGCGCCCCATGCCCAAAACCGATACATGCCTCTTCACTTTCCTCAAATCCTTCATGATTTCCCTGCAAAACACTATAAATACCTCCTTGAGTTTGATGGAGAATCGAAAGGCCTTACGACTGAGAAACATTTACAAGCTTTTGAATACTTTCTTGACCATTTTGACATAAAACATGATGATGTTTGTATGAGAGCTTTTTCCCAATCTTTGCAAGGCAATGTCAAAAAATGGTTCAGACATTTGGAGCTAGAATCCATCAATACGTGGGAGGAGTTCTCTCGTATATTCCTAGATTTTTGGGGTGAAAGGAGATCGTTGGATAAAATACTCTCAGAGTTTTATTCTATGAAGAAACATGAAGGCGAAGCTATGTCAAGTTTCAACAAAAGGTTTGCGAGCTTTTATTACAGCATGCCCAAGGAAATTCAGCCCTTAGAGGGCGCTGCAAAGCTACATTAGGCGTCCGTTTTTTCTCCTGAATTACCTTTATTTCTATTGGAAAGAAAATTGGTGTCATTGCAGAGAATGTTTGCTGACGCGTTGGAGGTCAAAGAAAATTTTAGACGGTCGGGAAGGCTCCTAGACCATGGCAGTAGTAATGAAAACGACAAAGATTTGAACTGGGTAGAGTTGCACGAGACGAAAAAATATTTCCTTGGCAACCCACCCCATTCTCCAGTAATCAGAAGGAAGATCAGTGTGACGATGAAAGGGCGGGCTGTTGTGCTAGTTTATTCCCTAAAGATTGCGACAAGCCTAGTACGAGTTGCTTCCGTGGTGGCCTCGAGCAAGATTTTGACGTACGCATATATGATGAATACGGAGATGACTACAAGGATGGCATGCCTAAGGAAACAGTTGGAGAACCTGTAAGTCCAGGGACTTAACAGGGAAAGAGATGAGGTTTCTGAAGTCGGGACTTCTCCAGACGATCTGAACCTAAGGGCCCTGTATCAAGGCGAAGTGTTTTGCTTGCTCGACCCTGTTGAGAGAGATGACTGCGCCCTTGGTGAAGCAAACCCGAAGAATGAAGTTCTGGCTTTTGAGCATCGGAGCCAGGAGCACGATGCATCATTTGAGAACTATCTAGAGCACTCTGCGCATGGTTCCTTTGGAAACCAACCCGATTACGGGATTGAAGGGTTCCTTCTTGAGCGATCCCCCCAAGACAATCCGATGACATATTTCTTTGGACGCTGCCATGTTCTTTATGGCCATGTCCTCGATTATACGGAAAGATTTTTCGACCAGGAAGATCACCAGGAGGTGGATGTGCCCGGTTCTATTGAGGAACGCAACACTGCTTTCTTCACGGCACTTGTGAGGAATCAGGCTGTGAATTCTAGAATTTCACACAGAAAAGTTGATGCTGCGGTTACAAAAGATCAAGAGGTCACCTCCCAAAGTTTTCTGAGACGCCGCCTCTGCATGACATTGGAAGAGTGGAAATTGGAACATTTTTGTCATCCGACTAACAGCTAAAGAATTCAGCAGCCATCAAGGTTTCTAACTTTCTACGACCCAGTGGTGGAATACATGGAGCAGCTGGGAAATGGTAATGAATGGTTAGATGTTTATTGTAAAGATCAATTTCGTTGTTATAACTCCGTGCCACTAAGTCTTTTAGTAGTGTTCTCCGTCCGACATGAAAAGAAAGGGGATTTTTGGGACCATTTGCTTGGTTGGCTTCACTGGAAGTCAGAAATTACTTGACCAGGTGATGAAGTCTAGTAGATAGGATAGGTAGATAGAAATGAATAAGCTCGACATGACGAGCATTTCCCTTATAAGGAGTTTTTCTTTAGTGTCGGTTTAGTTTTTCAATTGGTTCCATCATTTGGTTTAATTTTGGCCCTTTGGAGCATTTTTTAAGTTTGCAGCAAAGCTAGAGGAGTCGCCCAATGGATTTTGGCACTTGGTCTATGTTGTTCTTTGCTACCTCATAGGGAGGATAGCATACCTAGCTGGAGCCACTTGTTAGCATTGTTTTTCACTCCTTTGTGAGATGACGAAGAAGGCAAAACGGAGAAATCACATCCTAAAATGCATGAAAAATGCCATTCATAGGTTGGCCGAAAACTATGCTAAAGGGGACAGCACTTCGACGGTGGCAATCGGGAGGCGAACCAGATCGACGGATAGAATGGTTTTTGCAAATATCACATGCACGGTCCAAATCGCCTTTACGTTTTCGTGGAAACGTGATTAAGTGACCGCAGTTTTCAAGGGCCAAGATCAACAAAGGACAGATCAACGGATAAGGTTGATTCCGCCATGTCAAAGTGCTAGTGGAAATTTTGGCTTTCAAATCCGCGAAATAGGTCAAAGGGGAGTAAAATTCAACAGTATGGATCGATCCGAAGAAAGATCTACGACCAGTGATTTCTCCGTTGATTGAACCTGCACGGAACAACTCGCCTCGGGGACTCGTGAAATATGATCTCCCTCTACACGTGGACGATGAAGATTGAAGGCATTCAGATCGAAGGGCCAGAAATGTCCCCTCTCGGTAAAAGCTGCAGGAAGGTCGGTCTAAGACGGAAAAGACGTTTTTGCGTACGATCTGCTCATTTCGAAGGGATCCTGTCGACGAGATATTTTTAGACAAGTGCGCAAGGGGTCGAAATGACCGGTAATCGAATACCCCGATGCCGTTGGGATATGTCTATAAGTGGAAATCGGCTCCACGGCAAAACCCACCCTCCTGAAACCAAAAGGTTGCCGCATTGAATGCGTGGAAATTAGGAAACAATCTTGATAATTGAGATACAGAATATGGCTCCTACTTGAAGCAGGAAGACACGACAAAAGAAAATTATCCTGATGTCGTCATCAGTAAGGGCGAAAAAGTAAGGAACGTCAAGTCCATGTGCCATGGGCCAGATGGGCAACAATGTGAGATAACGCTAGGGGTCTTTTCCGCAACCAGTATTTTAGCGCCACAGCAGAAAGGACGACGTGACTAGATTTTCAGTGGGAAGATGGGATCTCAAACCCACGTGATCGCGCGTGCTGTCATCATGATAATTGACAGCGAAGTGTGTGAAGGTGCTAACGGGGTCATCGTTGTGTCCAAGTTTCCATATCTATATAAACACCATACTTCAGAGCCACCGAGAGACAGAGATTGAGTGAATGTGGAAGAGAAACTGAGGCGATTGAATGTTAGTCTGCTGAGAATTTCAGGAGTTTTAGAAAAGGTCTGCAATGGCTGCCTGGTTTGAAAAACTTGTCTGTCGAGGGGTGCTATTGGTTGGCAAGCGTAGCCCCGCATTCCTATGTTTCCCTCATTTCTGCGCCGAAAAGGCTTCAGCCATCAGGGTAGGGGCGTTCATTGTATTAGAGAAGTTTTATGGCGCCAACGAAGTCATGGCAAGGACGTTCATAGCATAAGATGGACCTCCTGGGGCTGGTGAGTGCATTGCTGTCATAATAGAAGACCACACCCCCATGGAGGCTGTGCTTGGAATTTCTTGTCCAATGGGCATCCCTCCAAAACCTCCGGACAGGGTCGCGGTCCTCATAATCCCAACACATGGTGACCATTGCTAGCGGCAACCCGTTGGAGCGAATGCTCGTACGGGAGGAGCGGAAATCCAAAGTCTTCATCACCACCTTCGTGAATTCCACGTGCCAACTTTATCTGGGGTGGTGATGAGGTCATGAGTGTGCCTCGCCGTACGACCTGCAAAAGGATCCTCCTCCTAGGAGAAGGGAAGCACAAACATGACAAACCTCCTCAAGGACCTGTCACTGTCAGAAGCAATGCGGCCCTTCTTCAAGTCCCCTCGAATAACAGTGTTACCAGGAGATAGGGGGACGAGGCGAAGAGTTGAACACAGAAAGAACACAAACTTTCTTGTCAACTGCGGGCACATGCAGAAAGGTGCCTTTGAGCACAGAATGAACACAAAAATCCTAGAAAGAAAAGGACACATAGTAGACCCAACAGGAGGATGAATGGTCCGAGCCAAGTCTGCGGCGTTCCACCAAGGGATGTCCTGAGCCATCGTTTTTGAGACAAGCGAACCTGATGCCAGAGACGTTACGCTGCTGATAATACCATCATGGACATTTGCTCCATAATGTTTTGTTTAATATATGTAAACCGTGGCGGAGGTGCCACTTTCTAGTTTGTTAGAGTTTTGATCATGATTGTAACCAACTTCTCGCCCTATTTCGAGGTTAGTCTCAGGGACCTGAAGCGCTATAAAAGACACTCCCCGCTGAGGGAGAAAAGGTTGTTGGTTTTGGTTGGAACCTGAGAGGTTTTTAGTCCTTATGTAATTTGACCCATTTTTAATAACAAGAAACAGAGCTAGATATTGGCCTTTGGATGTAAGAATTGTTGTGTATTTCTTAGTTGCAATCTGTGCTTTTCTTTTCTTATGTGAATGTACTTCCTGCTTCCTCTTTACATTATGTTTTCTTCACATTCTTGACGTAGTGTATAACGGTTTAGAATTCATGTTCCCATGCTCTAGCCGTTGTTGTGGATGCCCACCAGACATTTCTTCCAAAGTTGGTGTAGGAATCACCCTTGTGCTGCTCTACATCGATGGGCTGTCATATTTCCTCATTTATCACCAGACCCTATCATATTGATCCTAACCGAAGTGTTATCTTGCTCTTGCAGACATTATTTGTGCAGACTGCTCTGCGTTTCTTGAGATTTGTGACTCCATAACCTAATATATCCCACCTCGTTTCCACCTCCAACCTCTGAAATTCATCTTGTGACAATATAATCTGGACTTGTTATGTATTTGTGAGAGATCCCTCTCTGAAAACGAGGAAGCCAGCTCCCTTTCCTAAAGCGGTTTTGTTGTTACCTCGGGGTTCGCCTTCCCGCAACCTTTGGGCGCGATTCTAAGTGCTAACAAACTGGCGCCGTTGCCGGGGACGAAATTGAAGATCATTCCTGGGAAGAACAACAAAAATTCTAAGAATATAGGGTTTCTACGGGAAAACAAAGACTCCTACCTGTGAAAAAGGTTGTGTCATTTGCCCTGGCGACTCCACTCAAAAGATTCTAGAAGATGATTCCACTGGGGAGATCGACGACCGAAGGACCAATATGAGGAGTAAGGTTAAGTTCCTCCCGAAACTATGGACAATAGTGTTGTAGATCAGACTGTCGATGGTGAACGGCAATCAGACATTCAGAAAATGATAAATCTTTCATCCGGTGAGTTCCAAAAACCCGTGTTTCCAATACTGCGACATTTCCACCAATGTCATGATCTTAAAAGTCTAGTCTCCAAAGAGTATTGGTAGGCTCCGCAGAGTGAGTGGATTCACGGTAAAGGCATGGGTAGAATCGAGGAGAAGACAAGATACTTAAGATTCCGCTTTCTCCAAAACATATTGATTTTTCTTGTAAATATTTCATCCTCTTTCCCCAAATTTGTTAGAATAATCTATCATTGCCTATGTCACTCCAAGCAAAGTTATGAGTTCACACCTGTATATCCTTCCTTGCGAACAGAGAGTATCTCCTCATCCTGTACATTTGATTTTAAGCAAGACTTTCCGCTCGAGACCTCTAACATTAAGAGGCAACCTGGTGAACCTCGCGATGCCATTTCCGAGAGCATGCCTTTTCCACAAGACCCCGTTGCGCCTCGTGCCCAAAACTGATACATGCCTCTTTGCTTGCCTTAGATGCTTCATGATTTCCCTGCAAAACACTATAAATACCTCCCTGAGTTTGATGGAGAATCGAAAGGCCTACGGCTGAGAAACATTTACAAGCTTTTGAATACTTTCCTGACCATTTTGACATAGAACATGATGATGTTTGTATGAGAGCTTTTTCTCAATCTTTGCAAGGCAATGTCAAAAAATGGTTCATACATTTGCAGCCAGAATCCATCAATACGTGGGAGGAGTTCTCTCGTATATTCCTAGATTTTTGGGGTGAAAGGAGATCGTTGGATAAAATACTCTCAGAGTTTTATTCTATGAAGAAACGTGAAGGCGAAGCTACGTCAAGTTTCAACAAAAGGTTTGCGAGCTTTTATTACGGCATGCCCAACGAAATTCAGCCCTTAGAGGGTGTTGCAAAGCTACATTATGCGTTTGGTTTTTCTCCCGATTTGCCTTTATTTCTATTGGAAAGAAAATTGGTGTCATTGCAGAGAATGTTTGCTAACGCGTTGGAGGTCGAAGAAAATGTTAGACTGTCGGGAAGGCTCCTGGACCATGGCGGTAGTAATGAAAACGACGAAGATTTGAACCAGGTAGAGTTGCACAAGACGAAAAAGAAAATTTCATTGGCAACCCACGCCATTCTCCAGTAAATAGAAGGAAGATCAGTGTGACAATGAAAGGGCGGGCTGTTGGCTTGTCAATTTCTTACAGGTCATGCGATATGCCCATAGTACCGCAGAAATTTTATGGTCCCAATCATCTCTTTGAATGTTGCAAATCTTCGTTAATGCGTTCTCCAGGATCTTGTTGAATGCCTCGACAACACCATTCTCTTGTGGATGATATGGTGTCATCTTCCTGTGCTGGATCTGGAATTCTTTAATTAACTCGTCAATCAACTGATTGACAAAGTGTGTGCCCTGATCGTTTATCAAAATCTTTGGGCATCTGGATCTAGTCACAACATTGTCGAACAAAAAATTTGTAGCAATCGCAACAGTGCAATCCTTTACTGGTGTTGCTTCAGCTCATCTAGTCAAGAAATCTGTTGCAGTAATAATATATTTGTGCACCTGTTCTTTTTCTTGGTGGGTTGATAGGGCCCACAAAATCAACAACCCATTTGTCAAATGCTTGCAAAGTTATCTGAGGTACTAGTGGCATTTCATCCTATTGTGACGACTTTCCAGTTCTTTGACAGATATCACAGTTGCGACAGTATTCTCTAACATCCACATGTAAGGTAGGCCACCACAATCCTACTTGTAATATCTTCCGCAATATGGCTTTTCCAGCATAATGGCCTCCTGCGACACCAGCATGCGCTTCGTTCAATGTCATTGGTCACTCATGTTCCAATACACAGTGGCGAAGAATTTCGTCAGGTCCCATTTTATACAGTTGTCCAGCTATCAATTGGAAATCTGAAGCTCACACCACTAATTGTTTCTTCTGCACAGTACTGAATCCTTCTAGTGCATATCTCGTACTCAAGAAATGTATAATATCTCTAAAATGATCATCAAACATCGTGATCGCAAATAATTGCGCATCAGGAAGACTATCGTCGAGATTCACAGGTTCTTCTCCACTTTCAAGCCTCGACTGATGGTCTGGTATTGAGTTAAGTCCCGAGTTCAAATTCCTGAAAAAGGATAAGCCACTGACAAATATTCCCCCCCAACACTGACTTGTTGACCAAGTATTTCAACGTTGAATGGCCTATGAACATCTTGAAATGTCCACCCAAGAAATAGTGTCGAAATTTATGAAGTGCATACACCATAACTAAGCCTTCCCTTTCAGTCGTGGAGTAATTCTTCTCTGTTATTGATAATTTTTTGCTAGCTAAGGCAATAGGATGATCAATAGACCCTTCACTAGGCTATGCTAGTACAACGCCGAATGCGACAGACGACGCGTCAATATGTATGTCAAATTCCTTCTTCTAGTCTCTGGAAAAACTAGTATGGGCATTGTGACCATCTTATTCTTTAGGGTGTCCAGACTCCCTTGGCATTGTTCGCTCCATTGAAATGTAACATCCTTCTTCAACAGTTTCTCCATTGAAGCAGTCACCACTACATATCCCTTAATAAATTTCCGATAGTATCATGTGTCCCAACGTCGTTCTTAGCTGCTTCACTGTTGAGGATGGTGGTAAGTCGACGATGATGGCAATTTTAGCAGGATCGACCTGGATTCTATCACAACAAATCACATGGCCCAACAGAATTCCAAACGGGGCACAAAAAATACATTTCTTTAGGTTCAGCGAAATCTGATACTGTCGACACCGTTCCAACATCAGTTAGAGGCTCTCAATATGATATTTTATGAGCTCAAACATCGTCTAGTCGTCAAAGTACACCTCAAGAAATTTATGAATAAAGTCTTTGAAAGTAGTCACTACTACTCTGGAAAAGATAGCAAGAGCATTCTTGAGTCCAAAGGGCATTACTGTATATTGGAAACACCCCCACTCTGTCGCAAAGATTGTCTTATGTTGATCTTCCTTCGCGATCTTGATCTGATGGTAACCAGAGAACCCATCAGTGAATGAATAGACTTCTTGACCCTTGACACTCTCTAATACTTCATCTGTAAACGGAATCCGAAATGGGTCGTGTAAGCAAGAATCGTTTAGCTTCCTTATGTCGACGCAAATACGTACTTCACTCACAATTTTCTTATCTTGCACTACCATCGGGCTGATCCACTTAGATTCTTCAACCAGTTCTATGATACCCGCATCCAGCATTCGATCTAACTCTATCTTAACTTTTTCTTTGTACTGCGGATTCAGCCGGTATGGTCGCTGCTTCACAAGCTCTGTGTCGGACTTTAATGGTATCTTCATCTCTCAAAGGCCCCTGACAATCCCCTTCATCTCTGAAAATTTTATAGGGAACAGATCTTGAAATTCGTGCAGTAGGTTCGTGATCTTCCTGACAGTTTCATCGTCCCAATAATCTCCAATATTGACGAACTTTGGATTCTCTGGAGACCTAGTATTTACTTTCTTGACCTTCAACGGACTCAGAAACTGGTTACTTAAAATACCAAATCCTTGCACCACAAGAGTACCTTCAGACTCTAGAATGTTTATGTCTCGTGGTTCATCATCATCCGGTTCACCCATCACATTATAGCACTCCATTCAATGCTGGATTGTCGCGTTGCTTTGATTAAATTCTTCATCGACACCGGGATGTCTTCAAATATCTTCATCTTGATTACTTGTAACGCAGCATCAATCGAGGGATGGTCATCAACAAACTCAAACGTGTGTGTAAAGCTGGTAACTAGTTCTTCCCATTCAACTGTCCCTCGTCGCAGCTCAACCGACATGTACCAGTTCCTTGGTATTATGTCCAATGTATGTATAAATTGATGGACCCATTCTTGTCGCGGACATGCCTCCCATGTTGCACGACAATATTCAATGTGCTCAACAGGATTAGTCTATCCTATGTAATTCTGACCGGTTTAGTTGATCTTCTCTCCAAATTGGATCTCCATCAATCTCCGGCATTGAGGCATATTGCCGCCTAATTTGCACCTCGGGTCATGTGGCAGAAATCTTCAAGCCGCTGGGTGCGACCATGGGGGCAAGCACAATCCAAGTGTTGTCACTTGATACTCAGCTCCTCCGTGCAGGCCAACTCCTAGCGAAGCCAAGGGGGGGTGGTCCCTATTGAAAGTAAAATCTAAGGTTTTTACTCTACGAAAGAAAGATTGATTCTAAAAGTTAATAGGAAATCGATAAAAGATCACAATGGACATTTCCAAGAAAGAAATTACATCAACAGTGTTGTCCGCCAATTGCACACCAGCAGTAGAAATCTTGCGAAAGTTGTCTCCTCACTTGAGAAAGTGGGAGAGGTGTGACCTTGGGGGCAAGCACAGAGCTAGGTACTGTCACCTACTCCTAGCTCCTCCGTTTAGGCTAACTCCTAACGAAGCCAAGGGGGGTAGTCCCTAACAAAGAGTTTTCTATGGCTCAATGTTTTAAGTTAATTTTTAGATGTTTTTGGATGCGGATGGGTGTTGTTTAGGAGTTACTATGATTTAAAATGATTAATATTAGGGGGATGATGATTAATCAAAGCGATCCACGTTGCTAACAAGAGATCACACAGATAATCAAAGATTCCAAATTTATAACTTAAGCATTCAAATATAATCAATTGAAATGGCCCATAGACAGTTGATCAAGATAGACAATTAATCAAATATAACAAAGGACCAGTGCCTTATGGAGTCAAATAAATGCGTGAAATAAAGTCTAGGAATCAAGCTAGTGAGTATTAGGTTTTGCAAGTGCTCTTGGTAGATTTTAAAAGTTTTTGATAGTGGTCTTGCTTAGAGTGTCAACAAAAGTTTGTCAAAGCCGGGAGACTCTTCTAAGTTCCCTCCGTTGAAGACATGTCGGGCCCGCCCAATATCCCAGGCTGGTATCACCAAGATTGACCAGCTAGCCGAGAATCTAAGACAGCGGGAGGTTCCGGCGCCTCTACTAGGAAGGACTTTGGAAGAATCCCTACAACGCCGGTGCGTTGGTTACGGGTGTTTAACTATTATTAAATTACTCTTGTAGGGTTTAAAGATCCAGTGCCGTTTCTGGGTATTCCGATCTGGGATCGGTCAGAGCATACTCCGGCAAGGAGAGGAGGGAGTTAATTAATTAAAAGGGGTGTGTGTGTTGAAGGTTTTATTAAGTTGATTAATTAAGACTCTCTGACAGAGAGCGCTCTTGACCCTGTCTTATGACAGCGGTTCAAGAGACTTAGCTAATCTAGATGAGACTAACGCAGGGATTATGCAAACCTAAGATGTTCTCCAATAGAGAGTGCTCTTGACTTGTGTTTTTGCAAGTTCAAGAGTCTTACTTAAGAGTTAATTGATTAAACAATGTGAATAAAAAGAAAAGATGACTTATTAAACTCTCCGACAGAGAGCACTCTTGATCCACCTTATGGTGTGATTCAAGAGATTTAAGCAGTTGATTTACTTAGAAAGATAAACAATTTAAAAGAGTAATCAAATTAATTAATTAATTAGAAGTGATGGATTAACAATTAATATTCTAAGCATAAGATGCAAATGATGATGAAAACAATCACATCTAATCTAAGCATGTAAAAGATGGACACAACACAATCCTCCCCAAATGGGGGAGGATGGGAGTGGGGACTTAAAAACCCCACTCAAACAAAAGATGTTTTATTAAAATCATACAAATTGCCTTTAGGAATTTAATCCTTGAAAAGACTTTCAAAGGAAAGTATACAACTCTATTATTATTACAACTTGCGTAAAAAGGAGAGTGATTTACTTTTACTTGGAGATTTTCTTGAAACTTGCCAAAAGGAAGAAAAAAAAAGTTTGAATGAGAGCAAAAGAACAAAGCAAAAGAAGGCTGAAATAAAAAGAAGCGGAGGGGAAGAAAGAGGGAAGGCAAAGAGGAAGTCAAAAACAAGAAAATGGAGGAATAGGACAGTGAACTAAGAAGTTAACGGATGAACAAAATTGAAGAAAACGGGACAGCGAACAATGAAATAAGTGGCTGTCATAAAAATTGCAAAATGGGACAGCGAACCATGAAATAAGTGGTTGTCATAAAAAGTGCAAAACGGGACAGCAAACCATGAAATAAGTGGCTGTCATAAAAAGTGCAAAACGGGACAGCGAACAAAAAGTAAAAGAAATGACCAAAAACAAGGTTAAAGGAAGCCCAAAAACTAGGGCAAAAAGAGGCAAACAAGGGAAGAAAGCTAGGGCACACTAGGGCTGTCCAAAATGGAAAAAAGGGATGGTAAAAGAGAGAAAAAAGTTAAAACGGGGCAGCGATGAAGAGAAAGTGAGAAAAGGCAAACAAGTCAAGGAGGAAAGGGGCTAGCAAGCAAGGAAACAAAAGAAGTCAAGGAGCAAAGGGAGAACTAGAGGAAGGAAGTTCGGTAACCAAGAAGTATTTAAATTTATGAAAGAATTTGAGATGGAACTTTGGAGGAAGATCTCCTTGTTTTTTCCTCTTGGAAAAAGCCAAACTCTCTGTAGGTCCTGTGTAATGTCCTCTTCCGATTAGGCCTTAAGGCCCAAAACCGCTAACCTATGTGATTCTTGTGGGTTCGAGCGGTTACTGACACCTAGGGAATCTGCTAAGGACCGATGCCATCCATAGAAGATCTAGGGCATCATCATTGGTCAAGAAGGGCCAAAGGCCACCTCCGTGCATGCCATCCAAGCATTATTTAATGATGCATGCACTCTTTAAGTCTCCATCCGCATGCATGCAAGTCAACTGCAAATTAGAAGATAAAGTGACCTAATTAGGTCAAAGATTAGGGTTTTCGCAGTTGAAAGTTATAAAAGAGGGATAAAGCGAAAGGAGACTTCACTTTTGATTATTATTATTTTGGGAGCTCTTGGATAGCAGCACAGCGTGCCGCACAGCAGTTGGGGTTGGAGACGGAGTCTTCAGCTAACGGGATTTCGGCAGTGAAACATATGTCCTAGTCTCATTCCGGGTAAGCCATACAGGTTCACCATTTGTTCTTACATTCATTCATAAGTTATCCAGTATATGGTATAGATCGTTGCAGGGACACGTGTGCAGCCGTAAGTGGGGGTTTTCAGCCAGAAAGGCCTAATCAGTTGCAGGGCCTTCAGATCTCAGCTTTACTCCGAAACTCAGGCACCATTCTCATCATCAACATCATACTCCGGTACCCAGTGATTATCAGATCCGTCCATGCTCATCCGGAGCAGTTATTAGCAATTTCGGGATCCAGGGGGCGTGAGCAGCTGTTTCTCTGGAGCAAGTCGCTATCCTGCCTAGAGATCTCATGAATCCCGCATGTACCAGGCATTCTCTCCGGCACGGGAAGGCTATCAGTCCTGCAAATCGACAGCATCATTGGACACCTCCTTCATTGAAAGCGTCACCCTTTTCTGACTGGGGTTCTTGCTGTTGGGGGTTCACCGGAAGCAGAAGAGATCTACCCATCTCCGATCCAGTTCTCGGTGCTTGCATACTATCTCAAGAGCAGTCTAGCCGGCTTATCAGTGGTAAGTGTTCATTCTGTCCCACAAACCCTAACCCTAATTTTTGCTATAAAATAGTGATTTTTGCATGGCAGTTTGCATGCCCAGTTGTATCAGCATATTTGCTTAGAAATAGAAAATATCGGGATTTGGGATATTACAGTGGTATCAGAGCTATCTTCTTGGCCAGCTGTGGGCTTAAGAAATGAAACGTAGACGAATACAGGAGGAGACCCTTTTGTAACCTATAGGAGGAGAAAGAGTAGATACACAGGGGAGTTTGAGGATATCCAACTAGAAGATACCAATTCAGATATGGAACAAATAGGTATACACTCGGATAGGGGAAGAGGAATGGGAGAAGAGGAGGATCGGATGGAGTTTCGCAGCTTGGTCTCTGCATTGCAAGATTTAGCCAAAGGACAAAAAGATGTACTCAATGCAATCAACAGATTATCAGCGAAACTGGAAACAGGTATCAACAGTACACCTCCCTCACCGGTAGATCGGGGATCTACAAGCAGCAGTGGAAAGATAGCGTACACTAACATTCAGAATACTCCGCACATATACAGTAGACTTTCTATTAGGCCTACCATGCCTCACTTCTTGGCAGATACAGTAGGGGGCCCGGTGATGCAGGTAGAACCTAGCGAACCTTTCGGGGCTTATTTACAGGAGTATAGAGACTTAGGGGATGAATTTCATGCTGCTATGTCTTCTTTAGATTTCTGCAACATGAAGAGTAGAAAAAGGCCCAGGAATTTCAACAAGGGTTTCAATCACAACTATGAGCTGTAGAAGACCTTGGGCAGGTTGACCATCCCAAACTTTGATAGGACTCGCTGAGGATCAGCGAGGATATGGGTTCAAAAGTTGGATACCTATTTCCAACTCAACCCCATGACAGAGACAGACGCCATTAAATTGGCTACACTTCACCTGGACGGAGAGGCTCACGAGTGGTGGTACCACGGACTGGTGACATTGGGTCACAACACCATACATTCCTACCGTGAGTTCACTCAGAAGCTCATAGAGAGGTTTGACAGGAAAGATCCAGAGATACATTTCAGGGAGTTGGCTCAACTCAAACAGACCGGTAGTGCAGAAGCTTTCATTTCAGAATTTCAGAGGATAATCGTTATGGTAACAGATGTGTCAGAGAGCAGATTGACTATGTTATTCACTGAGGCCCTCACAGAGCCACTACAGGGATGGGTGAAAGCCTACAAACCCCTCACTCTGCAGGATGCCATTATCAAAGCAAGAGATCTTCAGGATTCAATCTCCAAAACAAATTCCCACTAAAAACCAATTTTCCTGTTAGGAACAAGGACAGGAAACCTTTCCAGCAGGATGTGCCCAAGAAAACCTAGTTAGACGAGGACACTAGAAAAGATCTAAGAAGGAAGAAACTATGCTTCACCTGTCAGGAACCATGGGTACCAGGACACAGGTGTGCAGGGAAGGCGAAGGCTCACTACATTGAGGTATATTCAGACAGTGATGAGGACGACTCTGAGCATGAAGCCACAGAAGAACTATGGGCAGCTGAGGAGGAATCACACCAGGGTGATACACCAAAGGGGGTCATTGCTACATTATCTGGAGTACCAAGATTCCATACTCTCAGCGTCAGGGGAGTAGTATAGGGTCACGGAGTAGGAGTATTGATTGATGGGGGAGCCACCCACAATTTCATTGACTCCGCTTGGGTAGCCAAGAGAGGTATTCAGACCGAGAAGTTCGAAGGATTCACTGTAGCAGTAGTCGGGAACTCCAGCATGGAGTGCAACTACTGGATCCCAAAATTGAATGTCGCCTTAGGTAACTATCAGATGACAGACTCTTTCTATGTAGTGGATGTAGCGAATACTCGTGGTATTGGGTGTTCAGTGGCTTTATTCTATAGGGAAATACACTACAGACTACAGGGCAATGGAAATGGAGTTCCAGGGGCCAGATGGCAAATGGGTAGTTTTGAGGGGCATGAACACTTATCCCCCAAAACCGGTCTCGTCACAAAGGATGGAGGTAGTACTCCGACAGGATGATATAGAATGGGCTGCAGAATGTTTGGTCACCTTCAGGAAACCCCAGAGACCAGCGCACAACACCCAAGTGACATTCAAACCTTGAGAAACATGAAAAGGTTTTTCGGGACCTTCCATCAAGTAGACCACCAGACCGAGGTTTTGAACACATCATCGAGCTAGAGGAGGGGACACAAGCAGTCATCACCACTCCTTACAGGCATCCCAAAAGGTACAAGGATGAGATTGAGAAAACAATCAAAGAATTACTGGAGCTTGGATATATTCGGCCCAGTTCTAGCCCCTTTGCATCCTCAGTAGTACTGGTCAAAAAGAAGGATGGTACACTATGAATGTGCATCGATTATCGAGCACTCAACAAAAAGACCATTAAGAACAGGTATCTCATTCCCAGAATTGACGAACTCATGGATGAGCTTTGGAGAGCTCAATACTTCTCCAAGATCGATATTCGCTCGGGATACCATCAGATCAGGGTAAGGGACCAGGACATCTCCAAAACAACTTTTCGCTATCACTATGGTCATTATGAGTTTTTGGTCATGCCCTTTGGACTTACTAATGCTCCGACCACTTTTCAGTCATGCATGAACCACATTTTCAGAGCACAGCTACGTAAGTTTTTGCTCGTATTCTTTGATGACATCCTGATTTACAGCAAAACATGGGGAGAGCATCTAAAACACCTAGATGAAGCATTGAGTATTTTAGAAGAACATTCGCTTTATGCGAAAATGTCCAAGTGTGAGTTTGGCATGAAGGAAATGTTGTATTTAGGACACATAATCAATGCAAAAGGAGTACAGGTTGACATGGAGAAAATCCGAGCTATCAGAGATTGGCCCGCGCCGAAAACAGTTACAGAATTGAGAGGTTTCTTAGGTCTATGCACTTATTACCGACGGTACGTAAAGGGATTCTCCCAATTTGCAGCTCCCCTCACAGATCTCACCAAGAAAGGAGCGTTCACTTGGACAGACTTAGCACAGAAAACTTTCGAGGAGATGAAGGTTATTATGAGTTCTTGTCCAGTTCTAGCATTACCAGACTTCTCACAACCCTTTGTAGTAGAATGTGATGCCTCAGGGAAAGGGTTAGGAGCAGTGTTGATGCAGAATAATCACCCTATTGCATTTGAGAGTTGTAAACTGAAGAACTACGAACGCCATTACTCCATATATGACAAAGAGATGCTAGCCATCTTGCATGCTCTCACAAAATTCAGACAGTACCTGGTGGGCAGTAAGTTCAAAATCAAACCGATCATAACAGCCTCAAGTATTTCCTTGAGCAGAAGGAACTGAATGAGCGACAGCAGAAATGGGTCAGCAAAGTACAAGCCTACGATTTCGAGATCGAGTATGTAAAAGGTAACAATAATGTAGTAGTTGATGCATTATCCAGGCGTCCAGCCCCATTATCTCTCAGTAGTATATCCACGGATTGGAGGGCACTTCTCTTAGTGGAATACTCCAAAAATAAATTCGCTTGCGAATTATTAGACGGGCAAATCCAGGATGACAGGTACAGGATTGTGGATGACATCATCTATTACAAAAACAGGATATACCTCGTTCCAAAATCCACATTGAGGAAAAAGATCATTCAGGCAGCCCACGATTCTCCTTTATCAGGGCATCAAGGTTTCTTAAAGACCTACAGGCAGATCAAAGAGAGGTTCTCATGGAAGGGCCTCAAGGGGGAAATTATGCAGCATGTCCGAGAATGTAGCATTTGTCAGCAGAACAAGATTGAGAACACCCATCCAGCAGGGTTACTCCAGCCACTACCGATTCCATAGCAAAAGTGGGAAAGCATCTCCATGGACTTTATTTCAGGATTGCCCAAGGTCCAAGGGCGAGATTGTTTATATGTAGTAGTTGACAGACTGACCAAGTTTGCACATTTCTTCTTGATACCATCACACTACTCGGCAGCTCAAGTGGCTGAGTTATTCTTCAAGGAGGTCTTCAGGTTACACGGGTTACCTAAGACCATTGTCAGTGATCGGGATAGCAGATTCACGGGTGCATTCTAGCAGGAACTGTTCAGATTGGTGGGGACCGAGCTGGCTACTAGTACGAGTTATCATCCTGAGAGTGACAGGCAAACGGAAATAGTCAACAAGTGGATCGAAGGATATTTAAGGAACTATGTAGCAGGGCAGCAGCGAACCTAGATCAACTGGTTACACCTAGGAGAGTATTGCTACAATACTACCTATCACATGTCTATTAGGATGACTCCTTTTAAGGCATTATATCGTTACGAGGCCTTGGACTATGCAGATTTGGCATTTGGAGATAGTAGGGCTCCTAAGGCTAAGGATTGGATACAAGGCAATCAGGACATTCTGAAAATATTGAAGGAGAATTTACAAATAGCCCAGAATCAACATAAGTTGTATGCCGACAAACACAGGATTGAGCAGAGCTTTGAGGTAGGGGATTTAGTATACTTAAGGCTCCAGCCTTACAGACAGTCCTCACTTAAGAAGAAAGGAGCAGAGAAGTTAAAACCCCGCTTCTATGCACCATACAGAATAATCAGGAAGGTGGGAGAGGTGGCATACGAACTAGAACTTCCACAGGGAAGCAAAATTCACAATGTATTCCATGTATCTAATCTGAAGAAGACCCTTGGGCAACACATTGCTCCATCTACCAAATTGCCTCCTTTAGATGATGAAGGACTGCTGATACTGATTCCCGAACAGATCATACAGACTAGAGAAAGGAAGCTCAGGAACAGGGTAATCAGAGAATACTTGGTTCAATGGAAAGAACTACCGCCAGAGGATGCCACCTGGGAAGGTGAACAGGTATTGCAGCATTCCAGTTTGAAGTTGCTTGAGGACAAGCAATCTCAAGCGGGGAGGACTGTAATGTCCTCTTCCGATTAGGCCTTGAGGCCCAAACCCGCTAACCTATGTGATTCCTGTGGGTTCGAGCAGTTACTGACAGCTAGGGAATCAGCTGAGGACTGACGCCATCCATAGAAGATCTAGGGCATCATCATTGGTCAAGAAGGGCCATTGGCGCCAAAGGCCACCTCCGTGCATGCCATCCAAGCATTATTTAATGATGCATGCACTCTTTAAGTCTCCATCTGCATGCATGCAAGTCAACTGCAAATTAGAAGATAAAGTGACCTAATTAGGTCAAAGATTAGGGTTTTCGCAGTTGAAAGTTATAAAAGAGGGATAAAGCGAAAGGAGACTTCACTTTTGATTATTATTATTTTGGGAGCTCTTGGATAGCAGCACAACATGCCGCACAGCAGTTGGGGTTGGAGACGAAGTAGTTGGCTTTCTGGAGCAAGTCGCTATCCTACCTAGAGATCTCAGAAATCCCGCATGTACCAGGCATTCTCTCCATCACGAGAAGGCTATCAGTCCTGCAAATCGGCAGCATCATCGGACACCTCCTTCACTGAAAGCGTCACCCTTTTCTGACTAGGGTTCTTGCTGCTGGGGGTTCACCGGAAACAGAAGAGATCTGCCCATCTCCGATCCAGTTCTCGGTGCTTGCATACTATCTCAGGAGCAGTCTAGCCAGCTTATCAGTCGTAAGTGTTCATTCTGTCCCACAAACCCTAACCCTAATTTTTTCTATAAAATAGGGATTTTTGCATGGCAGTTTGCATGCCCAGTTGTATCAGCATATTTGCTTAGAAATAGAAAATATCGGGATTTGGGATATTACATCCTGAAAGTCAACAATGTTAGAAGGTTCTTATGATGATGGAGATGAGTTTGATGCAGCTGAGCTCGCACCCTTCTCCAAATGGCGAGATCTGTACAGACAATCCAACTTGATACCCAGTGACATCAAACAATAAAAACTAGTATGCTAGGAATATGCAAATCAAGATCAATACTTCATATAACTGAATATTTGTACCCATCTAGATTATGATAAACTTTGCATAATAAACCAACTTGACAACAGCAAATGGTAAATCTTATGTTCTAATAATAGACTTCTAAAGCTAGTTGTTTGAATCAACACATAAATAACAAATTGAAAGCATGGAAAGAGATCACCTCATACAACACATCCACCAATGAAGAGACAATCCTGTAGACCTCCAAAGTCGAAAAGCTTTATTCAATAATATAATGATTACAATTTTTTGCAGAGTTTCTATGCCCAAAAGTCCATGATAATAGAGCTGAAAGAGCCCCTTTTTAACAAATGAGAGAGTGCTAAAACCCTAAAACCAAAAAACCAACCCTAACCATCTTAGCCACCTAACAAAGAGCCCAGACCTAAACCGGAGAACCGCGAGTGAGGGGAGGCCTCCACCCAGGCAAGGCGCCCCCACTCCAAACCTGTGCACTGAAAACAAGCCAAGGATGAGGCCACACGTGTGAGTCTGGATGTAGGTAAGCTCATCCTTTAGGTCTGGCAGGAGCCTGAGCTAGGTTTGGGAAGCCCACTGATGGTGCAAGCTTCAGTCTTCACCTCGATCAAATCACCGGACCAATGAGAGATCTCCATCTCATCTTTAGCTAGAGATGACATGTCTGATAACTGATAATAAATTAATTGCTCTCTTAATGATGACTGACGCTGAGTTATGATAACTCCAATCATCATAAGTGTTCCATGAGATGTCATTTAGCCTTTTATTTTACTGAATTTGGATTAATTTGGAGAGTTTTAGTTTTCTCCAAAATAATCATTTTTTTTTAATAAAAATCATTTTTTACTAAAAATGATTTTTTTACTCAAAAAAGTTTTTTGAGTAAAAAGGCATTATGTGTCCGATTGCTGATCTGAAAGTTGGCTCTGACTGGCTAGCTGATCAATAATGATTTTTGGCCTAAGGTTAGAGCCTTCAATCACTGAATTCTGAGTCTGAATCATGAATGGGTTTTTTCCATTTAATTTATGGAAAAACTAACCCAAAAAACTTAGGAAAAGTAATTAAAAATTAAAAAATAAAAAATAATTTTTCACCGTTCGAAAAAGATTTTTTCGAAATTTTTCTTATGTGTCCAGATGACTTAGGACATGACCATGATCTATCTAAATAATGTCTAGTAGGCTTATAACACTCAGTTGGGCTCTAATAACCCCCCAAGGCCTAGAATTCAACATCGGGCATTCCAGCTTTGGAGGAAGCGGGAGAAAACCTTGTCAATTATACTCGGCTGAAGGAAAAGCATAATTGTCAGGGGCAAAAAACTCCCTGGAATACCCTATTTGAGATTCTACGTCTCAAGAGACCGAACCACTCAAAAATATCCTACTAGCACATTTTATTACCAACCTCGCGGGGCCATGGTCAAAATTATTCAAATAAAAAAGTGACTAGCCAATATTGGCTAGACATGCAAACGAATCCACTGATACACTGGAATCAGACTTTGAACAAGTCTGTCAACCGACGGCTCCTCAGGTAACCCAACTATGGTACAAAAAGTTGGATAACAAACAACATATGACAATGTAAACATCATTCACGACAGTTTGCAAGATTTGATTTAAGCATGAACATAACATAGACCATTGCCAATGAATAATGGAGTGCTTGTAAAAGTGGAGTGTTGTTGTGTCGGGTAAGTATTGCAGTTGTCTTGTTGGTCAGTTTTATAATTATTAGTGAGTGATTAAGGGAGTGGGTAAATTGTCGGTCAATTTTATTAATATGGTAATGATCTGGATTTTTAGAAAGGAGAGGGGATTCCAAATATACCCAAGGGTTACGAGGAATATGTCCAAAATTACTTAGAAGTGGTTCTCACAGCGAAATGTGGGCTAAACTGGAGTCGCAGGGGTGCGTCCAACACTACACCAAGCGAGGGTGTAGCTTGATGGGGCCCCACGGTCACTGTTTAGTGGTTCCCACTTGACTTGAAGACTTTGCCCACAACTTAGCAATCATCGAAAAACGTTGGATTTTCATTTGGGGATTAATTAAAAGATGAGACTAATTACTAGTCACTCAGATCCTTTTCTGATACAACCAACTGATTAGACGAAGTTGCAGTGGAGGTAGAGCATACGAGGATAAGAGCCTTGTTAATTGTAAGGATTTTTTAACAAGGTTTGTTTTTTATTAAATCCCCAAGAGTTTCTTTCAGGATATAAACCCTAATCGGGAAAGCAAGGGGATGTAAGTTACAGTAAAAGTAAAAGATGGTAAAAATCAAACTAATCTTATTTTATTAATCCCACCACACATCTCTTTCCCCTTTCGGGTAACACGGGAAGTCGTGGGGTTAGAAGTTGTACTACTTTGCAAAATATAAAGATATAAACTTAAAATAACAAATAAATAAAACCAACTACACTAGCAAAACAAAAAAATGAAAACGGACACCGACGCAAATCCCCCCAGGGGAGATGGGGAGTGGGCCCTGAGGAGCCTACTCAAATATTTATTAACCTTTACAATCATGAGAAAAAATGCACTTTGGTCCTTATGCTTTGGATCCAAAGTCTTACAACAACTTGAAAAGAGGAGCTTCGTTAGTCTTCTTTTTCTTCATTTTTTCGATTTTTCGCTGGAGCTTCCTCCTCTTTTTTCGTTAAACCTACAAAAACAGCAAGCAAACGTTATTTAAAAATGTCCCAAAACACTTTAAGAGTGTTTGGGAAGATTACCAAAAATTTGCTGAAAATTTTTCTAAGTAAAAACGATAAAAACTAGGTGAAAAATGACTAAGAAAGTGAGCTAGAAAGTTGCTTTCTTAGAGTCTTTGTTTGCTTCTTAAGGATAGCAAACAAATCAAAGCACTAAATTGCTAGATATGAAATTAAAATTAAATACTAACTTACTAATCAAGCCTTATGTTTTTATGAGATAGATAACTTGAAACAAGAAAGCTAGTAATCTAGATCTGAACTAACAAATGATGATGCCTTGAAACTTTTAGCTAGATCTATAAAGAAAAAACGATTTAAGATCTATTTATGAATGTGAATTTAATTATATATCTAAAAATGTTTTTTCAAAATAAAGAACCAGAATAAAAAAGGAAAATATCAGGAGAAGAAGTGGGAAGCTTGGAGAGAAGAGGATCCTTGAGCCTTCACTCATGGAGTGCCAAGGAACTTTTATCTGCAACAAATACCATTCGAAAAAGAAAGGTAGAGAGATCAAACAAGATCTTCCATGTCTCCAATCACGACAACTTGCAAATCACACACTCTCACAACATAGATCAAATGTAGAAGCATACGTGTTCAAAAATCGATATAAAAGCTTTCATAAGCAAATGAAGCATTTAGCAAGATCTCTAAATATTTATACTCAATAGCTTAGCTCATTAAAAAAAATGATTAAACTATATCACAAAGTTGATACCAACCCTTCAAGTAAACTACATAAGATTCAAAGCATGCATAATGGTTCAAATACAAGTTACCTCCATACAGCTGGAAGATAATACATTCACTCAACCAGAGCACAACACAATTCAGACCTTCAAAGTCTCTTTATTTCTCAAATGAATACAGGTTACGAGGTGAAAGCCCTTCCCAACATATTCCAACCAACTTGAAAGGGAGAGAAGCATGCTTTATTCATAGTAAAAACAGACCTGCGGGGGGGGAATCCACCACTGACAGAGCAAAGTTGAGTCATGGAGTAATTTGAGGGATCGGCGAGATGATTTTGAGTTTAAGTGGAGTGATATTGTGGAGGAGGCACCACCTCCCATGACGTAGGCGACCTCCTTCACCTACCAAGCCACCTCACCAATCTAACACACGAGCCTAAAATGTATGCACCAATTTCCCTCACGCTACCATCCGTACAGCACAATATGACGTGAGATTAATCTTGCTTTAATGGTAAGTGAAATAATTGAAAGGTGACATTATGATGAGTCATATCCATGTTATCCACTCGCTACTCAAGAGCGTGGGCCACACTCTACTCTTTCAAACACTCGCATGGGCCAAAGCGTGAGTTTAAAACCTTGGTTTAAAATGGTAAGCGAAAAATGTTTTTAAAGTGACGCTTCTTCCTTAAGAAAAAATCACCTATAAAGGGACCACCATGCCAAGTCATCTTGAACCATTAAAATAATAATTTTTTGACTTTTCCACTATTTTGACTTATGCCATAGTGATGCACTTTTAGCATTTAAGTGTCATTTTGATGCTCTGATAGCAAAAAATGACCATAAGTGACCTTTTGAGAACCCAAAGTGTATGAAAAGTGGGTCCCAGGGTAAAGAGTATGCTCTGGACATTAAAACAAGCATACCCACGCCAAATTATGCCTTCGGATTAAGTTTTTATGCCATTTACAAGTTTTTATATAAACCATTAAAAATGGATTAAAAAACAGGAAAAAAATAATAATATTAATAATAATAAAAATATTTTTCTCAAAATCAGACAAAACTCTAAGGGGACCTAGCACATGTCCATACGGCTCAATACTGATGTCTATCACGCACATATACATTGGCACGTGAACTTTAATAACCTCCTAATGCCTACCCACCAAGACGACCATTCCAGCATTGGAGGAGCGGTGAAAAACTCAAAAATTATACTTCACTTATTCAAAATTGCATAATTCACAAGGGAAAAAACACCTTGGAATGATCGGATTGACGTTTAAGTATTAGGAATCCAAGTCCTTTACAAGAAAAAGGTCATGTTAGTACATTTATTACAATTTCCCTAAAGGGGTATGAACATGTGGTACAAAAAATAAAAAGGCCATGAAGGCCTGATGGACCTCTAAGCTCCGAGTTTGAACAAGTACTTTGTTCATATTTGTCGGCTCACTTGAAAATATGACTGAGTGCAACTCAGGCAGTAATGAGGCCATTCTGAGATAGATTGTTTATGTGCAACCCACCATCTAGCAGGTGTATCCTTCAGCGCAAAATCTAGAGCCGATAAGCTCTGAGGTTCTGTAACTCTTTCTTCAAATTTTGTTAGGAAAGATTCCAGGTTAGGAAAACCTTCATATGTTGGTAGATCATTTACCTCGATACCTACCCATTGCACATATTGCATAATTCTTGCACATCTTCTCATCGACACTTCATGCAATCGGTTCTACCAGTTTTCCAAAGCTTCTCCAGTATTCGATGTGCAGGAACTAACGGTGCGCCAACTGGCCTTCCCATCGGCCGTTGGACTCACATAATCATCCATTGTAGAAGTATTGTTATATGTATTGTCGAGATATCCCCCTTGGCCTTTACTGTTCACTTGCTCGACGTATCTCTGACTTTCCAGCGGATCAATTAGTGCGACCACCCTTAACTTTGCGTCTTCAAACGTTAAGGTCATTTTCTTAAAGTTGATAATGGTCTGATTATAA
This sequence comes from Pseudotsuga menziesii, assembly GCA_001517045.1. Classification (NCBI taxonomy): domain Eukaryota; kingdom Viridiplantae; phylum Streptophyta; class Pinopsida; order Pinales; family Pinaceae; genus Pseudotsuga; species Pseudotsuga menziesii. Next base: position 703,615 of record LPNX010961273.1, on the reverse strand, counting down.
ATTGGCCAGTCGATCCCCATACGTGTGGGATAGAGATTTGTATAATCGACAATGCCAATCACTTCGAAGTTAGCATAAGTTTTGAGTCCTTCTATCTCGATAGGCACCTGAGTCAATCGACCGATAGGTAGGACTTTCGACTGATTTGCTAATTTGAGCTAGATAGGAAACCATACGAGTCTCAGCCTCTCCATACTCTCCCAAGTTTGTCTAGTCAAAATGTTAACATTGGAGCCCAAGTACAGAATAATATAGTCCATGTTGTAATCTGCTATTTGGGCAGTCATTCTCAGTTCTCGACCAGTCTTCAATATTTTCTCGATATGATTAACCCTTTTTTCTAGTCACACCTCTTTTTGAGGTTCTTCTATCAAAGTTGTTAATTATGCGACAACATCTTTATCTTGCATTAGTGCTAAAGAAAATTTAAAGAAATCTTTTAGTTTGCTAACATTTACCGTCGGTTGCTTTCAAAACAGCTAGTCAAATCTCTCGGGCATTCCCAATATTGGTCCTTCAGATGGTGTAGCAGCAAAAGTCGACACTTGATTCCTGTCAACAAATTCTTGTTGTGCGTCCAAGAATACTTCCTTTTCTTTTTGGACATCGAATGGTGCTTTCTTTTGTTTTCTTGGTCGCACCTGCGGTTGTCTATACGATGTTTCTTCACCTGCCCCAGTCATAGCACCTCCTCTTGTCACGACAACAATATATGGCTCCCTTGGTTCAACAGACATCTTCTGGATATTCTGATTGGGGTTCAAATTGGGATTCTGCAGTGGATTCTAGTTTCCCACATTCTTATCCTTCCATCTCTTAATCAACTGAGGACATTCCTCGACAGCATGTCGTAGTAGGACTCGTGCAGTCCCTGAAAAAATGTCTAGGCTGCCCACAATTATAACATATAATCTGGCCTATTTCGCGACCAAGTCCTCCTCCTTGTCCTCGGCCTCTAAAACTCCACACCCCCCTAGGTTGAGGGTATTGTTGTTGCGAATACTGGTTCTGTGGATATTGGGCCTTAAGATACTAAGCCTATGGATAATGAGTCTAAGCTCACTCAACCTATATCTGTTCGTCGTTCTTCATTAAATAAGTATCAACTATTTTTTCCTGCAGCAGTTGATATTCTCTACAGTCGTTCTCATCATGGCCTACTGATCTGCAAAATTTATAGTATAAACTAGTCGGTGCACTTACGATCTTCTGTAAGTATAAAGATTCTTCCAACCGATGCCCTCTAGTTTGACAGATTCTACACCAAGGAATCCCTTGTGTATTTATCAGGTTTGGTGCTCCCAATGCGACATAATTCATAAATGTCAGGCAATTGTCTTTATGGTGTCATTCAGTTCTGCATCTGGTACACCATGGTTCTTCTTGCACTTTTTCCGTTTTTTGATATGTTGAAGTTGTAGTGTAAGGTTGGCTAGTTGCGACTGGATTTGCATTATTCCTGCACCAGTCTCTCCGACCGATGAGGATTCCAACTTCATAGCCAATTCCAAAGCCTCGATCTAACATACAACCTTTTGCTACATCAAAGGAATCCGGATGTGTGGTAACAACGTCGCAATGAACCATTCTTTGTGTTGAACGTTCGACATTTGAAATCTTACTTTGGCCATTAGCATCTTAAATCTCTGGTCAAAGTCTCAAACAAACTCCATAGGAAATTGCTTAATTTCTTTTATCTCTATAATACACTACGACTTTGGTTTGGGATTTCTGAACTCATCTATTAATCCTACCCGGATTTGATCTAATGTTTTATGTGGGACTCCTATCAAAACCACAGAGAATTTCATGTATAAATCTACCACACGACCTCTAAGGATTGTGATCATTTGGCTTTCTTGATGGCCTCATCTTGGACCTATTGCACAGTCCACACGAATTCGCATAGAAAACAATGTTGTTCAGGGTCTTCTAACCCGTTTCCATTAAAGATTGGCATCTTTTATATCATTCCCGACCATTATATTTGCTCTTGGTACTGTTGTATTAAAGGTTTGCCTAGTGGGAGCCCCTTGTCTACTATTCCCACTATTATTGTTACCATGATTAACAAAACCATTGGGTGATGAGTTTCTAGATCTTACCTCCGGGGATGTACACGGGGTCGTAGGTATGGCGTACTCGTACTCTGGATCTGCGGCTTCTTCTTTGTCTTCTTTTTCAGATATAGGATGGTATTCCTCTTCCTCGTCACAGGAACCTTCGTCAAAGTGCGATGCCAATTCAAAGTCCTCTCTTCTGGTCATACTACAACTTCCTCTTCTAGTCGCAATCCTTCTCCTCTTTCCGGACCGAAACCTTCTCCCACTTCTTAGACATCCACCTTCTATTTCAGTCTCGCTATGACCAAGAAACATCTCAGCTTACTCTGCTCCATTTTTCTCAAACTTCTTTTGTGACATATCCCAGGTCTTTGCACACAACTCTTTATTCTTTGCACTCCATTCTTAGGATCCCTTTCTCACCTACGAGCATCTTGATCCAAGTCTTTAAAGATGTTAGGTATCGTCCTCTAGGTCCTTGGAAAATTTCTTTTTCGATCTCATTATATCACCTTATAGTGTTGACAGCAATTTTAGTGATGTATCCTTCCAAAATATTGTCAACCGAGAAATTGATAGCCCTAGATATAGGGTTGCAAATACTTTTGAGCCGCTGAATTAGCTGAGGGCTCTACTCTATCGTTCTCCTCCTGTAATATCCCAAACTGAGATTTTCCTGTTTGTGTATACTGTAGATGGCTAATAGACTTATTGCTTAATCAAATAGGAAAGCAAACCCCGAACTTTGCATGCAGATATGTGCCCTAGAAAAATATTGAGATGCTATAAAATAGGAGAAATCAATGCATGTGCATACCAGTATATAAATCAGTTGATGGTGAAGAGACTGGTCCCAACATGCAAGGATTCTGCCGGAGGAATAAGGAGATACACCAAATCGCCCTCCACAGGTGAATGCGCCCTCCTCTCAAACTATAGAAGCTCCAGAATAATAATCAAGCGGCTGCTAAAAGCCTGGATGATGTGCACTAGGGTTATAATACCCCTCTGATGATGATGGAAGCAGCATGCGGAAGAAACAAAGGCACACTAGCCCAAAACGTGAAGTCCTCCTCAAATCAATTCGCCCATGCAGATTAGCGCCTCCAAAAAAGGGGAGCACTGACGATATCTTGCTTGATACTCAAGTTGAATGGCCCTTCTTCCAGGGGAGGGGTAATGGAGGTGCTCCGGAATGAATGGAAGTAACATGCAGAAGTTCTGAACCCTATAGGTAGGAAAACGAATTGCTTTGTCCCTAATCACGGTGACACAGTGTGACAGTGAAACCCTCTGGCTAGATGAATAATCAACCTCTCGAAATAAATATTGAATGTAACCTGATGATGAACTAGTGTTGAACCTGGATGATCCAACTTGATGATGAACTAGGGTAGATAGATTTCGCTGCCGAAATACACCAATTAGCTAAGCATGCGCTCAACCAACTTAGCTCGTCAAGCTCTCCAATTCGACTCCACAAATCAATAATCACATAAGTGCCTTCTCCATTCACTTTATCTTTCTTTTATAACTTTCAACTGCGAAAACCCTAACTTTTGACCTAATTAGGTCACTTTATCTTCTAATTTGCAGTTGACTTGCATGCATGCGCATGGAGACTTAATCAGGTGCATGCATCATTAAATAGTGCCCGGATGTCATGCATGCAGGTGGCCTTTGGCTCTGGTGGCCCTCTTCGACCCAATGGTGATATAATATTGATGCCCTAGATCTTCTATATATGGCATCAGTCCTTGACTGTCAGTACCCGCTCGAACCTACAGGAATCACATAGGTTAGTGGGTTGGTCCTCAATGCCTATGCAGAAGAGGACATTACAGTCCTCCCCGCTCGAATTTGCTTGTCCTCAAGCAACTGTAAAGCTGGGTGCTGTAATACATGTTTTGTCTCCCAAGTGGCCTCCTCTATAGGGAGATCTTTCCACTGAACCAGGTAATCTCTGATGATTTTGTTCCTCAGTTTCCGCTCTCGCACCTCTAGGATGCGCTCCAAAATCAGAACCAATTGCCCCTCATCATCAAGGGGAGGCAGCTCAGAAGATGTAACAATCTGTTGACCAACCACCTTTTTGAGATTGGAGACATGAAAAAGTTGTGAATCTTGCTCTGTGGGGGTAGTTCTAGCTCATATGCTACCTCTTCGACCTTCCGAATTATCATGTATGGACCATAGAAACGAGGTTGGAGTTTTTCTACTCCTTTCTTTTTAAGAGATGATTGTCAGTAAGGTTGGAGGCGTAAATAAACGAAGTCTCCCACCTCAAAACTACGCTCAACTCTGTGCCTGTCCGCATATATCTTCTGTTGATTCTGAGCAGCTTGTATGTTCTCCCTAAGTATCTTGAGGATATCTTGACCCTCCTGAATCCACTCTTTGGACTTGGGGGCCCTGCTATCGCCAAATATCCGGTCTACAAAAGTGGAAGCATCATACCCATACAGGGCTTGGAAAGGGGTCATCCTAATGGTCATATGGTAGGTGGTGTTATAACAATGTTCACCCAAGTGTAACCATTTGATCCATGTCCTCTGCTAACCTGATACGTAATTTCTCAAGTATCCCTCAATCCACTTGTTGACAATCTCCATCTACCCGTCACTCTGCGGATGATAACTTGTGCTCATGGCTAACTCGGTCCCCACTAACGGAAAAGCTCTTGCTAAAAGGCTCCTGTGAATTTGTTGTCCCTGTCACTGACAATGGTCTTGGGTAACCCGTGGAGTCTAAATACCTCTCTGAAAATAGTTCTGCTACCTGTGCTGCTGAATAATCTGATGATATAGCAAAGAAGTGAGCAAACTTGGTCAATCTGTCCACTACTCCGTACAAGCAGTCTCTGCCTTGAACCTTGGGCAACCTAGTAATGAAGTCCATAGAGATGCTCTCCCATTTCTGCTTGGGAATAGGTAAGGGATGTAGTAAACCAGCTGGGTGGATGTGCTCTATTTTGTTTCGTTGGCACAAGCTACACTCCCTCACATGTGGTATCACATCTTTCTTGAGGCCCTTCCATGAGAACCTTTCTCTAATCTGTCTGTAGGTCTTGAGAAACCCCTGGTGCCCTGCTAATGGTGTACGTGCGATGCCTGTAAGATTTTCTTCTTGAGGGGAGACTCTAGAACCAAGAAGATTCTGTTTTTGTAGTATATGATATCATCAATGACCCTATACCTATCATCCTGAATCTGTCCATCCAATAGCTCACAAGCAAACTTATCTTTGGAGTACTCAACCAAAAGATGAGACGTCCAATCTGATGAGATGCTCATAAGGGATAAAGTAGTTGGTCGTCTAGAAAGTGCATCGGCCACTACATTGCTCTTCCCCTTTACGTACTCAATCTCGAAGTCATAAGCCTGAATTTTACTTACCCATTTCTCTTGTCTCTCGTTTAGCTCTTTCTTCTCTAGGAAGTATTTCAGGCTGTTGTGATCTGTCTTAACCTTGAACCTGGCACCCACTAAGTATTGCCTGAACTTGGTTAGCGCATGGAGGATGCCTAACATCTCTTTGTCATATATCGAATAGTGGCACTCATAGTCTTTGAGCTTCCTGCTCTCAAATGCAATGGGGTGGTTGTTCTGCATCAAAACTGCCCCAATTTCCTCTCCTGAAGCATCACATTCTAACACAAAGGATTGAGAAAAGTCTGGTAAAGCTAATACTGGGCATGAACTCATTACCTCCTTCATTTTCTCAAATGTTTGTTGTCCTGCCTCTGACCAACTAAATGCCCCCTTCTTGGTAAGATCTGTGAGGGGTGCGGTCATCTGTAAGAATCCGCTGACATACCTCCTGTAGTAGGTGCAAAGGCCCAAAAAGCCCCTCAAATCTGTCACATTTTTAGGTGTAGGCCAATCCAAAATTGCCCGAATCTTCTCTAAGTGCACTTGGACCCTGTTGGCCCCTATCATATGTCCTAAGTACAACATCTCCTACATGCCGAACTCACACTTGAACATTTTGGCATATAGTGACTACTCCTGTAGAATACCAAGTACTTCATCAAGATGTCTCAAATGTTCTTCCCAAGTTCGACTGTATATCAATATGTCGTTGAAGAATACCAGAATATATTTACGTAACTGTGTCCTGAAGATATGGTTCATGCATGACTGGAAAGTAGCTGGTGCATTAGTGAGCCCAAATGGCATTACTAGAAACTCATAATGTCCGTAGTGGCAACGGAAAGCGGTCTTTGGAACATCCTGTTCCCTGACCCGAATCTGATGGTACCCTGAGTGGGGATCAATTTTGGAAAAGTACTTTGCCCCCTGTAGTTCATCCATCAACTCATCAATCCTAGGGATGGGATACCTGTTCTTTATGGTCTTCTTATTGAATGCCCTGTAATCAATGCACATGCGTAAGGTCCCATCTTTTTTCTTCACTAGCACTACCGAAGATGCAAAGGGACTGGAGCTAGGTTTGATGTACCCCAGCTTAAGTAGTTCCTTGATTGTACTCTCAATTTCATCTTTATACCTCTTGGGATGTTTGTAAGGAGTGGTGATAACTGCTTGGGTCCCCTCCTCTAACTCAATAATGTGCTCAAATCCCCTATCTGGAGCTCGACCTATTGGAAGGTCTCCAAATACTGCCTTGTGCTTCTGTAGTAAGGCCTCTATATCTACTGGATGTTGTGTGGCCTCATCTGGTGGTTTCCTGAAGGTAACCATACACTCTGCAACTCACTCAATATCTCTTTGCCGGAGTATTGCCTCCATCTTGTGTGATGTCACTGCTGTGGGAGGATAGGTATTCATCCCTCTCAATACCACATTCTGTCCTTCAGCTCCTGTAAACTCCATCTCCATGGTCTGGTAATTTGTGGAATACTTCCCTATGGAATACAGCCACTGAACTCCTAGTACCACATTCATGTCAGGTACATCTACCACATAGAATGTCTCTATCACTATATAATTCCCAAGCGCTACCTTTAATTTAGGAATCCTCTGACTACACTCCATGGTGTGACCTGCTACTGCTACCGAAAACCCACCAAAGCTCTCAGTCTGAATGTCTCTCTTTTTTAGATATAGGATGGTATTCCTCTTCCTCGTCGCAGGAACCTTCGTCAAAGTGCGATGCCAATTCAAAGTCCTCTCTTCCGGTCATACCGCAACTTCCTCTTCTGGTTGTAGTCCTTCTCCTCTTTCCGGACCAAAACCTTCTCCCACTTCTTAGACATCCACCTTCTACTTCAGTCTCGCTATCACTAGGAAACATCTCAGCTTACTCTACTCCATTATTCTCAAACTTCTTTTGTGACATATCCCAGGTCTTTGCACACAACTCTTTATTCTTCGGACTCCATTCTTAGGATCCCTTTCTCACCTACGAGCATCTTGATCCAAGTCTTTATAGATGTTAGGTATCCTCCTTTAGGTCCTTGGAAAATTTCTTTTTCGGTCTCACTATATCACCTTATAGGGTCGACAGCAATTTTAGTGATGTATCATTCCAAAATATTGTCAACCGAGAAATCGATAGCCCTAGATATAGGGTTGCAAATACTTTTCAGTCGCTGAATCAGCTGAGGGCTCCACTCTATCGTTCTCCTCCTGTAATTACTAATATCCCAAACTGATATTTTTTTGGTTATGTGTATACTGTAGACGGCTAATAGACTTATTCCTTAATCAAATAGGAAAGCAAACCACGAACTTTGCATGCATGCAGTTGCATGCAAATATGTGCCCTAGAAAAATACTAAGATGCTATAAAATAGGAGAAATCAATGCATGTACATACCATTATATAGATCAGCTGATGGTGAAGAGACTGGTCCCAGCATGAAGGATTCTGCCGGAGGAATAAGGAGATACACCAAATCGTCCTACACAGATGAATGCGCCCTCCTCTCAAACTGTATAAGCTCCAGAATAATAAATAAGTGGCTGCTGGAAGCCCGGATGATGTGCACTAGGGTTATAATACCCCTCTGATGATGATGGAAGCAGCATGCGAAAGAAACAGAGGCACACTAATCCAAAACGTGAAGGCCTCCTCAAATCAATTCACCCATGCAGATTAGCGCCTCCAAAAAAGGGGAGCACTGACGATATCTTGCTTGATACTCAAGCTAAACGGCCCTTCTTCCAGGGGAAGGGTAATGGAGGTGCTCCCGAATGAATGGAAGTAACATGCAGAAGTTTTGAACCCTGCAAGTAAAAAAACGAATTGCTTTGTCCCTGATCACGGTGACACGGTGTGACAGTGAAACCCTTTGGCTGGATGAATAATCAACCTCTCGGAATAAATGTTGAATGTAACATGATGATGAACTAGTGCTAAACCTGGATGATCCAACTTGATGATGAACTAGGGCAGATAGATTTCGCTGCCGAAATACACTAGTTAGCTAAGCATGCGCTCAACCCCAACTTAGCTCGCCGAGCTCTCCAATTCGACTCCACAAATCAATAATCACATAAGTGCCTTCTCCATTCACTTTATCTTTCTTTTATAACTTTCAACTGCGAAAACCCTAACTTTTGACCTAATTAGGTCACTTTATCTTCTAATTTGCAGTTGACTTGCATGCATGCACATGGAGACTTAATCGGGTGCATGCATCATTAAATAATGCCCGGATGTCATGCATGTAGGTGGCCTTTGGCTTTGGTGGCCCTCTTCGACCCAATAGTGATATAATATTGATGCCCTAGATCTTCTATATATGGCATCAATCTTCAGCTGATTCCTTGACTGTCAGTACCCGCTCGAACCTACAGGAATCACATAAGTTAGCGGGTTGGTCCTCAATGCCTAAGCAGAAAAGGACATTACACCTCTTGTTATCTCCTAAAATAAATTTTTTAAATAGGTCAAACTCAGACAATTGTATTCTCATATTGCTCTTGACCTAGTATAAGCTCTTTTGCTATCATATGTTCAGCTTCCATTTCTTGTCTGTTCTGTGCTTATGCTTGAATGTGTTGTTCAGGTTTATTCATGTTATTTGATGTCTGATAGCTGTCATCCTTCTACATGTTGATGATTTGAATTGCAAGTAATTTCCTTGTTATGATTATCCATTTATATATAACTGTTTTATGTATGAATCTGCCAGCATAATAAGTTCTCCATCTCTTCACCATATTATCCAACCTCTGAACAGTAAAATTTAGAAGCCTTATCCTTGATTGAGTTTTATGCATGTCTTGAGAATGTGAGGTCCTGTAGGTCACCTGACTTGATCCAGTTAGAAAAACCATAAAAACATTTAAGTTACAAGGCATCCTCGAGCTGCAACCTAGAGGAGTTTCCTAGAGTGCTAACAAACTGGCACCATTGCTGGGGACAAGAGATTGAAGCTCAGCTTCCCTGGGAGACGACATAGATCCTACTTTGATGGTAGACAAAGTCTGGACACTATTTTGGTTGTAATCATCTATCTAGCAACTCCATTGGAATAAGGTGGCTTCAAGAAGACCAAGTACCATAGCAAACCCTAAAGGGCCACCAATAACACCTGTTTCAGATCCAGAAGAGATTCTAAGAAGAGCTAGGGCTTCACTAAGGCAGACCTCCAGAGCTGCAAAGGGAGCTACATCAAAAAAAATTAGGGTTGAGGGATCTTCAAGCACTGTTGCTTGTGAAGATCTCATCCCTGGCGACTGCATTGAAGAACTGTGGTTCCAAGAAGGGCTCATACCAAGGCAAATCAAGAGAGGCCACCAGCAACACCTGTTGCAGACCCAGAGAAGATCATCAGAAGAGGAAGAGCTCTACAAAGGCAAACTTCCAGAGCAGCACGGACATCTAGATCAGGTATCTTAAGAGTAGAGTTTGTTCTTCAAGATTTGTTTGTAGAGGGAGAAGAAAACCTAGCCCTGCTGCTAGGGCAGATTTACAAAGATTTCTACTTTCCCGAGACATCCAAATTTAATAAGCCTCCATTGGGGAGGACCCGGTTAATAGAAGATGAAGAGGCTGAATTCAAAATCCAGGTACCAGTTCATCAGTTTATTTTATGAACTGCTGTTATTTTTTATCAGCTCCTTTATACTTTTCCCTTCACATGTTAAAAGAATTATCCGTTGTTTTATATATTCTGAAGATTATCAGCCATCTTTTATAAATCCATCTTTAGAAGAAAATTTGCAGCCTACTTGTATTGTAGAAGTTGAATCAGTCTTTGTGCCACAGCTCATTTATAAATCTGATCAGCCATGTAACCTTGAACAAACCAAAACTGATTCAAAACCTATGCAGAGCTCAACACTCGTTGCCATAACCTTTGAACCTTGTCAGCAGATTGTTATCCCTCATGATCAGCCCACATCCTTTCAAATCAAAATCAAGATGAAGATGTTTAGGCCATTAAAACTGCCCTTTCGTCTTCATCCTTATCCTCTTGACTGTTATGAATATCTCCTTTGGTTTTCTAGAGAGAATCAAGCTTCAGCTGAAAGGCACTTGGAATCTTTCGAAGATTTTATTGACCGTTTTCAGATTGTTCATGAGGATGTAATCATGAGATTTTTCTCTAAATCATTGATTAGAGATGTTGCTATATGGTTCAAGAGTTTAAGAGGTGACTCCATTAGCTCTTGGATAGAATTCACTGATGCCTTTTTGAAGCATTGGGGTGAGAACAAATCTCTTGATTTGTATCTCACTGATTTCTATGCTTTGAAGAGAGAGGAAGACGAAACTTTGCCTATCTTCAATTGAAGATTCTACAACACTTATCATGATATGCCTTTGGAGATCCGACCCATAGAGACAGCTGCCATGATATATTATGCAATGGGACTACATTCAAAACTTGCCCTTCTTTTGCTAGAAAGGAAATCTTCATCATTAAGCATTATGTTTGAAGATGCTTTAGAGGTGGAAGAAAACATTTGGGCTTCAAGGAGAATCCCAGAGCAGCTTGATTTTGGAAACCGCCATCTACCTGAGCCAGATAAATATTAGTATGATCCAGATTTTTAACAGAAAGATTATGAGTCCGAAGCAGATTTGGAACAATAGCAAGAATGTGAGCTCATTTCAAATTTAGAATCAGATTCTTTAGTGATTGCAAAGTACTCCCAAGACAGGTATGAATATGGATTTTATGATTAGTTTGCAAACCAGGATGAGCCTATGATAACTGATGATTGTATAGGCAATTATATGTTTTCAACTGATCTTTATTCATATGATGTAAACCCTATTTTATCATCCTATTGTGAGCACTATTCTCAAAAAGAAATTTTAATGATTGATGATCAAGATCTGATCATAAGCGAACAAGAAGGTTTAGATCAGCTGTTGAGATTGCATTTTGATCCGACAAAGGTTAAGCAGTCTACCTTCAACATTGACATCAGTGAAAGAAAAGATCAGCTGCATAAAAAGGTATTTCTTGTTGGCTTTTATGACCCTGTTGCTGACTATCTGGAACTTATAAGCAACATAGATATTGTAGACACTGAGAGGGGGGGGGGTGAATCACTGTGAAGTCTTTATTACTTTTTCTGACTTTTATAATCAACAGCTTATTCAATATTATGCATTATCACATCATCATCATATCATCATCATCACATAGAAAGCATAGCAACACAGTACACAAGATTTTTACGTGGAAACCCAAGTCCTGGGGGGAAAACCACGGAAGCCTTTTTAAAATAGTTTTCCAGAAATAACTGGAAGGAGGCAACTACCCCCTTATTACAAAGACTTCAATTTTCCACCTTCAACTGGAAGGAGGCTACGACCCCCTGATTTACAGGCTACGACCTGAAGGAAGCTGCCACTCCCTAGTTTTCCGGCTACTACCGGAAGGAGGCTACGACCTCCTCTCCTTGCCCTGTCCTGCCACCCTGATAAGAAGATAGAAATAGCTGAACCACAACCGCACTGATCCTGCGGACCTGTTATTCAACACTTGTGCTACACTGCACAATCTGTACCACACTGCACAACCTGTACCACACTGCATATATACTGCCACTACTAACCACTGATCACTGTCTGCTGCATCACTGCTCATCAACTGATCACCGTCTGTTGTATCACATTGCTCATCATCTGATCATTATTCATAAACTCATCACTGCAATAGAACTAAACCAGTAACCTGTCCAATTACGCTGTACCAATCAATCATCCAATCGAGTCAATCTGAGTCTACACACCAAACTCTTTCCACCTGAATCAAACCAACTGCTCATACAACTCAGCCAATCTGAGTCAAACCAATTACTCATAAGTCAACCTGTGGACCTGTCAAATATCAAAACCTGTACTCTCTGCTGATATCCACTGCACTTTGATCCCTGCCAAATCTTTTTTGTAGTCAATACTGTCACATCATCTCTTTGCTCATGTTATCACGGTCATGCTGATCAAGCTGTTTATCAACACTGCTGGTTATTGTCAAGTCAATTTTATCAGCCTTATCACTGACACACACACTACCAAGTCAGCCTTATTACTGACCATATCATTGTATCACTCTATAAACTCATATATACTGCCACATCATTGACTGAACATTCATATCAACTCGCTGTAAATTCATAAATACTGCCATATCATTGACTAAGCATTCATATCATCACTGTCATATCATCACTATCAAATCATGTTACTGTGAGCATCTTATCACTTGTCAAGTTCACCACAGTTCAACATTACAAAACTTGCACAAACTTCATACTTTGTCAATCACTGTCAATACTTCAAACTTGGACTGTCAAGACACTTCAGGAAAGCAATCACAGTACATCAATTTCTGTCTTGACTGAGTATTTCAGTCATCATCCTAGGACAGACATAATCACATCATTCACATCATGCATACAGTATCACAATATTAAACATACCTGGAACATCATGTCATCATCATAGAATAAAATCTATACTGTATACCTGTCACTTGGATATCATGTCATAAACTGTTGCACTTGTAATAAGCTGCTGTTCTTGTCATCATCAAATAAATTTGACTATGCCAAGATCATGACTGTGTATGCAAATGTTTTCTTGCTCGAATTTTACTCAGATTTTCACCATTGTTGTTATATTACAGAATGTGTATCAAAAGTATGTCATAGTAATATTATTTCATACCTGGGCTTGTACATCATCATCAACATACCGCTACCGCTGTGAAGAAATAATCTGGGTCTGCTTTCACCTTCTGGATAAGTGTTGTCTGCTGTTCAGGACTTGATAATCGTCCATTCTAAGACTGTCTGCCAAGAATCCATGGGCCACACTGGGGAATCCGATTGACAGTAACCCAAAAAAAAAAAAACTAAGCTTTGTCCCTGCTGTTCCCCATGCTACTGCTACTTTCATCCAACTCATAGAGCAGCTGCTACTCAGTAGAAATCACAGCTTTTGGATGCACAGTTGCAAATGAATAGGTCCACGGTTCAAATCTCCTAACCGTCTTGTAATTATCGTTCAACTCCGGCAAAAACTGGTATTGAATTCCAGAGCGATCCCTTTGAAATAATAAATTAGAAAGAGTGAAATCTTGAATTGGAGAATGGCATCACTGTTTCATAAATTTGTCCCTGAAATCTCACATCATGAAAGCAGCATACAACAATCTGCCAGCCAGCTCGCTGCTAAAGGATGAATTAACCACCAATTCCCCATGGCCAACACTTGCAATAATTGATGCGGCTGCTACCTCTCACAGATTCATTGCCCGAATTTGAAATTTCCTTTGCCCGGTATCTTGTTGACTTCGAACTCCACGGCTCAAAACAGATAGGAAGAGTTAAAAAATTCTCTGCAGAAATATCAAAGCTCGGGACCATCAAAAAATTAAAACACGGCTTTATTAGCTCAGCACTCAGGCATTTCCTCAGTTCAACCAAACTCGCGAGCTTGCCTCAGTCAACTAACTATCTCTCGGCAACGAATAACACATTTTTCTATCTATCTTTTTTGTTAGAAGGTATATTTATATATGATTCGGAAGACAGTGGGACGATGACTTAAGGTTTTTTTTGTTTTAAATAAATTACAAAGATTACGGGGACATATTTTAATTTTGTCATAATTTTTTTTTTTTTTTTTTTAAATACATCATTCCATGTTTTAATGAGTTTGTTAAAAAACAGAATGTCATCTTTCCAAGTTTTAATGAGTTATGTTTTTTTTGTTTTTTTTGTTTTTTAAAAACATTTTTAAAAAAATAATATTTAATTGGTTAAAAAAAAATTTATTAAACCATTTTAATTTTTATTTATTAAACTTTTTTTTAATATTTAAATTATTAAAGTATTCAAAAAAAATTTAAAGTGTTTAAAAGATTATGGGTTTAGGGACCCCTCCTAGGGTACTAAGAACTTAAAAGCACACAAAAGACCACCGAAGGGGTTATTTGGCCACTTGCAACTTTTTCGACCCACTTAGGGTTACTTGAACACTCTACAGGGCTTTTGGCAATGTCCCAAGGACTCCAAGGGCTTCAGACTTGGGCTTGGACAAAGTCAAAAGGTCTCCTTTGACGCTGACGCTTACTCAACCCACAAAGGCTCCTCAAGGGGCACCAAGACACACTGACACACACCTGTTGGCATCAATGACAATTTAGTCAACAGATATCAAAATATTTTTATCAGATGATAGTTGGTTCTGTCACCCTTTGAAACTAGATTGTTGCATGCTACGGTTTCATTTATTTTTTGGGTCAAGATCAAGGATAAGTTCAGCAGATCAGCTTCTGACATGGCTTCATTGGAAGCATGATGTCACTTGATAAGAAGACTCTACTAATTAGAATTAGGAGTAGGAATAGGTAGGAAAATAAGCTCTTAATGTGAGCAACTAGGTCATTTTCAATTGTTTTCATGAACAAGAAAAGCAGGCTACAGGCAAGTTGCAGCGAATCAGTTATAAGGGACAAATGACTCCATGCCCAATGGAACACTAGAAGATAGCTTTAAATTCTTATTTTTTCAGGAAAGGCATCTGGTCTGGGATTCTTGGGACCTCACAGGGAGGCTCCCATCCTCGAGTCAGAGCCAGATGTTATCTTCTAAAATAAATTTTTTAAATAGGTCAAACTCGGACAATTTATTTTTGCATAGTAATGAAAATTTTAGGGTATATTATGAAAGAGGTTTGGGTGATTAACAAAATTGGGATGCCTGGTGTTCTATTTTTCAAAGAAATTTGAAAGTTTAGCTTTCGATGGCTTAGGCGAACTTTTCAACAGTTCATTAGCCACCGAAAATCCCAGCTTTTGGCAGCTTAACAAATCGGTCCAGGAAGACATTAACCACCGAAAGCTCCTCAACTACGTTTTTGGATAAATTATGAAAGGGCAACTTTCGGTGGCTTAGGCAAACGGACCAACGGTTCATTAGCCACCGAAAGCCCATCTTTCGGCAGCTAACGAATTAAAACCTAGATTCTCTTAACCACCAAAAGCTGGCGTTTTACTGCAAAACGCCATCTTTTCAAAATAATGATTCTGAGCGACTGGAGAATCATTTTGAAAAACGCTCAGAGGTTTTTGTTCCTAACATGTCAGAGAACAATAACCTATGTCAGTTTTCCTACAGGTATTGTAGATTGGGAGAATTGAATCCGTCTCTAAGGCCTAATTTTCGGATCTCAGAATTTCCCTGTTTTACACATGTTTTTGAAATACAGATATTGGGAAAATGAAAATGAATTTCAAAAAAGTGAGAGAAGTTTTTGCTCACAACAAACCAATCTACAGAAACCTCTTTCAGTTTATACACAGGTGTCACAGATTTGGAGAACCAAATGCATCTCTGAGCCCCAGTTTTCAGCAGTTTAGCTAAATTTTTAGGGCAAAAATGACTTGTTAGTCCTCCAGGTGGCATTTCGACCTCATCTATCAGTCCATGAAGATTTGCTGCAGATGTAGAAGAAGTTTCAGCACCAGACAGAAACATACTCAACCTACCTTACTCAGACTCTGAAGATCAAGAAGAACAGGAAGCTGGAAACCCTAACAGAAGTGGCAATAAGCATCTTTGGTCCAGAAGCAGCCTATGAGACTACTGCCAATCCAAACCCTAGGAAGGCTACAGAGACATCAAAGGGACAGTACCAAAACCTCTAAAAAGAAAGCAAGGTAATGAATTCCAACCCAAACCCTAGAACACACCTTGCGCTGGAAACCCTAGCAGAGGCAGCTATTAGCCTGTAGAATCCGGAGGTAGCCCATGATATTGTTGATTTTCCAAACATTATGCAGGCTGAAGAAGTGCCAGGAGATCAACAGCAAATCTAAAAAAAGGTTGATTACAATTTTGCAAAAAACAGAGCTTTCGGTGGCTTAGGCGGGCGTAGAAGCAGTTCATTAGCCACCAAAAGCAAAGCTTTCGGCAGCTAACAGACCCAGGATTCTGCTTCCTTAAACCACCGAAAGCAAAAAGAGGTGCAGAAACGTATTTTGACACACAAAACCAGTTTTGGCAGATACAACTAGATCAGAAATGAATTATGAAGCTGAAAGTTGCTGAAAAACACCATTGGAGGAGGTCTGTTCCAGTTTTGAGAATACAATCAAGGAGAAAGGGGTCACAAACCCTACCTGTCTTTTACTAGCAATGGCTTATCTATCAGAGGACAGGATACAACTCTACTTCAATACTCACTGCAATCATCAAAGAGTTCAATGAATGAACAAGTGGTAGAGTTAGATAGACTAGTAGTTAAATTAGGGTTTCTGACCTAATTTTGCAAAAAACATTTATTTTATCTATTTTTAGTAAAACAGATCCAACGTTTCAGGATCTGAATATTTTTGTAAAGGCTCTAAAGCCTAAGACTTATGTTTAAGCAAGGGTTCGACTTTGACGACCTTTTCACCATTACTATTATCAAGCTTCTCATATTGCTCATGACCTAATATAAGCTATTTTGCTATCATATGTTCAACTTCCATTTCTTGTTTGTTTTGTGCTTATGCTTGAATGTGTTGTTCAGGTTTATTCATGTTATTTGATGTCTGATAGCTATCATTCTGTCTGCATGTTGATGATTTGAATTGCAAGTACTTTCCTTGTTATGATTAGCCATTTATATATAATTGTTTTATGTATGAATCTGCCAGCATAATAAGTTCTCCATCTCTTCACCATATTATCAAACCTTTGAACAGTGGTAGTTAGAAGCCTTATCCTTGATTGAGTTTCATGCATGTCTTGAGAGTGTGAGGTCCTGTAGGTCACTTGACTTGATCCAGTTAGAAAAACCATAAAAACCTAGAGGAGTTTCCTGGAGTGCTAACACCTCCTTCAATTTTTCTTCTATGTCGTCAACTTTAACAACCATTTGTATAACACAATGGGAAATTCGCTAAAGAAAACCTCATGAATATTGGCATAAAGGTATCGCTCTAACCACTCTATTGGGTTCAACCGAGATCCTCCACTTTCTTCCCGTGCAAACTCTAGTGTCTTAAAATCCACCCAATCTTGAATTTCTGGCTTCGTCGGGTGCCACAACATGTCCCCACCAAAGTGATTCACGGTCCCGGCAACGAAACCATTTGTTGTCGTGCTTTCGGTCGACCCAGGTTCATATACTTTTGTTCATCAACAAAGCCCGAGATATCGACCCAACAGAGCAGGACCCCGTTGGCAACACCTACAACGCAGATACAGTCTCACCTGAGATATCTATTGGGAACTGCCAAAACCAGGTTTCTACAGTTATGTGGGGATTTCTATTCTTAAATCACTCGACTGAAGACAGGAATTATAGTTCTTGTTCTTTGTTTATACATTCACGATAATAGTCTAATCATCTGTCGACACGAATATCAACATTTAACATAAAAGCCTTATTACAAATTCAATCTATTAGCAGTGCAGCACATATATATATATATATATATATATATATGGGTTTATTCATAAACAGACGTTGTGCAAATTCGTATCCACTTATTCACAATATACATGCATTCAACATAAACATAATTATCAAAGACACACAGAGACAACATTTAACATGGAAACCGATCCAAGAAAAACCACAAAGGTGCTCTTTATCTGGCATGAGAAATAGGTTAGCACCTTTGGTTTGCGCACTCAACTTGCAGACTCTTCTTTAGATATCTTTTACAATTCATACAAATCTCTCTCCTCTAATGCTCTCGGGTTTTGGGTCTATGTATTTCTCCTCTTCTTCTCTCAACCTTCGATCCACACACAGCCTGGATCGATTCTCTAGCTAAGTAGCTCTCTTCTCCTCTCTGTTGCCGCCTAATACACACTTTATGAAACGGGGAAGTCTCCAACCCACTTTGTGTGTCCTTGGGGGCAAATTAGAGCTGGGGACCACTGTCACCACAGTCTACCAACTCCTTTGTTTAGGCCAAATCCCAACAGATCCAAGGGGGGTAGTCCCTACAGGAAGGTTTATTAACAATTTAGTTAAAGGGATTTTATTTTATTAAGGTTATGAAGTTACAAGATCAGTGCCTAGATTAAATGGAGTTAAAAGATTACAAATTACAAACTTACAAAAGAATTAAGAATGATTATCCACAGTTGTCTAAGCTAAGCAAGATCTACAATATTAACAATATGAACAATGTAAATGAATTACACAATATGAACAAGTGCTAAAGAATGGTTAAACAAATATACAATGATACCTTAAAAGAAACAAGATATACACCGGACGGACAAATTATTATGTCAAAGATCAAACAACAGATTGCTTTCAAGTTACAAGATTAAACAATGTTTTACTCGAGCGTGCCTTAGTACTTTAAAGATATTATACTTGAAAGTGCAAGGTACTGGAATGAAATTGAGACGCTTGCAAGATGTAATTGTAAAATGAAAGCCTTGAAAAACGAGGACTTTGAAGCAAATACAGAAACTGAAATGTGGGTAAGACGTTTTGCAATGTCTCTTGGTTCATTTTAATAAATTTTATTAAAGTTGAAGCATTTGATTAAGTTTTAGATCTGGTGGTGTGACTACCCCAATCTAGTATTTCTCAAGTCAAAGATGGAATGCTGGTGCGCTCAAAACAGTGGAAACAAGTCCACCTGTAGCTCCCAAGTCAAACCCCAATGCCCCGGTGCTCAACAAGGAGGACGTAGAACGCCTAGAGACCCCCATGGTCTTCTACTCCAACTAGCTTCCGAGGTCACTGTTTTTAATCAACCGAAAAAATAGCAAGATGGATGCCTATTAAACTAGAGCCCCTAAGCCTCTCTGCTTTTCATACCCTTACCTAAGTTCCCTAAAGGGAGATAACAGAGGGGCAGAAGATACACGGACAATTTAGGTTGTATATTTTAAGTAAATTGTAGATTTATTTTTACAGTAAGCAAAAAGAATTACAGAATTAACAAGTGAATAGAGTCAACCTGAGCGTTATCCCTTATGGGAGGTGGTGGTACTTGATCTCTGAACAATTAAGAAACGAAATTGCTTTGCAGGAAAGTAAAAGATTGCAGAAAGTAAAGTGAGCTAATTTAGGTTTCCTAAAGCCCCTAAGCCTTTCCGCTTTTCATACCCTTGATTCGAGTTCCCTAAAGGGAGATAACGGAGGGTACAGGATACACGAACAGTTTAGGTTGTATATTCCTTCAAAACAGTAAACTATGTGACAGAAAGTAAAGATCTAACTAAATGCTTTGTTTCGAAAAGAAATGCTTGAAAGTAAACTAATCTAAACAAAATATACTAACCACACATCAATCTCCCTAAAAGAGAAGGTGGGTAAAAAAAAACTGGAAAAATATTAGAATTACTTGAAAATGAAAGCACAACTACTTATCTACTTCCTAGATCTATTTCCTACCTAATTACAATATGATTACAAATTACTTTGAAAGCTTTTAGAAAATACCCACGAGGAGACTCTCCCGAGGCTTACAAATAGCTAGAAAATAGAGTAAGAAGATAAGAGGTTGAACCCTTTTGAAACTGGTTGCAAGTTGAGGTGTTTTTGATGTGATTTGGGCATAACCTCCCCTTGTAAACTATAAAACCTGCTAAAAACCAACAAGCAAAGCTTGCTAGAAAATGACAAAAAACTCAAAAAGAAGCCAGAAAATGTTGGTATAAAAATACAAAAAATTTACAGTAAAAGTTTGGGTTTTAAAATATCAGAAAATTGAATATTAGAGGGCTGAAAATTGCATTTCCAACCACCTAAAACATAGTAAGAAATCAGATCTGAAATATATAATAAAAATATAACATGGATCTATTAAAGAAAACTAGATTTTGCTACTAAACAACAACAAAAATACTAGTTCCTAAAATAGAAAACAAGATTAGAGATTAGGGCCTTGGAGGGAGAACCTTTCCAAGCTTGGATCCCTGCAAAGAGTTTAGCTAAAGCTGCAAAACTCACACAGAGATATGAAAACACCATAAATCATGCAAAAACCTTTGCAAAATCTTACAATGTTAATCACAAGTGCAAATAGAAAAACTTCTACCTACAAGTCTCTCCACAAAATCCTTTGTGGAGAGCTTCTATGATAAATAATGCAACAATAACCAACCATAAACAGTTACCTCACTCTTCAAGCCACAAAATGGGTGCACCAACAAATATATCCTCCAAAGATTGATGTATTATAAACCCCAATAGGGCAACAACATTACAATAGCCAAGAAAACTTGAGAGAGAAGAATAGAGAAGAGAGGGAGAAGAGAGTATTTTGGCAGCATAACCATGCTCCAAAGAATGATGATAAAATGAGAGGAGAGGCCTCTCTTTTGTAGTTGAAAATATCTCAAACCCACTCCCAAATCAAGGGTCCAAAACATAGATCTAAACTCTAGCTTTCCTCCACCCTTAGATCTAGGTTTGTTGACTTTGCAAGTCATCCACCAATCATAAGCAAGGGTGCCTCTTCAAATCAATGGTCAAAAAGATAGATCCATGTCACAATGAAGCTTAACCCTTAGATCTAGCGTTTCCATGACTCAAGTGGGCCCCCCTTTTGATTTAAATTTAAATTTTTATTATTTTAATTTTTTATCTTTTATTTTTTTATCTTTTATTTTTTATATTTTATTTAATCTTTTGTTTTTAAAATTTTTATCTTTTTATTCTTTTATTTTTTATCTTTTATTTTTTATCTTTTATTTATTTTTATCTTTTATTTTTTATCTAGGGCTTCCTTTGATTCAAATTTTGATTTTTTAATCTTTTATTTTTTATCTTTTATTAAAACAAGAGGGGCGGCCCACTTAGGAAATCTTCAAAAAAGTATTTTGACCATGGGGGGGTTTATTTAAATAAAAATTGACTATGCTTAACCACCCCCCAAACTTAATTACCATGGCTTTATTTGATTTTTTCCTTCAAAATCAAATAATTTATTTTTTCACCATTGGAAATTAAATTAATTTCCTAGGAAAAAATACCTTGTCTTAACCAAAATTGGTCTAACTTCCTAACCCCTTGCTAGAATGACATGGGACTTGAACCAATGGCTTAGGGGGTGTCATAACATTCTCATTTGCATTCATAGCCCTTATTACAAAATGTCAAGGTTCAAGAGATTACATTATTACATCAAAACTTAATTAATTAACCACCAAATTGTAAAGTTAATTAATTAGGAAAAATCAAAAATTAAAATTAAAATCCTATCGAAATTTCGCAGGACTACAACATATGGCTAGCATGGTCATGGACAACAACTTGAAACCTTAGCCACGTCATGGGCTTGATTATCAGAACGCCAATCCACCACTTTGGAGGATTTGTGAGTGAAAAACCCAATCAATTAAAATTGTTAATTAACAAAATTAATTGAAAGGGGAAAAAAACACTCGGTGAAGAAGACTTCCCTGATAATAAAGTCCATGGTGACATCCTTAAAGAAATGACCCATGCTGACATATAAAGTTACATTAATTGTCCCACGCAAGGGAGCGGACATTTCGTGTACAAAAGGGGCATAATTGTCCTGCTGAGTGAAAAATCCATAGAATTTTTCCATGGTACAAACTGCACAGAATGTACATCTTCAATGTACATGAGGTTGCCACCTAATCAAAATAGGTGGGCAACACTCGCTACTGTCGATCCTCACATAGCATGGATCGATTCTTGAGCTAAGCAACTCTTTTCTCTCTAAACCTAGACCGACAATAACAACGATGAACAACCCGACAATCAACAACCCGATAACCAATGTCACAAAAACAATGACCAACCCGCACACAGCTTGGGTTCTCCCTTTTATAAGTTTTCTCACGTCTTAATCAACTGACTCTTTTCTGTTAGCCGCCAAGCTGTCATTTCTATTTGGTTAGGATACTCGGCTCTCACCCAAGAGACCCGGGTTCAAGTCCCGACAACAAAACCATTTGTTGGGGTGCTTCTGGACGACCCAGGTTTCGATCTCTTTGTTCTCCAACAGAGCCCAAGATATCGGCCCGACAGAGCAAGAGCCCGTCAACAACACCTACGACGCAGATGCAGTCTCACCCGAGATATCTATTAGGAACTACAAGAACCAGGTTTTTGCAGTTATGTGGGAAATTCTATTATCAAACCACTCAACTAAAGCCAGGAATTATACTTCTTGTTCTTTGTTTATACATTCTCGATAACAGTCTACTTATCTATCGACACAGATCTCAGCATTTAACCTAAAATCCCTATTACAAATTCACTATATTAGCGGTGCGACACATATATATATGAATTTATTCATAAACAGACGTTGTGCAACATATTCAGATCCATTAATTGAAATTCAGGACATACATGAATTCGACATAAACATAATTATCAAAGACAGAGACAACATCTAACGTGGAAACCCATCCGAGAAAAGCCACAAAGGTGCTCTTCATCTGGCATGAGAAATAGATTAGCACCTTTGGTTTCTGCACTCAACTTGTAGACTCTTCTTTAGATATCTTTTACAATTCATAAAAATCTCTCTCCTCTCATGCTCTCGGGTTTTGGGTCTATGTATTTCTCCTCTTCTTCTCTCAACCTTCGATCCGCACACAGCCTGCATCGATTCTCTAGCTAAGTAACTCTCTTCTCCTCTCTATAGTCGATCTGCATACAACCTGGATCGATTCTCGAGTTAAGCGGCTCTCTTCTCTCCCAACCTAGACCGACAATAACAAGATGAACAACCTGACAATCAACAACCTGATAATCAATGTCACAAAAATAATGACCAACCTGCACACAGCTTGGGTTCTCCTTTTTATAAGCTTTTTTCATGTCTTAATCAGCAGACTCTTTTCTGTTAGCCGTCAGGATGTCATTTATATTTTCGTACATTCAGTGACAACTAAAAATAGGCACTATCGGCCCAAAATACAATTATCATTTTTTACCCAAAGCATACTTTATTCTAACTAACTCCTTACCCACGATTAGTTGAACTATCCATTTCAACTACTCTATTCTTCTCCTATCACAATTCCTTTCTGCCGCGGATCTTCTTTTGTCGCAACTTCCTTTTAGTCTTGTGACCGAAATCTTTATCTTTGTAATATCCCAAACTGGTATTTTTCTTTTTATGTGTGTAATATAGATGGCTAATAGACTTATGCCTTAATAACATAGGAAAACAAACCCCGATCTTGCATGCATGCAGTTGAATGCAGATCTGTGCCCTAGAAAATACTGAGATGCTATAAAATAGGAGAAATCAATGCATGTACATACCAGTATATAGATCAGCTGATGGTGAAGAGGATGGTCCCAACATGTAAGGATTCTGCCGAAGGAATAGGGAGATAAACCAAATTGTCCTCCACAGGTGACTACGCCCTCCTCTCAAACTGTATATGCTCCAGAATAATAAATAAGCGGCTGCTGAAAGCCCAGATGATATGCACTAGGGTTATAATAACCCTCTGATGGTGATGGAAGCAGCATGCAGAAGAAACAAAGGCCCACTAGCCCAAAACATGAATGCCTCCTCAAATCAATTCGCCCATGCAGAATAGTGCCTCCAGAAAAGGCAACACTGATGATAACTCGCTGGATACTCAAGTTGAACAGTCCTTCTTCTAGGGGAAGGGTAATGGAGGTGCTCCGGGATGAATGGAAGTAACATGCGGAAGTTCTGAACCCTGTAGATAGGAAAACGAATTGCTTGGTCTCTGACCACGGTGACACGGTGTGATGGTGGAACTCTTCGGATGGATGAATAATCAACCTCCCGAAATAACTACTGAATCTAACCTGATGATGAACTAGTGCTGAACCTGGATGATCCAACCTGATGATGAACTAGGGCAGATAGATTTCGCTGCCGAAATACACCAGTTAGATGAGCATGCACTCAACCCCAACTTAGCTCGCCGAGCTCTCCAATTCGACTCCACAAATCAATAATCACATAAGTGTTTTCTCCATTCACTTTATCTTTCTTTTATAACTTTCAACTGCGAAAACCCTAACTTTTGACCTAATTAGGCCACTTTATCTTATAATTTGCAATTGACTTGCATGCATGCGCATGGAGACTTAATCGGATGCATGCGTCATTAAATAATGCCCAGATGTCATGCATGCAGGTGGCCTTTGGCTCTGGTGGCCCTCTTCGACCCAATGGTGATATAATATCAATGCCCTAGATCTTCTATATATGGCATCAGTCTTCGGCTGATTCCTTGACTGTCAGTACCCGCTCGAACCTACAGGAATCACATAGGTTAGCGGGTGGGTCCTCAATGCCTAAGTAGAAGAGGACATTACAATCTTCCCAGAATTCTGCCTAACTTTTCAAGTGCCAACACTCTATGACAACTAATGATGGAAGATTCTATGACAAGTACGACAAATTCATACCTGATTCCAGACCTATGACAAATCTGACATGAAAGGGCTAAAAATAGCCACCAAGATGGTACATTTGAGAGTTAGAGGCAGCCATTCAAATTGGGGAAAGACTTGGAGCATGAAGAAGAAGACAAGTGTCATAGGAGTTACTAACACACTAAGATGAGTTGGGGGAAGCCCATGGAGGGAAATTCGACCTTAGGAGGCCTCATGAAGTTAATAAAAGGATGTCATCAGGAAGGAAACTAGTTTTTGATCATTTGTTCTTTGGCCTTTGCCGTTTTGGAGAGCTTTTGCTTGTCCATTGCATGGTGGGTGTTTACTCTCCCTACTTGAACCAATTTCGAGGGAGTTGGATTCCTTTCCAAGTTGGTTGATGGAGAGATCATTCATACCTCTCAATAGAGATTATTGATGTTGTTTAGTTACAGGTTGAAGGTCCATACATCTCGAGTTCTCATCTATCTCCCTATTCTCTCATTCCCCCATACTTTCATGTGATGACGCACTAGTTGGAGTGGTGCTTGCGCTTTGTTGAATCTATTTGATACCCAAGATTGGGCATATGATGTATGGATCTGTACTTTTATGTCCATATGCTCTGTAACTCGAAATCCAAGGAATTCATGTGTAAAAAGCTTGCATTCTCATGCCATTAAATCACTCATTTTCATGAATTTAGATTATATTGTCGCCTAAAACTGGCACATGTGTGCTAAAGCCCAAAAAGTAAGCGCGCGCCGACTCGGTGAAAACTCTCGAGAGAGAAGCCAATGTCACCACACTCCTCTCTCCTCCCTTCAGGTTGGCTCTTCTCCAACTCTAGGGGGTCTTCCCTAAGTTAGGATCGCTAAGGTAGGTGCAGCGAAGGGCAAGGTGATTTAAAGAGGCTTCCTTAGAGAAACATTTGTAACAAAAAGGAAAGGTTTTTTGCTTGAGTGATGAGAAGGAAGGGAGGACCAGTCCTCGAGGGAAGACCAGTGCCAGTACCAGAAGAGAGAACGGATTCAAAAAGGGACTCAAGGAGGCTTTGCGTTTCACAGAAGTGGGATTAAACTAGTATGTTCCATAATCAAAGACAAGGAGAATGTAAGTATAACTGACTACTATCCATTACACCTAAGACCTTCAAAAACATAAAGTCGACAAACAAGTTGACAACTGCAAATGATTGTCCAATGGGCTAGATTATAGCCTTCTATGCTAGGTTTAGTCTATGGCTTGCTTATGAAAAACACGCAACCATGACAAAGATGCCCAATATATGTCCGAAAAACCCAACATGATTTTTTCTATTCAGCTCTGGGGAAAAATCTTCCCAGTCATTTTTCCATCACTCAAGCAAAAAACCTTTCATTTTTGTTACAAATGTTTCTCTAAGGCATCCTCTTCAGATCACCTTGCCCTTCGCTGCACCTGCCTTAGCGATCCTAACTTAGGGATGCCCCCCTAGAGTTGGAAAAGAGCCAACCTGAAGCAAGGAGAGAGGAGTGTGGTGACATTGGCTTTTCTCGAGAGAGTTGTCACCGAGCCGACGTGCTTACCTTTTGGGCTTCAGCACACGCGTGCCAGTTTTGGGTGACAACATTTTGGCGTCGTTGTCAGGGACGAAATCCAGTTCCCGAAATTTGAAGACTATGCTTCATTGACATTTGTGGGAGATTACATTGCAGATTCTTCCTCCCACATGGCGATTCCACGAAGGGACATAGCCCTTGTACTTTTGCAAATTTAAAGATCCTATTGAGTGTAGAGGTGAGCACACTCATTGGAAGGCTTGCAAGCTCACCTTGGCGACTCCACAGTTTGGTATGAGGTATGACTATATACATTTTTCAGATTTAGTACCTCATTATTGATTTATGGATGATGATACGAAAAAGCCGTGTGATATTTGGCACGAAGCTTACAGCCCGCTGGATTTCTCAAAAATCCATGGATTTCCTAATCAGTGCTAAGACCGTGGGAAGGTGCATGACATTCTTCCCTAATTCTATGGAAATGACGATGTTTCAGCTACCCATTATATTGCCTCTTTCTGCAAACTAATGGTTGATTTTAATGTTCATCACGAGAATGATATTATGATCGTTTTTGCTATAACTTTGGAAAGGCATGCAATGATATGGTTCTATGGCCTTTTGGATGAATCCATAGATTCAGTGGCAATGTTTTTTGAGAGGTTTCTCCTCTGCTAGCATGATGGAACGGTTGATGAGATTGGGCAGCTTGCTAAAGAATATGATGCCCTCATCTCTAGGGTCCATCCTGACCTTAAAGAACAGACCATTGAAGATCAAATCAAGGAAGCACTACAAAGGCCTTTGGTTGAAGATATTACTGAAGAGATCCCGGATACGGCTGTAACAGAAGATGTGAAGCTGTCCCAAGTTCCTGAACAACTTCATGTTGAAGATGAAAAGCTGCCTCAGGTATATTTTGAAACTAATAACATTTGGGTTGCAGATCTGCCTCATGAGAGGCTCTTGAATGACAAAAATCAGATTGAAGAAGGATTGCCCATTGCTTATTTCAGCCCTCTTCAATGTTATATTGATGGAGCATGCACTCCAACGTGCTATGTGATTGAAAATGTGAAAGATGACTTGTGTTTGCATCATAATATACTTTGATGGCATTTTCGCGTCAGATCCACAACATTTTTTATGAGATTGTGTTTTGGTTAATGACCAAACACAAGGGAAGAAGTTATATTATTGACAAGGAGCTGAGATGGCTCCACTGGTTATATGCATATACTTAACAGTTTCTAGATTCATGTTAAGTTAGTGTAGGTAGCAAAAATAAGCTCTTGCATGAGCATTTAAAGTTTTCAGTGAGCTTTTCTCTGTTATGTAATAAGCATGTGGTTCTTGGATGTGAATTAAGCCATCCCCACTACATTCTGTATTTTCTTTGGAAGTTTTGGTCTGTTGATACTCAGAGAGTCTGAGGTTCTTGTGTGCTCTCTCCAAGAGCACACGTCCCCTATGGCACCAGATGTTACCTCCTAACTTGTAGGGGTAATTTCTGAACTTTGTCCAAAGCAGTGTGTTATCTCCCAGAATAAATTTATTTTGATAAGATCAAGAATTCGAGTCATGTTATGAAAGATTTAAAGATGACTAACAAATTGAGGGTCTCTGGTTTTGCTATATTTGAGAAAATTGGAAGTTTTAACTTTCGGTGGCTTAGGCGGGGTTCTTAACAGCTCATTAGCCACCAAAAAACTTTGTTTCGATAGCTAACAGTTTAACGCAGGATGAAGGTTAACCACAAAAACCTGGCCCTATCGATTAAATGGTAAAAGCACTTTCGGTGGCTTAGGCGATACTTCGAACAACTCATTAGCCACCGAAAAGTGTTGGTTTCGGCAGCTTAGTGAACAGTCGAAGAAGGGCATTAACCACCGAAAACAGGTAAAAGGCGTTGGGGAAAAAGCGGTTTCAGTGGCTTAGGCGAAAGCTCTAATGGTTCATTAGCCACCGAAAGGCCGGTCTTTTGGCAGTCAAAAGGGATATCTGGAGAGACCACTATCCGCCAAAAGCCAAGTTTTACAGCGCCATTTGGAAAATGGTTTCGGTGTCTTGGGCGAATAGGTCAACATTTCATTAGCCACCAAAAGCCTTGTTTTCGGCGGCTAGCAGACAAATTCCTAAGGGCCCTTAACCGCTGAAAAGGTAAAAAGAAGAAACGGTTAGAAACCTATCAAATCAAGGCCCGTCAGCAAAACAACGATCATCAAAGGGCATGATAAAACACCGAAAAGATAGGAGGCTGCATCAAGGCGTAAGGAAAAGAGTGAGGAGGTCGTTGTTAAGCTGATAAGGACCGATGTGATTTGAAACCCTCCCTTTCCCTCCATCTGTCCAAAGAACTGTAGACGATCCCCACTGGGTATCCAAGTTGATTTTAACATGATTGTTGGGCAAGGGGTCTCGAAAAAGTCAACTAAAGCCATCACCCTCTGACCTAAGCATCACTCATGCAGTTGAAAGCCCTCATAATTAGTGCCCATTCTTTAGTACACTCCACCTTCGACTTTAGGAATTCTCACCACCAAAAAACCATCTCTGAGAAGCAGCCTGCTAAAAACACTTCCACAGAACTTGAATTGATTGTTGAAGGTACCCAGGAGTGACATTCAGCAAATGAAGAAGGGAGGGCCTGCTCTCAGGCAAGAGTTGGGAGACATCAGCTACTTGGAGGCACATCTAGAAGCCTGTCAGTTGTTCAAGGATGCTGGTTTCTATAAGTTTTGTGAGAAGATTCAAGGTTCACACCAGCAAGTGGCTGAGGCATTTGCTCTCTCTTTTGATGTCTCCAAGGCAGTCATAGGTAAAGAAGAATTTCTAATAGATGAAACCCTAATTACTGAAGTGACTGAACTCCCTAGCATAGGAGAGAAGTGGTTTAAAACCACCATTCCAAAGGATGTAGAGTTCAGATCTTATCTTAAGCCTGAACATAGAGGAGTGGTGTGGAAGAAAAGTGTACTATCCTCCTGGCTAGAAGAGAGGTGGCAACCATTGCTGAAGGCCATTGTGGTCTACATAACTTGTGAAGGGAGATACAACAGGGCCATGATTTACCATGTTAAATTGATGAACCACTTCACAAGAAAAAGCCCACTAAATTTACCTTTCTACTTACACAGGAGCTTGGCAAAAATGGCACACCAAGTGAAGGCTCAGCCAACCAAGATTGCTGGCAGACTGTCTCATCATGGTCTTATCCAACTCCTGATCCAAGAATTGCTGAAGAGGAGAAATATGACATGGGCTTATTTCTTGTTTTGGAATGGTTTTGAAACAGGCCTACAGCCAAAAGAAACGGGGAAGTCTCCTTCGAAAAAGTCTAGCACACCAAGAAGTGGGAGAAGGAAGAGAAGGGCTATATCCCCAACAACAGCAGAACAGCCCCCTTCCTCTTCCAAAGCCAAGAAGGTCAAAAGAAACTTGGATTTCAGTGAAAAGGGCCAGGAAGTTACAACACACAATGGGAACATTCTGAACCTACCCTATTCAGATTCAAAGGAGTAAAAAGAGGAAGGTGGTGACCTAGCATTGCAAGTTGTAGCAAAGATTGAATGACTCCCATCACCTACACCAAAAGAGCAAGATGAACCAGCAGAGAAGGATTCCTCTAGATTGCCCAAGACACAAAGGATAAATCAGTTGCTAAGGCAAGTGTATGAGATGGAAATTTTAGAAAGAGAGATAAAGAAAAACAATGCTATATTGACCAAGAGGAATAAGCAATTGCATAATTCTTTCCTGGAGATGAGAGGAAGATACATCTTGCTCAAAAGAAGAAACCTAAGATACATGAAGGACAACACTAGGTTGTACAGAATGATTAGACTTCAGAGACTGCAGATGAAGGAGGCTAAGCCAAACCCTAACACTCACCTCACATTGGAAACCTTAGCTGAAGCTGCAGTAAGCCTTCAGCCTCCAGAATCAAGCCAGGCTGCTGTTAACCTTCTTAACATAGAGCATGCTGAAGAAGAAAGATAAGCAGACAAACTTGAAAGAACAATTTTGGGGGTGGCTTAAGAATTTTTTAAGAATAGGGCTTTCAGTGGCTTAGGCGGACGCTGAGGCAGTTTATTAGCCACTGAAAGCACTGCTTTCAGCAGCTAACCGTTCCGATATTTTGGCCTCTTAACCACCGAAAGCAAAAAGAGGCACAGGATCGAATTTTGACACGAAGGACCAATTTTGGGCAAACATGAATAGCTCAGGGACAAAGTATAAAGAAGAAGGACGCTGAAGAAAAAATCAGGGAAGGTATGCTTCAGTTTTGCTGTGACATAAAGGAATAAAAGGTCACCAACACTTAACTGTCTAAGTAAAACAATGACTTATCCAGCAGAGGACCAGTGGCAGTTATTTCCAGTACTTACTTTAGTTATCAGAAGGTTCAAAAAATGAACGAGTTCTACAGTTAGTTAGACTAGTAGTTAAATTAGGGTTTTCTGACCTAATTATGGAAAAACAATTATTTTGTCTATTTTTAGTAAATCAAATCCAATTTTTCAGGATCTGAATATTTTTGTAAAGGCTATAAAGCCTAAGACTTATTTTATTGAAGAGGTTCGACTTCCGGGATTTGTAGACCATTACTATTGTCAAGCTTCTCATATTGCTCATGACCTAATTTAAGCTCTTTTGCTATCATATGTTCAGCTTCCATTTTCTGTCTATTCTGTGCTTATGCTTGAATGTGTTATTCAGGTTTATTCAGGTTTATTGATGTCTGATAGTTGTCATCCTATTGGCATATTGATGATTTGAATTATAAGTACCTTCCTTGTTATGATTAGTCATTTATATATATCTATTTTATGTATGAATCTGCCAGCATGATAAGTTCTCCATCTCTGCACCATATTATCAAACCTCTGAACAGTGGTAGTTAGAAGCCTTATCCCTGATTGAGTTTCATGCATGTCTTGAGAGTGTGAGGTTCTATAAGTTACCTGACTTTATCCATTTAGAAAGCCCTAAAAACATTTAAGTTAACAAGCATCCTCGAGCTGCAATCTAGAGGAGTTTCCTGGAGTGATAAGAAATTGGCGCCGTTGCCAAGGAGAGGAGACTGAAGCTCAGCTTCCCTGGGAGACGACATAGATCCTGCTTTGATGATAGACAAAGTCTGGACACTATTCTGGTTGTAATCATCTGTCTGGCGACTCCATTGAAATAAGGTGGCTTCAAGAAGACCAAGTACCAGAGCAAACCCTCAAGAGGCCACTAGCAACACCTGTTTTAGATCCAGAAGAGATTCTCAGAAGAGCTAGTTCACTAAGGCAAACTAGCAGTGCTGCAAAGAAAGATACATCAGGTATTTCAAGAAATATTTCTGCTGTTATTTCTTCTGCTGAAACATTTAATTCTCAAGAATTTATAAATACATCAGAAAACCTTAGGGTTTGGGTATCTTCAAGCACTGCTGCTTGTGAAGATCCAATCCCTAGTGACTCCACTGGGATAAGTTTACCACCATCACGTTTTCAGCTACTACCTGCATCAGTACTACCTTCCTCCACCCTTTCCATACCCATTTCCAACATGACTGCCCCTCTAACCAAAATGGAAAGGATTCTAGTAGCTAGGTATGCCCCCCTGAATTTGCCTAACCCCCTCTCGACCATGCCCACTGGAGACTATCTCAAGTACATGCCTAAATTTACAGGAGAGGGAGATTTCACAGCTGAACAACATCGAGAGGCATTCTACAGTTATGCTGAGAACATCAATATAGAACAAGAAGATGCGTGGACTAGGGTTTTTGTGCAAAGCCTAAATGGTCAGGCTAGGAAATGGTTCAAAGAACTGCCTGCTGGATCAGTAGAAAGCATTGAAGCCCTAGATGACATCTTTCTAAAGCAATGGGGAGAGAGGAGAGACCACCTCTATTATATCACCGAGTTTAGCAACTTGAAAAGAGAGAATGGGGAGTCTGTCTCCAACTTCACCAAGAGGTTCAACAATATGTACAGCAAGATCCCCACTGAGATCAAGCCCACTGATACCTCGGCCAGAATAACTTATGCAAATGCCTTTGACTCTGATTTCTGCCTGCTTCTCAGAGAGAGGAGTTCTGCCTCCTTATCACTCATGCAGGATGCTGCCCTAGAGGTAGAATCTAACATTGTGGCATCTCAGAAGGTCAGAGGAAAGATAGATAGGAAGAAGTAGCCAACAGACCCTCTTGGGGTTTCTTCATCAGAGAACAAGATTGAAAAAATGACCAAACTGTTAGATAACTTGACTGCTGAAATGTCTAAACTAAAAGACCGAGGACAGATACCTGTGAGGGGTAAAGGGCCAAGTGATTTTGTTCCCGAAACCCTAATTTTGTCCCTTACAGAAAAGGAAACCCCCCAGTTCAGATCCTCAGAAGGGAAAGGAATCAAGGGGAAGATCAGAGAATCAAAGCTCCTTTTCAGAATGTTGTACTAGAAGAAGAACCAGAGTTCATTGAGGAAGGAGAGGCTGAAGACAACATCCACTGCATGGAAGATGAAGTTGACTATTCTTTTTTGACATAGGCAGAATATGAGGAAGCCCTAATTGATGAGCAGATCAATGAAGAAGCAGTATATCAGGCAGATGGTCAAGGAGGGTATAATATGAGGTCCAGGCTGGTTGCTCCCCCTAAGAAGAATGATGTTCCTGTAAAGCAGCCTGCTACACCAGCTAAAAAGGCTACTATTTTACCAAAGAAAATGGTTGTCATTCCCAAACCATTGCAAAAACCAGCACCTTCATCAAGCCCTAATCATGTCCAACTCAAAGCTCCAGTACATGAGGTAAGGTTTCCTGATAGACTGCATTATTCTTTCAACCTTGAGTCAGAGATTCAGAAATTGAAGATCCCTTTCCCTTTAATCGAGCTAATGAAAAATGATGCATTCGAATCTTCCATATTGAATTCTCTTCAGCCAAAGATACATATTGATACTGACTTTGTCAATCTGCAAGATGATAAACCTATTGTAACCCTAGGCCCTATGATCAAAGACCTAAAGGATTCATGCGCACCTTTCTACATATCCTTGAATATCCATGATAAAGTCCTTCATAACTGTCTGCTGGACTCAGGAGCTTCCCATAACCTAATGCCAAAAGCTGTGATGGATGAGCTTGGTCTCAGCATTACAAAACCCTACCATGATTTGTTCTCCTTTGACTCCAGAAAGGTCAAGTGCTTGGGCCTCATCAAAGACCCTGTTGTAAACTTATCTCAGCTACCTTCAAAAAGCATTATGATGGACATTGTAGTGGCTGATATCCCTCCTAAATTTGGTCTCTTGCTGTCTCGATCATGGAGTAAAAGGCTAGGTGGCACCCTTCAGATGGACCTTACATATGCTACAATCCCAATGTTTGGAGGGGAGACTAAGAGGCTTTACAGAGAGAATCAACTTGCCTACATCATAAGCAGTGAAAGGAATTCAGTGAACCACCCCATCTATGCAGTAGACACTGATTTTGGGTCATGCATTCTGCAAATAGATGATTCTCAGCAAACACCAGTCTAGCTTACCAAGCCCACCTGTCAATAGCCCGAAGAAGTGACCACAACAGTCTGGAACATGTATTTTGATGGGGCTAGCACTCAAAAACTCAGCAGGTGCAAGTGTAGTATTGATCTCTTCATCCAAAGAGAATATTCATCCGTCTTATAAGATCGATTTTAAAACCACTAACAATATAGCAGAATATGAAGCCTTGCTATTAGGAGTGAAAGCTGCCAAGGAAATGGGGATCATGTGCATGAAGATCTTTGGAGATGCAGACCTTATTATACAGCAGGTCAACAACACCTTTCAAGCAAAATATGTCAGACTAAAGGCTTACAGGGACGAGGTATGGAAACTCAGAGACTCCTTTATGTTTTTTGAACTGTCATATATACCTAGGGCTTTGAATCACCTGGCTGATTCCCTGGCTGTCTCTGCAAGTCTGTTTGTTCCTCCTTTACCTCCTAAACTCAGCTATGATATTCAGGTCAAGTACAGACCTTCCCTGCCAGATAATGTAAAATTTTGGAAGGTGTTTGAGAATGATGATGAGCTTAGTAAATTCCTTCAGCTAGTAGATGAATTCTCTGATATGCATATAGACCAGGAAAACCTAAACATGGAAGAATCCCAACATCTCAAGTTGAAAGATAAAGTAGCTAAGCAGAATATTGTCCAATTACCCAGCAATTATATACCTAGGGGTCTAGTACCCCTGGAAGAGCTTTTTGATCATAATGACATCCCTCTCAAGCCTGCCAAAAAGGAGCAAAACACTGCTGTCCAAGAGCAGAACATAGGTAGCTAAAGCCATCCAAAACTTGTAAATCTGTCCACTGAGTTGACTGCTGATCAAAGGTCCGAATTTCGTGGCCTAATAAAATAATTTGCTGATATCTTTGCTTGGGAGTACAATGACCTGAAAACCTATGACACCAATATTATCCAACACATGATTCTTTTGGAGAAGGACACCATCCCTTTCAAACAGAAGCTGAGATCCATTAGTCCTCTCCTACTACCTATAATTGAAAAAGAAATCCATAAGCTCCTCAAAGCCAAAATCATAATTCCCCTCAGGTATTCCAAGTGGATTGCAAACTTAGTGGTGGTAAGGAAGAAGAACGAGGAGATTAAGTTATGTGTGGATTTTAGAAGCAAGAATAAGTGCTCCAAAAAAGACAATTATCCACTACCCAAGATGGAACACCTGTTGCAAAGAGTCTCAGGGGCTAGTGTCATGTCACTTCTGGATGGTTTCTCTGGATACAGCCAAGTTGCTGTGCACCCTGATGACCAAGAGAAGACTACTTTTACCACTCCCTGGGGCACTTTCATGTATGCCAAAATGCCATTTGGACTAATGGATGCTGGGGCCACTTTTCAGAGAGCCATGGACCTAGCTTTTGTAGGATTGAAAGATAAATTTGTGCTTATATACCTGGATGACCTAACTGTTTACTCTCACAGCCATCATGAACATTTGCAGCATTTGCGGAGGGTATTTCTGAAATGTAGGAGGTTTGGGATATCACTCAACCCTAAGAAGTCCCAATTTGCACTCAGTGAGGGGAAACTCCTAGGTCACATAGTCTCAGCTGAAGGTGTGAAGATTGATCCGGTTAGGGTTGAAGCAATCCAGAAGCTATCCATACCTAGGTCAAAAAGGGATATTCAGTCCTTTTTGGGTAAGATCAATTTTGTTAGGAGGTTCACCCCTAACTTTTGTAAGCTAGTAAAACACATAACATCTATGTTGAAAAAGGATGCAGAAATAAGATGGACTGACCAGGCAAGAAGCCCTTTCGAAGACATTAAGAAGGCTATCATGGAAGCCCCAACCCTGATTAGTCCGGAGTACACCAAGGGTTTTTTCATCTTCTCCTTTGCATCCTATGACACAGTGGCAGCTGTGCTATTACAAAACGATGATGAAGGCCTTGATCATCCAATTGCATTCTTCAGCAAGACATTGAGGGATGTTGAGCTGAAGTATGATACCATTGAGAAACAGGCTTATGCTCTCATCAAGTCATTGAAAACCTTCAAGATTTATATTCTGCATGCAAAAGTCCTTGCCTATGTTCCTTCAGCTGCTGTGAAGGATGTTTTCACTCAACCTGACATTGATGGAAAGAGAAATAAATGGATTGCCAAGCTCGTTGAGTTTGATATAGAGGTAAAGCCCACCAAGCTAGTAAGAGGCCAAGGTCTAGCCAAACTCATGGCTAAAGAAAACTGTGAACTAATGGGGATAAAATTCACTTGTGTCAATTCAGCAAAATTGCAAACTGTAGTAGCAGCAAAAGTAGTTCAGGATCAGAATGACATTCAACAAGTGGCTGAAAATTTGTCTTCATGTGAGTGGTACTCAGGTATTATTCATTTTCTGCAAAAATTAGAAGTTCCTCCTGGTCTCACTCCTAATCAAGCACGACCTCTTAAACTAAAGTCTGTTAAATTTTGCATAGTTGATAAACTGCTGTACTGGAAAGATCTGTCTGGGGTTTTGTTGAGGTGTCTAGATAAAGAAGAATCAGATCAGATCATGGATCACTTTCATTCCAACACATGTGGGGGCCATCATTACTGGAAGACCACAGCCCACAAGATTTTGAGGGCAGGGTACTATTGGCCAGTCCTTTTTGCTGATGTGTACCTTTGTGAGGGCATGTGACCAATGCCAAACATTTGTAGGGAAGCAGCAGCTCAAATCCTTGCCCCTTAGGCCTATTGTAGTGAATGGGCCTTTCCAGCAATGGGGTTTGGATTTTATAGGTGAAATAAATCCATCTCCCAGTGGGCAGCATAAATGGATCCTAGTAGTTACAGACTACTTTACCAAGTGGATAGAGGCAGTACCCACCAGGAATGCAACTCATCAAGTCACCATGAAGTTTTTATATGAGAATATCTTTATCAGGTTTGGCTGCCCAGTAAGGTTAGTGACTGATAATACACCAGCTTTCAAAGTCGAGGCATTGGTTAAAATGTGTGAGTCAATGGGCATTCAACTGGTGCATTCCACATCCTATTATCCTCAAGGCAATGGCCTGGCTGAGTCATCCAACAAAAGCCTAGTCATGATCATCAAAAAACTATTGGAGACAAATCAGAAAAGCTGGGATTCTAAGCTAAAGTTTGCTTTAAGGGCTGATAGGGAAACAGACAAAAGATCTATAGGGACTTCTCCATTCAAATTAGTTTATGGTACTGAGGCCATTTTTCCAATTCAGCTGATTCTGCCAGTGGCAAAATTCTTTCAAGAGGAGGAAGATGAACCAAATGGTATGAGAAGGAGGATGATGGATTTGGTGGAGTTGTAGCAAGTCAGGGAACAAGTGAAAGGAAAATCAGAAGCCCATCAACAGAAGATCAAGGTCATGTTTGACAAAAGGGCAAAATGGACAACTTTCAGGTTGGAGATTGGGTCCTCAAGTGGGATACTGTCAGGCAGGACAAGGGAAAACATGGAAAGTTTGACTCTCTATGGATTGGCCCTTTTGTGATAGCTCAAGTACAGAAAAACAACACCTTCAAATTGCAGAATCTGGAAGGGGAAGAAGTGTTTGATGGCCCAGTGAATGGGCGATTTCTGAAACTCTATTTTATTTGAGGCTCTAAGGCCTTGTTAATGTAAATTATTAGTTAGTAGGTTGTTTTTGCTTACAGAATAAACTCCATGCCCAATGGAACAGTAAATGACAGAGTTAATTTTTTAGTTGTTTTCAAGGAAAGGCATTTTGGTCTGGGGTTCTTGGGACCTCACAGGGAGGTTCCCATCTCCAAGTAGGAGCCAGATGTTATCTCCCATAATAAATTTATTTTGATAGGATGAAGGATTCAAGTCATGTTATGAAAGATTTAAAGATGACTAACAAATTGAGGGTCTCTGGTTTTGCTATATTTGAGAAAATTGGAAGTTTTAGCTTTCGGTGGCTTAGGCGGGGTTCTTAACAGCTCATCAACCACCGAAAAGCTTTGTTTCGGCAGCTAACAATTTAACGTAGGATAAAGGTTAACCACCGAAAGTTGGCCCAATCGATTAAATGGTAAAAGCACTTTCGATGGCTTAAGCGAGACTTCAAACCAGTGTATCAGAACCGGACCGGAACCGGCAAAACCGGTCGATCTGACCGGTTTACAGGGTTGGCCGGTCCGGTCAGCAAATTTTTTTGAAAAAACCGGATTTTTTTCCAGACCGGGTATGGAACCGGCCGGTCTGGACTGGGGACTCAGGAAACTCAATTTTTTTTTTTTTAAACCAGAAAATAGACTATGTTAGTCAGACATACAATGCATTCCATCTAACCCCACTGTCTACTTTATTGACAAATGGTGCTGTGAGCGGGTCTTAATATCTTTGCCTGCTGTGACTGGCATCAGTGCATTATTACTGCTTCTATAGTGTAATGCAAGTAATATAAGTTGTTAAAAGCCTGCTATTACCCTGTGTTATAGCAGATAACCTATAAGTGCAGAGATGATTTATTCTTCTTACAAGTGGAAAGAAGAGTAGGCATGGAGCTACATTTGAAGATTGATCTGTCACTTCTCTGACCACAACTCGTTCAACAACCTTTGCCTTTGACATGCTTTCTGGCAGGGATTATTTCAAACGTTTGGTGAGATTACATATTGTTTTGAATTATATTCCAACTTGGTCAGATAGTAAAGGTGAATTGCACATCTCAGATGTTTCTGTATTTTAAATTTGAAGAGATTTCTAGAAATTTTATTCCCTTTTATTGCCATCGAAATATATATATAGTGATGACTATTGCTAAACGACCATTTCAATGTGGGGTTTCATATATAGTTTGGAACACAAAATAAAAAAGACGATGTAGTCTGTTGTATGAGTTGTACATAAAGAATGCAAAATGCTACTTTTTACTTCATCAAGGAAAGAAGTAGCAAGTTTTTGGGCGGTGTATAAATAATTGCCTTGAACAAAACCAGCTTGCTTTTTGGTGCAAATTAATATTTGAAAAGATACATGTGCAGCTTTAGGCTAGCAATGTTCTCTGTTGAAAACGAAGTGCTATTACTGAGAGATCTTCGTTTTCTGTATAATGTTAAAACTTAAGATATGGTTTCTTGAAGTATACCTGTTTTCAAGGTTGTAAAACGAGGTCTCTCCAAAGAAACTTTCTAAAGCTTTTATGATGCATTATTATGTGGAGGGATTATCTGGTTACTCTTTTCCTTGGACTCTCTCTCTCTCTCTCTGATATTTTTTCCTTGGTACATTGTTTCCTTCTGTAAGGAGGATTCTTTTTCCGTTGAAGCATTTATGTAGGATTTGATTCTTAGATGGGCATTTTTGTCTTTGGCAGATATTTAATTTAATTTTGTATGCTTTTGGAAAATATATGTATTCGTTCACGATATCTTCTATTTCTCTGGCTTTTATTTGTATTTGAGGAATTGCTTTGTTTGCATGTATTGCCAAAATTCTGTCAGGTTCATTTTCAAAACAATATCCAATTCCTCTCATGTTTTCATTTTGGATATTTGCACCCATATTTGCTATATATATGAGAAACTTTGCATATTTTTGTATTAATGGTTTGGATTCATATGTATGCACATGAAATGATGAATATATATATGTTTTTTACAAAATATGAATATTTTATGTATTTTTTAGTCAGCCGGTTTTTTACCCGATTTTTGGCGGTTCCGGTCCAGTTTCCGGTCCGGTTCACATTTTGGGCTTCGTCGGTTCGATGACCGGTCCGGTTCCGATAACATTGCTTCAAACAGCTCATTAGCCACCGAAAAGTGTTGGTTTCGGCAGCTTAGCGAACAGTCGAAGAAGGGCATTAACCACCGAAAGCAGGTAAAAAGCGTTGGGGAAAAAGCGGTTTCGATGGCTTAGGGGAAAGCTCTGATGGTTCATTAGCCACCGAAAGGCCAGTCTTTCGGCAGTCAAAAGGGATATTTGGAGACACCACTATCCGCTGAAAGCCAAGTTTTACAGCGCCATTTGGAAAACGGTTTCGGTGGCTTGGGCGAATAGGTCAGCATTTCATTAGCCACCGAAAGCCTTGTTTTCGGCAGCTAGCAGACAAATTCCTGAGGACCCTTAACCACTGAAAAGGTAAAAAGAAGAAATGGTTAGAAACCTATCAAATCAGGGCCTGTCCGCAAAACAACGATCATCAAAGGGCATGATAAAACACCGAAAAGACAGGAGGCTGCATCAAGGCATAAGGAAAAGAGTGAGGAGGTCGTTGTTAAGCTGATAAGGACCGATGTGATTTGAAACCCCCCTTTTCTCTCCATCTGTCCAAAGAACTGTAGAAGATCCCCACTGGGTATCCAGGTTGATTTTAACATGATTGTTGGGCAAGGGGTCTCGAAAAAGTCAACTAAAGCCATCACCCTCTGACCTAAGCATCACTCATGCAGTTGAAAGCCCTCATAATCAGTGCCCATTCTTTAGTACACTCCACCTTCGACTTTAGGAATTCTCACCACTAGAAAGCCATCTCTGAGAAGCAGCCTGCTAAAAACACTATTCCACAGAACTTGAATTGATTGTTGAAGGTACCCAGGAGTGACATTCAGCAAATGAAGAAGGGAGGGCCTGCTCTCAGGCAAGAGTTGGGAGACATCAGCTACTTGGAGGCACATCCAGAAGTCTGTCAGTTGTTCAAGGATGCTGGTTTCTATAAGTTTTGTGAGAAGATTCAAGGTTCACACCAGCAGGTGGCTGAGGCATTTGCTCTCTCTTTCGATGGCTTCGAGGCAGTCATAGGTAAAGAAGAATTTCTGATAGATGAAACCCTAATTACTGAAGTGACTGAACTCCCTAGCATAGGAGAGAAGTGGTTTAAAACCACCATTCCAAAGGATATAGAGTTCAGATCTGAAGCCTGAACATAAAGGAGTGGTGTGGAAGAAAAGTGTACCATCCTCCTGGCTAGAAGAGAGGTGGCAGCCATTGCTGAAGGCCATTGTGGTCTACATAACTTGTGAAGGGAGATACAACAGGGCCATGATTTACCATTTTAAATTGATGAACCACTTCACAAGAAAAAGCAAACTAAATTTACCTTTCTACTTACACAGGACCTTGGAAAAAATGGCACACCAGGTGAAGGCTCAGCCAACCAAGATTGTTGGCAGACTATCTCATCATGGTCTTATCCAACTCCTGATCCAAGAATTGCTGAAGAGGAGAAATATGGCATGGGCTTATTTCTTGTTTTGGAATGGTTTTGAAATAGGCCTACAGCCAGAAGAAAAGGGGAAGTCTCCTTCGAAAAAGTTTAGCACACCAAGAAGTGGAAGAAGGAAGAGAAGGGCTATATCCCCAACAATAGCAGAACAACCTCCTTCCTCTTCCAAAGCCAAGAAGGTCAAAAGAAACTTGGATTTCAGTGACCAGGAAGTTACAACACACAGTGGGAACATTCTGAACCTGCCCTATTCAGATTCAGAAAAGGAAAAAGAGGAAGGTGCTGACCTAGCATTGCAAGTTGTAGCAGAGATTGAAGGACTCCCATCACCTACACCAAAAGAGCAAGATGAACCAGCAGAGAAGGCTTCCTCTAACAAGCCCAAGACACAAAGGATAAATCAATTGCTGAGGCAAGTGTATGAGATGGAAATTTTAGAAAGAGAGATAAAGAAAAACAATGCTGTATTGACCAAGAGGAATAAGCAGTTGCATAATTCTTTCCTGGAGATGAGAGGAAGATACATCTTGCTCAAAAGAAGAAACCTAAGATACATGAAGGACAACACTAGGTTGTACAGAATGATTAGGCTTCAGAGACTGCAGATGAAGGAGGCCAAGCCAAACCCTAGCACTCACCTCACATTGGAAACCCTAGCTGAAGCTGCAGTAAGCCTTCAGCCTCCAGAATCAAGCCAGGCTGTTGTTAACCTTCCTAACATAGAGCCTGATGAATAAGAAAGATAAGTAGACAAACTTGAAAAAACAATTTTGGGGGTGGCTTAAGAATTTTTGAAGATCAAGGCTTTCGGTGGCTTAGGCGGACACTGAGGCAGTTCATTAGCCATCGAAAGCACCGCTTTCGGCAGCTAACAGTTCCGATATTTTGGTCTCTTAACCACCTAAAGCAGAAAGAGGCATAGGATCGAATTTTGACATGAAGGACTAGTTTTGGGAAAACATGAATAGCTCAGGGACGAAGTATAAAGATGAAGGACGTTGAAAAAAAAATCAAGGAAGGTATGCTTCAGTTTTGCTGTGACATAAAGGAAGAAAAGGTCACCAACACTTAACTGTCTAAGTAAAACAGTGACTTATCCAGCAGAGGACCAGTGGCAGTTATTTCCAGTACTTATTTTAGTTATTGAAAGGTTCAAACAATGAACGAGTTCTACAGTAAGTTAGACTAGTAGTTAAATTAGAGTTTTTTGACCTAATTATGCAAAAACAATTATTTTGTCTATTTTTAGTAAATCAGATCCAATTTTTTAGGATCTGAATATTTTTGTAAAGGCTATAAAGCCTAAGACTTATTTTATTGAAGAGGTTCGACTTCGGGGACTTGTAGACCATTATTATTGTCAAGCTTCTCATATTGCTCATGACCTAATTTAAGCTCTTTTGCTATCATATGTTCAGCTTCCATATTCTATCTATTCTGTGCTTATGCTTGAATGTGTTATTTAGGTTTATTCAGGTTTATTAATGTCTGATAGCTGTCATCCTATTGCCATATTGATGATTTGTATTATAAGTACCTTCCTTGTTATGATTAGCCATTTATATATATATGTTTTATGTATGAATCTGCCAGCATGATAAGTTCTCCATTTCTGCACCATATTATCAAACCTCTGAACAGTGGCAGTTAGAAGCCTTATCCCTGATTGAGTTTCATGCATGTCTTGAGAGTGTGAGGTTCTATAGGTTACCTGACTTGATCCATTTAGAAAACCCTAAAAACATTTAAGTTACCAGGCATCCTTGAGCTGCAACCTAGAGGAGTTTCCTGGAGTGATAACACAATTACTTTGAACAGTAAAATAGCACTGAAAAATACAGAGAATAAAGTTGTTTGTTCTCTACCAAAGGAATGATCATGATCAGGTATGTCAGGTATGTCAAGACTATAGATATCAGTGCCCAGGAGAGATATGAGCAAGAGCTACATCTGGAAAATATTTTGCCTATTGTAGCAGACAGTCTTCTTAATATTGGAGATGATAGTCACGAGGCAGGGGCAACCATTCTCTGTTTTGATGAGATTCAGGTAGTTGATGTATTCACAGTCGTGGCCCTTTCTAGAATTATAACTGGACTTTTGAATTAGGAGAACAATGATGTCCTGGCTTATTGGTTGTGAAATACATCTCTACCTTATTTTTCTTCTTGCCGTGTACAACGAAAGAAACAGGTGCAGCTGAAATAACTCCCTAATGTCAAAGATCATCTTCAACTTTATTTGGAAGGAGGGCACAAGGTTTTTTATCATTGCCATCTGCCATGGGCCTTCCGTTTGGTACTAGTGGGATGGTCGCTGGGTTGGATTCTGTACGCCAAGTAGAAGCAAAGTATCCAGCTTTGTTATTTAAGCAACAACTTACAGCTTACGTGGAAAAATATATGGGATTACCCGTGATAATCTTAAGAAGGAAATATCTGTGTTGCTTGGCCTATGTGTCCAGGGCCGTAGAACACAAAGAGCAAGCGTAGGCAAGGTATCACGATCCCAGGCAAATGCAAGCACACAGCAAGCATCGGCAAAGAATTCTCGAGAGCCTAACCAATCTTCTCCAAACTATGCGTGGAAATTATGTTCCACCAATTCTTCGATAGCAAGGTTTTTAGCCAGATATTTGCATACATCAATATAAAGCTTTTTCAACAGCCTCCTTTTACGCCATGAATGTTGTTCATTTAGCAATGGAGAGCCAATGTGGACAAGCGGTTGAATCAATTGGTAGATGATTCACACTGTATTTACTGTCAGTCAAATGCTGGAAGTAGTCGCTTTTTCCAAGTTCATGGGTCGCTGATGATGAGGAGTACAAACTTCAGTTCTGCGCTTGAGTTCGAAATAGTTAAAGGCCATCTATGGACCCGTGTATTTCATCTCTATTGACAACCCTCTGTTATCGGTGAATATCTTATCCAACATCTCAGTATTGAACCCTTTAAATCGTGAACGTCTTCACATT
Organism: Pseudotsuga menziesii; assembly: GCA_001517045.1. Taxonomy (NCBI): domain Eukaryota; kingdom Viridiplantae; phylum Streptophyta; class Pinopsida; order Pinales; family Pinaceae; genus Pseudotsuga; species Pseudotsuga menziesii. The sequence goes on along the minus strand of LPNX010961273.1, from coordinate 659,572 downwards.
AACATGCCAACGGCCAGAGTTTTAAATTCGGCATTTTTGTGGCAGATGAGGAGAGAGGAGTGTGGTGACATTGGCTTCTCTCAAGAGAGTTGTCACCGAGCTGGCATGCTTACCTTTTGGGCTTCAACACATGCGTGCCAGGTTTGGGCGAAAACAGCTTCCATCTTGAAAGAGTTTTATATCATATTTGTATGAGGGTTCTTCTCTGAGTTTGATGATGTTGGGGTAGCCATAAATGAATTATGACTCTGTACTTTCATGACCATATGCTCTGTAGCTCGAAATCCAAGAAACTCATGTGTGAAAAGCTTGCATTCTCATGCCATTGCATCACTAGTTTTCATGAATTTGGCTTCAATCTTGAAGGAGTTTTATATCAGATTTGTATGAGGGTTATTCTCTGAGTTTGATGTTGTTGGGACAGCCATTTGTATATTGTAGATGACCACTATATGTCATGTTACTTTCAGAACCATCTATTCTACTTTTCATGTGTAAAAATCGAGCTAGTAATGCCATTTTCCCTTAAGCAATTTCCCTGAAAGTTGTCATATGAATGTTGCACATCATAATCAGTTTGCAGAGCTATTAACCATGATTAATGAAAGCCCTTGATGTCTGATATTCATCCCCAAACTTTATTCTAAAAGTTGGGAGGGTCGTACTTGAGTTGAGAAGCCAATTTGGCCTCTACCCCTGGGGGAAATTTGACCTCATTTTCTTAGGAAATTTGCACTCTCTCATTAGCCCCAAACCAAGTTGCAGAGGATTAAAGTCAGACCCAAAGTGTTTAGAGGTCATCTTGGGATGTGTTGATTTTTCTGAGCAGCATCGAGAGCCCTTCTCTTAGGAGAATGGGACCACCTGGTCCGGGACCACGATGAAGACTCAACCCAGTGTTGAGTGACCATTATGTTGAATGGTAGATATCTGGTCTGGGACCATGATATAGACCCAACTCTACCCTGAGTAGACTCAACCTTGTGTTGAGTAGACATCTAGTCCAGGACTACAATGTAGACCAGTCTAGGACTGGTAGACTCAGCTTAGTTCTGAGTAGCCATTCTCTTGGAGAATGAAGACACTGTAAGCCCTAGACTGGGTCTGGGCATGTGTGTGGCACTTTCACCCTTGTTCTATGGGCTTGGTGTGCTTCTCCAAGGATTAGCTACCCTTGGTTAAGTTACAATAGTACCAGATCTAGGTGTCACACAGTGTGTGAGATAAAAGCATTAATAACTCTCTTGGTTTATGATGATGTACTTTTGAAATAAAAAAGGACCACAGGGGCACTTGGAAAAAGGCCAAAGTCAAAAGTCAAAATAAATAAAGACTTGTTGACGACAAGAAAATGACCACAAGTGGAAGCTAAAATAAATAAGGACTTCTTATAAAAGTCAAAGGAAAAATAAAAGTACCTTTTTTGGTAAAAGTGAAAGTAAAATTAGGTAAAGAAGAAAAATATTATTATTTTTATTTTTCTTAATCTTGTCCACTTACAGGTGAACAAAGGCTATAAAAGAAGATCAAGTCTTCTCATTTACAACACACAAGTTTGCTCTGATAGATGAAGCTGCAATTTTACTAAGAAGATTGTTTTCTTGCCTTAGCTAGGGCATCTTCAGCAAACCCTCAGCTAGGGTTTTTATCAGCAAATCTATCTTCAGCATTTTTGGACAACCACCTTCAGCATTTGTTTTTCTGGCAGCCGTACAACTTTGGGCAGGCAGAAAACACTCAGGTAGGCTCGGACAAAGATTACGGGCAGCCTACAAATAATTGTTGGGCATCCTATGAAAAGTTTCAGGCAACTGTTTTTGCAAAAAAACATTTCCGGGCAACCTGTAAAAAAGGTTTCGGGCAACTATTTTTAATTTCTAGGTAGTAAACTTTTATTTTTGGGCAGGCCCTAAATTGTTTTGCAGATCTGATATTTCTTTTGCAGATCTAAAAATTATTTTTGGGCAAACTGTTGTTTTGGACAGTCTCAATCTTCTTCAAGCAGATCTGATAATTTCTGGGCAAACTGTTGTTTTGGACAGTCCTGATCTTCTTCACGCAGATCTGATAATTTCTGGGCAAACTGATTTTTGACAGTCTTTGAGCAGATCTAGAAATTTAAGGATCTAGGGTTTGAAACCCTTGTCCTTATTTTTTGCTGAGAAATTTTTCTGGAAATTGTGGGTAAAATTATCAGTCTGATTTTTACAGATAAATTTTACAGTTACTGTGGGTAAAATCCAGATCTGGATTTGAGGAACTTTTTGAAGAATTTTTTGAGCCATCTTATTTACGAGATGAGCTATTAATGCTTTTGGGGATTTTGTCCTTTGAAGGTTTCCCCAGTGAAAAATCAGGTGTCCATGTGTGCTGATGTGATGAATGTGTTTTTACTATGCTGCTGAATTGTTTAAGTTATATGCTAATGCTTAAATTCAACATGGTATCAGAGCTTAGCATGTGAAAACATAGTAAAGGGACATTGTTGTTGTTTCTCACTAGATCTTGGAATAAAATTTGCAGATCTAACATTTGGATAAGTGACAGAGATGGCTACCGTTGGTTTCAAACCGGAAGAGAAGCTCTCTAGTTCAACAAACTTCAATTCCTGGAAGGCCAGATTGACAACCATTCTTGATGAGAATGACTTGGATGACACTGTTCTTAACGTCATAGAAGAGCCAACTACAAATGTTGCTAGGCTTACCTACAAGAGGAAGCAAAGTAAGGCTAGAAGAGTTATTTATGATTCTATAAAAGAAGAATTAAAAGAAGAATTGATGCCTAACATCACATCCTTGAAGACTGCTAAAGAATGCTATGATACATTGGTAAACCTCTAAGAAAAGAAGGCTCCCAGTCAAAAGAGAGTCTTGAAGAAGAGGCTACGAACTTTGAAGCTGAACAAAGATGAAAGTGTTGGTTCCTTCTTCACCAAGATCAAACAGGTAAGAGATCAACTCCTTGCTATTGGTGTTAGTGATGATGATGATGATCTTGTACAAACAGTGGTTGATGGCCTCCTAAGCTCTTGGGAAACCTTCATGGCATCCGTATGTGGATGAGAAAATCAGCCAACCTTTGAAAGGCTTTGGCATGATTGCATACAAGAAGAAGCAAGGAACACTGACAAGGTAATCAAGCAAGATAACCTTGCACTTGCAGCAAAGACCAAAAGGTTCAAGAAACCTTTCCCTTAGCAAAAGAAAGGGAAGAAACCTTAGGGTAAGTTTTCTGACATGTCTAAGATTGAATGTTATACCTATCACAAATTTGGACATTATGCTAGAGACTACAGGAAGAACAAGAAGAAACCCAAGAGAAGATTTCAGGCATCTGCTGCAGAAGTAGAGGAAGAAGAAGATGAAGAACCACAGAAGAAGAAGAAAATCAAGGCTAATAAAACTGATGAGTCTAGAAGAGAGTACTATTTGATTTCTGCTCTAACTGGTTCTTTCTCAGCTTGCTCCACTTCTTGGTTGGTGGACAGTGGTGCCTCCAAGCACATGACAGGTAACCGTGATACCCTTACCAGTTACAGAAAGAAAAAGTTCACCACTTAGGTAGAACTTAGAGATGATTCCACTTACAAGATTGAAGGAGTTGGCTCAACTTCACTTCAATTTGACTCAGGTATGATTCTTCATATTGATGATATTCTTTATGTTCCTGGTTTAAAGAAGAATCTTTTATCTATTGCTCGTTTAGAAGACAAGGGCCACAGAGTCCTCTTGATGGACAAGAAGGTCTTTTTATGGGCAAAGGACACAGATCTAGACTCTGCAGTACAGATTGGGATTCGAGAGGGAGACCTTTACAAGGCTTCCAAAGTCTCCACTCATGCTTTGGTACATCACTCAGTTGATCCCTGTGAACTTTGGCATAGAAGGTATGGACACCTTCACTACACAGCTCTCCTAGGATTGCAGAAGATGGTCACAAGTATGCCAGAAGTTTCTCCAAAACATGAAGGAATCTGTAAAGGATGTGCTCTAGGTAAGAACACTAAGAAATCCTTTCCCATAAGCAAGAGTAGATCTAAAGATATTTTGGATTTGATTCATTCTGACATTTGTGGGCCCATGTCTTCACCTTCCTTGAGTGGGTGTTTATATTATGTCTTGTTTATTGATGATTACTCTCGACAGTCTTGGATTTACTTCCTTAAGGCCAAGAGTGAAACCTTTGACAGGTTCAAAGAGTTCAAGACACTGATTAACAATCAAACTGGCAAGCACATTCGCAAGCACATTCAACTGGTTGCTGACAGTCACGTAGCTTCACAATTTCATGGACTCCAGAGAAATACCTTCGATCCTATTTACAGCCAAAGTCATGGACACTAGATAGAGTCCACATTGCGAGATTCCAATTCACGGGTGGCAAAGCTCATACCCACCCTCTGACAGAGTCCACGTTGTGCCTTTATCATGCATCTGTGATCACAAGAAGAAATTGTTCATCCACTGCTAACCGATGCGTGGAATTTCAATTGCTACGTGATCGTTCCATTACGGTAGAGTCATGGAGTTTTACCTAAGCCAACACCTGTCTGTGTACAGTTTGCGTTTGACAGCCGATAGTGGACGGTTCCTGGGAGCAGTCAGCGCAATTGTGTGGAATCTGCTAGCAGTCAACGACCCCTCCCAAACTTGATTTGCCAAATTTTACGGGATTATTGAGAAAGTTTTCCTTGCCGAGCTTGGAGCAGCACCGAGTAAGTCTTGTCTTTCATTAAGACACCAATTGCAAACTGGAGTTCCAAGCTGAATCAGTTTATGTTTTGGTTGATACGTGGAGTGGTTTTTGAGCAATCGATTTCACCGTTGGATAAACGTGTCTTGGAGCTTGGACCCTCATCTCCATCGAGAAGTCATTGGTAGGAGATCATTCGACTTCAGTCCAACTGTTGTGCAGGTTCAGTATGGTCACCTTTAGTTGTTGACCTCGTGGAACCCAATCCACATGGAAATACCCACTCAAAGCTTTAAAGTTTTGATTGCCTTTATGTAAGTGGGTGTTTAGTCACTTTAATAATAAAAGTATTTTTGGAGAGGTGATTAGCTAAAGTGTTGATAATACTTTAGTCTTGTATGAGTTACAATTAATAAATTAGAGTTGGTCAAAGTATTCATAAAGAGAAAAAAGTGGATCTAGATTTAATTCCACTTTTTCTTTTTTGTTTATTATTTTAGTTTATTTTTGAAAATGAGAATGGCTTTTTGAGCCTATAAAAAGGCCAGCCTTCTCCATTGTAAAGGATGGAAAAAAGTTGGGAGTTTCTTTTCGATTGAGTTGAATAGAAAAATAATGTTGGGCTTTTGGATATATATTGGGCATCTCTTTCATGGTTGCGTGTTTTTCATAAGCTGTAGAGTAAACCTAGCATAGAAGGCTAGATTCTAGTCCATTGGGCAAGCATTTGCAGTTGTCAAGTTGTTTGTTGACGTTGTGTTTTTAAAGATCTTAAGATTAATGGACAGTAGTCAGTTATACTTACATTCTCCTTGTCTTTGATTATGGAACGTACAAGATCAATGTCACTTGTGTGAAACGCAAGGCCTCCCTGAGTCCTCTTTTGACTCCATTCTCCCTTCTGATACTGACACTGGTCTTCCCTCGAGGACTAATCCTCCCTTCCTTCCCATCGCTCAGTCAAAATACCTTCCTATTTTGTTATAAATGTTTCTCTAAGGAAGCCTCTTCAGTTCACCTTGCCCTTCGTTGCACTTGCCTTAGCGATCCTACCTTAGGGAAGCCCCCCTAGAGTTGGAGAAGAGCCAACCTGAAGCGAGGAGAGAGGAGTGTGGTGACATTGGCTTCTCTCGAGAGAGTTGTTGTCGAGCTGGTGTGCTCACTTTTTGGGCTTCAACACACGCATGCTAGTTTTGGGCGATAACATTTTGGTGCTGTTACCGGGGACGAAGTCCAGTTCCCGAAAATTGAGGACTATGCTTCATTGACATTTGTGGGAGATTACATTGCATATTCTTCTTCTCACATGGCTACTCCACGAAGGGACAGAACCCTTGTCCTTTTGTAGATTTAAAGATCTTATTGGGTGTACAGGTGAGCACACTCATTGGAAGGATTTCGAGCTCACCTTGGCAACTCCACAGTTTGGTATGAGGTATGACTATATACATTTTTCAGATTTAGTACCTCATTATTGATTTATTGATGATGATACAGAAAAGCCGTGTGATATTTGGCACAAAGCTTACAGCCCGCTGGATTTCTCAAAAATCCATGGATTCCCTAATCGGTGCTACGACCGTGCGAAGGTGCATGACATTCTTCCCGAATTCTATGGAAATGACGGTGTTTTAGCCACATCATATTGCCTCTCTTTGCAAACTGATGTCTGATTTTAATGTTCATCATGAGGATGATATTATGATCGTTTTTGCTATAACTTTGGAAAGGGATGCAATGATCTGGTTCTATGGCCTTTTGGATGAATCCATAGATTCAGTGACAGTTTTTCGAGAGGTTTGTCCTTCGCTGGCATGATGGAACAATTGATTAGATTGGGCAGCTTGCTAAAAAATATGATGCCCTCATCCCTAGGGTCCATCCTAAGCTTAAAGAACAGACCATTGAAGATACAATCAAGAAAGCACTACAAAGGCCTTCGATTGAAGATATTACTGAAGAGATCCCGGATAGGGCTATAATAGAAAACATTGAAGATGTGAAGTTGCCCCAAGTTCTTGAACAACTTCATGCTAAAGATGTGGACTTGCCTCATGTTCATAAGATTGAAGGTAATGCTATTGGTTCTGTAGATCAACTTGAGCACTTTGACAATTAAGGGTTGTATGTAAGCCCTTTCAACCGGTGGATAGAGGCTTCTCATGCACAGTTTGATTCTTCCTGGTATAATCTCTTGTTGCCTAACAATATGATGTTTCAATTCAACTTTATTTATGAGCAGACTTTAGGACATCTTTGTTATATGTCCTTATCTTTCTCTCTAACCAAACACAAGGAAGATCAATTTGGCATAAAAGAGTTGTTAAAGTGGCTCCACTGGTTGTATGCATATATTTAAGATATTCTAGTCTCATGTTAAGCTAGATTCTAGTCTCATGTTAAGCTAGAGTAGGTAGGCTGAATAAGCTCTTGCATGAGCATTTAAAAAAAATTCAGTATGTTTTTTTTTTGTTTTCTAACAAGTGTGGATGTGAATTGAGCCATCCCACCACATTTTAAAAGTTGGTCTGCAAATACTCAGAGTCTGAGGTTCTTGTGCACTCTCTCCAAGAGCACACATCCCCCATGGAGCCAGATGTTACCCCTCCAAATGCATCTGCATTTTGAAGTGGTTAAGACACTATTTACAGGAGCAGTTTATTTGCTGTTGCACCTCTGTTATCAGAAATGGGGATTTTCAAGCAAGTGCTTTCTGAAGTGTGCATTTAATGATGCATATACTAGTGTTTGGGGGTGTCCATTGTAAATTTGTGGCAGACAAAGATGCTAAAAATATAGTCAATTTATACAATCAGAACTTCAAGGGATTGTTCTCTAGCTGTCATGGACCATATCCTAATTCTGATGAAGAAAATGAACAACAGATGATACAATGCTGCATCTGTGAAGACTGGTTCCATGAGAACCATCTTGGCCTTGAATCCACAGAGAAGGTCCCCAGGGATGAGGAAGGAGAACCTATTTATGAGGATTTTGTATGCCAGGACTGTGTATGCCATTGCCCATTTTTGTTGTCTTGTGACAGATATCTTTTCAGAATGGATCATCCAAGTGTTCCTCAAGAAGATCAACAGGTAATAGATATCTTTAGAATGTCAAATTTGGCTCGCTCTTTCAATCACAGTTGTGCAGGAAATTTATCAATTTACAGGGTGTACACAGAGGCTTCAGATAATAGGATATATCGGATGGGTATGTATGCATGCCGTGACATAGAACTTGGGGAAGAACTTAAGTATGATGTGCTAGGCTAAGACATGCAACCAATAGTTACTGTCACCCTGAATTTGAAATTCTTGCCTGTGAATTTTTGGTCTTTGGAAGTTTTCCAAATTTTATTTGGCATCTTTGGGAGGTTGTATGCACGGTTACACAGAGAGTCCGGGAGCAACTTATGGGTCCTGCTTCATCTATTGAAAGTCGCAGGAAAGCATCTATCCACTGTTTGGGCCTTTCATTAGAAAAAATTTGATTTTATCAAAATTTGGGGATTGATGGAGCTACAGTTTCAGCATTGGTAGCCGGCGTAAATCATGTATCAGACCCACAGTTGCTTTGGCAGTGAATTACTAAACACCACAAATTCACTGACTGTGCAATAGCCACTTGAGGAAATCTTTGGTGGACTTCTTTTTTAGCAAAGCACATGTCCACCGTTCGGGCCATGCATCAATTGAATTCATTAACAGTTGTTTTATTGTCAAAGCTTGGTTCGTTGTGATGTAGAGCTCGGATTTGGCATCATTAAACATTAATCGGTTGCTGACAGTCACGTAGCTTCACAATTTCATGGAATTGGGAGAAATACCTTCGATCCTGTTAACAACCAAAGTCATGGATAGAGTCCACATTGTGCCATTCCAATTCACGGGTGGCAGAGCTCATACCCACCCTCTGATAGAGTCCACATTGTGCCTTTATCACGCGTCTGTGATCACAAGAAGAAATTTCTCATCCACTGCTAACCGATACGTGGAATTTCAATTGCTACGTGGTCGTTCCATTACGGTAGAGTTGTGGAGTTTTTCCTGAGCAAACACATGTCTGTGTACAATGTGCTTTTGACAGCCGATAGTGGACGGTTCCTTTGAGCAATCAGCGCGATTGTGTGGAATCTGCTAGAAGTCAGCGACCCCTCCCAAACTTGATTTGCCAAATTTTACAAGATTATTGAGACAGTTTTCCTTGCCGAGCTTGGAGCAGCACCGGGTAACTCTTGTCTTTCATTAAAACACCAATTGCAAACTGGAGTTCTACGCTGGATCAGTTTATGTTTTGGTTGATATGTGGAGTGGTTTTTGAGCAATCGATTTCACCGTTGGATAAACGTGGCTTGGAGCTTGGACACTCATCTCCATGGAGAAGTCATTGGTAGGAGATCATTTGACTTCGGTCCAACAGTTGTGCAGGTTCAGTATGGTCGACTTTAGTTGTTGACCTCGTGGAACCCAATCCACGTGGAAATACCCACTCAAAGCTTTAAAGTTTCGGTTTCCTTTATGTAAGTGGGTGTTTAGTCACTTTAATAATAAAAGTATTTTTGGAGAGGTGATTAGCTAAAGTGTTGATAACACTTTAGTCTTGTATGAGTTACAATTAATAAATTAGAGTTGGTCAAAGTATTCATATAGAGAAAAAAGTGGATCTAGATTTACTTCCACTTTTTCTTTTTTGTTTATTATTTTATTTTATTTTTGAAAATGAGAATCGATTTTTGAGCCTATAAAAAGGCCAACCTTCTCCATTGTAAAGGATGGAAAAAAGTTGGGAGTTTCTTTCCGATTGAGCTCAATAGAAAAATCATGTTGGGCTTTTGGATATATATTGGGCATCTCTTTCATGGTTGCGTGTTTTTCATAAGCTGTAGAGTAAACCTAGTATAGAAGGCTATATTCTAGTCCATTGGGCAATCATTTGCAGTTGTCAAGTTGTTTGTTGACGTTGTGTTTTTAAAGATCTTAAGAGTAATTGACAATAGTCAGTTATATTACATTCTCCTTGTCTTGGATTATGGAACGTACAAGATCAATCTCACTTGTGTGAAACGCAAGGCCTCCCTGAGTCCTCATTTGACTCCATTCTCCCTTCTGATACTGACACTGGTCTTCCCTCGAGGATTGATCCTCCCTTCCTTCCCATCGCTCAATCAAAATACCTTCCTTTTTTGTTACAAATGTTTCTCTAAGGCATCCTCTTCAGTTCACCTTGCCCCTCATTGCACCTGCCTTAGCGATCCTACCTTATGGAAGCCCCCCTAGAATTGGAGAAGAGCCAACCTAAAGCGAGGAGAGAGGAGTGTGATGACATTGGCTTCTCTCTCAAGAGTTTTCGTCGAGTTGGTGTGCTCACTTTTTGGGCTTCAGCACATGCATGCTAGTTTTGAGCGACAACAAGTTGCATCACCCTCTTCTTCAAATCTTGAGGAGTATACCAGTTCTTGTGCCCATTAATACCATACCTTCAAGTCTCTGAAGGATTCAAGCTTGAGCAAAGCTTTCTCTTCTTCCTCTTTCAAACCCAAACTCTCTCTCTCTTTCCCGATTACTTTTTTATTATGCTTAAGAAGTAGATCTGTCCTTTCATGCTCATTATTTGGAATCTACCATTCCTTAAGCATTTAGATCTGATTTGTTTTTAAAAGAACTCCATCATTCAATTAGATTTAAGCTAGAAAATTGTGCTTACACATCAAAATTTTGCAAAAATTTTCTAAGTTTTTTATTTTTGCATTGTCTTTCCCATCATTTTCTAACACTTTTAGCTTGCTAGTTTTTAGCAGGTCTACGCATAAAAGTGATGTTTTGGAGTGACCAAGAACATCAAGGAGGCCTCAGAACAATCTGGTGGACACTCACTTTGCTATAGTACCTTAGTGCACCATTGTAAGCTCTTAGATCCAAGTTTAATGGACTATGAAGCACTCCATCTTCATCATACAAAAACTTGTAAAAGAATTAAACGAGAGCAGTGGGGTAACCAGCACCAACATCCCATCCCCCCTGGGGAGATTTGCGTCTTTTTATCATTTTGTGAGATTGAATTTTTCTAACTCCTCCACTTCACACACTCACTTATTAAGTGCAGGGTGTATACTTTCATTTCACATTTCATAGTTTAATCTACTTGTATTATTACAAAAGTAGTTTAGAAATAAAACCATTCTTCGTCGCCACGAAGTATGCTTTTTGTTGCCAACTTATTTGTACCATAGTTGGATTAGCTGAGCAGCCGCCATTTTACAAACATGACAAATATTTGTTTCCAGTGTATCAGATGATCTGCCTTTGTGTCTAGCCAGTTTTGGCTAGTCAGTTTTTGTTCTGAATAATTATGACCATGGCCCTGCGGGGTTTGTAATAAAATGTGCTAGTAAGGTGTTTTTGAGTGGTTCGGTCTCATAAGATGTAGAATTTCAACTAAAGTATTCTAGGGAGTTTTTTGCTCTTGACAATTATGCTTTGCCTATAGCTGAGTAAAATTGACGAGGTTTTCTCCCACTTCCTCCAAAGTTGGAATGCCCGATTTTGAATTATGGGCCTTGGGGGGTTATTGGAGCCCAACTGAGTTTATATAAACCTACTAGACATTGTTAGAATAGACTATGGTCATGTCCTAAGTCACTAGGCCCTCAAAAAAAATTCCGAAAAAAATTTATCGGATGCGTTAAAAATTTTAGTTTTAATTTTTTAATTTTTTAATTTTTCCCAAGTTTTTAATTAAATTTTTCCATAATTTAAATGGAAAAATTCAATTTGTAATAAGTTAGTCATCCAGAACCCAAATTCAGTGATTGAAGGCTCTAACCTTAAGCCAATAATCATTCTTGATCAGCCAGCCAGCCAGATCCAACTTTCAGATCATCATTCGGCCACATAACGCATATTTTATCAAAAAAGACAGTTTTGGGGAAAATATTGATTAATTATATAAAATGATTATTTTGGAGAAAATCCAAATCTCTCCAAATTAGTCCGAATTCGGCGAAATGAAATGCAAAATGACATGGCAACGGGCATTTATGATGATTTGAGTTAACAGGAGGTAGCTTCAGTCAGCATTCAATGAGTATTCATGACACCTTTACTTAGCAAATTCGCCCTCTTCAGCTGGCTCACGAATTGGATGAGGTGGGGAGTATGTATTGGCTTGATGTTTTGATCAAGGCAAGACTAGCTCTTGCACTGAGTGGGTACTCATTGGATGCGGAATTTAATTCCGCATCTAACGAGCTCTCCCGATCGAAATTTGAGTAAAAACACGGGGAGATATGTCGAAAATACAAACAAAAAAAGTAGTTTTCTTTATGATACCTATCCCCAAATTTATATTAAAAAAGTGTTTAAGACCTATACGGTATTTCAAATTTAAAGCAATTTCATTGGCTAACACATGATGACAAGGGAATTTGAATCAAAGTTAAAAGGCCCATTTTAAGTTGAAATTTCCTCTAATGTTTTGCCGAAGTGTACTCTCCTACACTTTCTTTCACTGAGCTGGGAAGTCCATCCATGAGGAACTTCAAGGCTATAGTGTTGTCCTTCTTTGCTTCCTTCTGTGCAGCTGATTTTCCTTTCTTGTTTGGTGGAGCAGGTGCATTGATAACAATTTCCCAAATACCAAACTTCTTCAGATAAGCCTTCATTTTGCTCCTCCAACTGAAATAATCGATAAAATCAAGTATAGGCACGTCATTGCTTGATGACTCTTTCTTTTCCTCCATTGTGTCTAAGGATCTCCTTCAAGCTTGCTAGTCTTGTGACAAAGCCCAGCTCTGATACCAATTGTTAGACACTGAGAGGGCGGGTGAATCAATGTAAAGCCAATTTTAGAACTTTTCTTAACTTGTCACAATTAGCTACCAATTCATCACTCCACTATTCTACCATTTGCATAAACATCTTTCACTTCATCATTCACATATCATAAGCATTTGAATCATCAAGAACCATAACACAAAAAAACACAACACCATATAATTTTGTAATCTTTTTGTATTAGTTTTGGTACGGCTACAACCGTAAGGTAAAATCAACACCTACTGATATGAAGAGCACCTACTATGCATCCAGGACCCTGTTTGGTTTTCTTAGACCCTGCTAAGAAGGGTTTGAGGTATCCTAACCTCAAAAGCAAGACAAGCTTGCTTTTACAATTAAAGCTTACTATCACATAATTTCATCAGTCACATCAACATCGCCTATCTCTTCAATTTGCTGCCAACTATCTCTGCTCATGCTCATCAATCATCTGTTTATCTGCTCATCACTCTTGACTGCTGCAACCCTGCCAAGTCATCAAGCTCTGCTCAATTCGTTGCTGCTGCCATCAACTTGTTATGTCTTCTTCACTTTGTCACTGGCTGAGATCATCAAGGAGGATGCATCAAGTATTATCATCAACAAGATTTTTCAAACATCAAGGTCTGATCATGTCTTTACAGTCATCTTCTAGGGCAGTCATGCATCTTAACATTCAATCACAAAAGTCTGCTCATTAATCTCATCAATACTGCCGCAACACTCTTATGCTCACGTGCATCAACTTTGCTCTAACAATATTGCTGGCCAATCAGCTCATCAACAGTTGCTCATATTGATCATCAGCTCTATTGCTCAAGGTTCATGCCAATCACATCTAGTCTGCTCTTATCATCAAGTTAAGGCTGTCATCTCCCTAAACTGTGCATCATCCTTATACTTCATTAATAGCTTCTGGGGCTGTTATCTTCATGCTTGTCAACCTCTATGCATAGATTTGTGTATGCTTGCACTGAGTGTGTTCTGGGAAGACCTTACAAAACATATCTACAAATACTCCAAACTTCAACTATGCATACTATAGTAGACTTTCAACATCACTTCAAGGTATGGAACTTCATCATCATACAGTGCATCATCTATATAGTGTGTCAGGCATCATCATGATATTAACATATCATCATCACCATAGGACTTACCTTAGTATTCATGGTTCACTTGGCTGAGTATTACATCTTCTGTAGATGACTTCAATCTAAATGAGTTTGCAAGAAGAGTAAATCATCATACCTTACTCAAAAATGTGCTTGTCAATACTGTAGACTTGTTTCTGCCGCAGCAGACTCCAAGGGCATTACTACCATCAAAGCTCTGTCAGTTTGAGGAAGACTCCATCACTTGTTCAAGCATCAAAGCTTCAGTCTGAGAGAGGGCAGCAACATAGAACTAGGGCTGTGTACATCATCATCATCATACTGTATCAACATGTCATTATGCATAGTGTACACATCTTAGTGCATGTCTGTGTATGTCTATTGGTGGAAGAAGGGCATCAATGAGACATCACCCAAACACTTCAAACACCCAAGGCTTGCACTGTTCAAGCACTCAAAGATTCAGACTGTATGTGCACGTGAAGATGTCCTCTAACACAGTCAAGACTTGGACTATGTACTTCAACTTGGATGGTGTGTTGGTACTGTGGATAACCTTCAAAATTCAGTATTGTTGTAGATGTCTTCAAAGATTGTTTTCATGCTAAGAAAAGATCACATTCATGACTGTTCAAACTCCTGAAAGCAAACTATCAGTTGAATGTAGAAGATTCATCAAAATTTAGGGCTTGTTGTTGACTTCAAACCAGAAATGCTAGGACTGTTTGAATGCTTGTGAAACCCCAAGCAAGTCCCTAAAAGGGACTGCATAAACCACAAGAATTGGAATTGTGTTGCTGCAATCGAATTTTAATCCACGAATTTAGGGCACACTGCTTTTGTTGCTGCGCACCAAGAGCTGGAACATCCCCAAGATTAGTCCAAAGTGGACTGCTGCAAATACTGAGAAAAAGAAACAAACAAAAATACTTCTATGTGGAAAACTCGGGTGCACTCTTCTGCTGCTGCTACCACGAAATTTTCACCTCAGTCAACGAGCTTGCCTCCTTGTCCTTTATTGGTTTATGCTACAAATGCTGGTAAAGTGGAAATTAGGGCTGCCTCAATCTGCAATTTTAGGTCTGCAATTTTTAGCCTCAATCTGCAAATTCAAGCTGATTGAAGAGTCTATCTGCTGCCAACTCAGACTTCAAAAAACAGACTTCAAAAACTTCACTACTGAACCACCGAATTCTTCAGAATTGCTGTAGGAAATGACAAACTCTAAATCTCTGCTGCAACTCGAGTTCCATCCTTCAGAGGCTCAACTCCTTACTATTTTATTGGCTTGTTTGGAGTGTAAAATTAAAGATGTTGATGCTGCAAACTTCGGGTCTGCTACAGACCTCTTCTCTGCAATTTCGGGTCTGCTGCTGACAAAAAAATTTCACAATCAAAAAAATCACAGAGCTCCTCCGAAATTTGCCTCAGTGGACAGTCCAAAATTTCTCTCTGTCTGCACCTGCAAATTTCCTCAGTATGGCTGCCTCAGTTCACAAAAAAAACAACCTCAGAGCTCACCCGAATTTCTCATATTTCTCTTTGCAAAATGAATTTCGAATGTGGTATTTATACTGGTTTTCCAAAATACTTTTGGAGCCGACATGTATAGAAAAGATTTTTATTTTTATTTATTTTTTAGTTTAATTGGAGCCGGCTTTAACAAGCTGAGGATGGTAAGTATTTAAATTTTTTTTATTTTGACTTTGAATTTTTAAATGTCACTTAAATATCTAGGGTCAACAAAATGTCAACCACATCCATAACTTTAGGGCTTGATCAAGATTTATCATGTCTTTGTTTTATTACCCTTTTTCCACACATCCTTACCATTTCAATGGTCTTAGGGTTTGTTGTAATAAGTCACAAATATCTTAATAGTCAACCTTAGGGTTTTTTGTAAGGTTGACCACATGCCATCAAGTTCACCACAAGCAAGGGTGTGATCCACATCACAAGGGCTTCAACCATGACATGTATGGCCATCAACATTATTTGTGTGGGACCCCAATCAACATATGACCATATCCAAGGGTTTCATGACCCCATCAACACACAAATCACTGTCAAGTGCACTTAGGACCATCTTCAAGAATTCCAAGACCTCATTACCACATCAAGAGCATGCAATGGGTTTCATGATCTTTGTAAGGGCATCAAGGTCAAGGGTTCCAAGTCTTCATTAAGTCATCAAGGACCTTTAATCCAACAAATGTGGGTCCAAAGGCTTCTTCATCAAGCAAGAGGCATCATGGGCTTCTTCAACCACCTTAGCCACGCAAGGGGACCTCTATGGGTCAAGATCCATCAAGACATCACCTGTGGGGTTACCAGACCTTCTCTTAAGGTACCATGACAACATCAGAGCATGAATGACCACAAAATGGGTCATTAATGCTTCTTCAACCCATCTAGGGCTTCTCCAACTTTTGTAAGGTCTTCAAGACCATCTCCAGGGTCTTCAACGCCATCAGCAGGGTCTTCAACATCTTTAGCAAGGTCATGGCATCAAGATCCAGTCTTGTGGGTACAGGGACCTTGTCAACTAGGTACAAGGTGCTTCGAGGCACAAACCCACTCTGTAAGGGGTCCAAGGCACTGCAAGGTGGGACTTGCTGGCATCAATGACATCCTGTGGGGCCACTGCAAGTCCATGTTGGCATCAATGACAATTTCATCAACAATCTCCCCCTTTGTCATTGATGACAACAATTCATGCTCCCCCTATGAGCATGCTCCCCTTTTGTCTTCATCTCTCCCCCTTTGGCATCAATGGCAAAGGGTGTCCACGTACCTGTGTCTAAAATCTTTGATCACTACTCACTGCTCCCCCTATCAATATGTACGATCCTAGGACCTGTCTGTATGCCTGGAGTAACCATCCTTTCTCCGTCGAGTTCATCCTCCAGCCTTATGAACTCAAGGTGTGCTAAGGTCTTTGAGAGACCTTACACTTGGCTTGCCGTATGGCAGCCATCCTCCCTGCTCTGATCAACCTCTCCTATCTGCAACTGCTCGGTCTTCCTTATCCATACTTGCTTCTTGGCATCCGTGCTTTGAGCATTTGATCCTTCATCTGTACTGGCTTTCCTTGATGAGTTGTATAGGAAGTTTCTCAAGGGTTGTTACCGTGTACTCCAACAATCTTTAGCTTTGTGCCCAAGGCCACTGCAGCTATAACACCTCAGCATACGACAATGTGCAGCAATGTGACCAACATTGTTGCATCTCCAACATCTGACTGAGCTGTTGGAACTTCCAACACTTCTTTGATGAACTTCATTTCTCCATGCTTGCAGCAATGTGACCAACATTGTTGCATGTCCAACATCTGACTGAGCTGTTGGAACTTCCAACACTTCTTTGATGAACTTCATTTCTCCATGCTTGAGAGTGTCCCTGACTGTAGGCATTTGATTTCTGATCTTCAAATCTTCTTGTTGATGTATATGAAGTACTCCTTCTTGGTTGACTTCTTTGACTTGCACATTCTTGGGCTTTGTGGCCAAACCCACTGCAGGTGTAGCATCTCAATGTGTGACATGTGGCAACAACATGTCCGACTTGATTACATGTCCAACATTTGATTGAGTCATTGGGACTTCCAGCTCTTCTTCTTCCATAGAATCTACAATCCATAGCCTTATGACCAAAGTTAGAACAAAAATAACAATAACCATTGAAGCCACTTTCATACCTGGGTCTTGGAGTTGTTTCTTTTATGAAGTTGCTTTGAGGAATAGACCTAACTCCTTGTTTCATCTTTGAACTTCCAAAGTCCTTGTTGTCATGTGCAGGTGCATGGGGAGCAGCTTTGGACGATGATGGACCTGCTTCTGGAGTCTTTAGAGAACAAGTGTCATCTTCATATTTTTCTTTGTTCTTCTTGTAACCAAGACCAGTTTTGTCGAGTGGAGATCTTTGGCAATCTAAGATCTTATCTAGGACAATTGAACTATCCTGGAACTTGACAGAGCTGCTGTTGAACTTCTCATGATGCTTTGATTTTTCAATCTTCTTTCTGAGATTGATAATCTCAAACTGATGCTTCTGATTTGTCACTTCTTTTTCTTCCAATTGATCTCTTAATGCTTCTTCTATTCTCTTGGCTTCTTCTAGTTGAGTTTCAGATCAAGATTTGCCTCTCTTGCTTCTTCAAGTATTTTTGAATCTTTAACATGGTTCTTTTGTTCTAGGGTTAGATCAATCAAATCAATCTTTAGCTTTTCTTTTTCTTCTTCCTTTTCCTTCAGCAATTTCAGCCAACCTACTCCTTCATGCTTAAGTTTCTTAAGCAACTCCTTTAGTTCAACATTCTGCTTTTGGAGATTATCCATATAATCAAAGGTTGCCGTCCTAAACATCTTGTAATCAGATTGATTAAGATCAACTTTGTTCAAGAACCAATCAGCTCTGAGATCTATGTTGCATACATAGTTTATAATTCTCTGTTTAGCTTTCAACATTGCTTCAATCAGATGTTTAGGATGACAACCTTTGATTATATGGATAATCTCCAAAAGCAAAATGTTGAACTAAAGGAGTTGCTTAAGATCAACTTTGTTCAAGAACCAATCAGCTCTGAGATCTATGTTGCATACATAGTTTATAATTCTTTGTTTAGCTTTCAACATTGCTTCATCATCATCTGCAAGAACCTTCTCAATTTCATCACACAAGCTATCATAATCACAAGAGTTCATACCTTTACTGGAGTCCTCTTCTTGTTTGAGCTCTTCTGGGGGCTTGTCTTCTGATTCCTGATCTGTCTTTTCGGGTTCTGGTCTCGCCTTCTGATACTCACTTTCCAGCTTGAACCATAGGTCCATTAGAGGAAATTTCAACTCAAAATGGGCCTCCTGAAAAGAATTAATAAAATAATAGTTAAAATAATAAAATAATATTTATTAATTTTGGAGGAAGAAAAGAAAAAAACTATTTTTCTGTTTTTATTTTTGACATATCTCTCCGTGTTTTTACTCAAATTTCGATCAGGAGAGGATGCGGAATTAAATTCCGCATCGAACGAGTATCCACTCGGCATACTTTTGACGGACCCCGCTATTCCAAAAACAAGAAAAACCTGAAAAAACGTGATGATGACATTTTTCAGGTATTTCTTGTTTTTGGGATAGCGGGGTCTGTCAAAAGTATGCCGAGTGGGAACTCGTTGGATGCGGAATTTAATTCCGCATCCAACGAGCTCTCCCGATCGAAATTTGAGTAAAAACACGGGGAGATATGTCAAAAATACAAACAAAAAAAGTAGTTTTTTTTATGATACCTATCCCCAAATTTATATTAAAAAAGTGTCTAAGACCTGTACGGTATTTCAAATTTAAAGCAATTTCATTGACTAACACATGATGACATGGAAATTGAATCAAAGTTAAAAGGTCCATTTTGAGTTGAAATTTCCTCTAATGTTTTGCCGAAGTGTACTCTCCTACACTTTCCTTCACTGAGCTGGGAAGTCCATCCATGAGGAATTTCAAGGCTGTAGTGTTGTCCTTCTTTGCTTCCTTCTGTGCAGCTGATTTTCCTTTCTTGTTTGATGGAGCGGGTGGATTGATAACAATTTCCCAAATACCAAACTTCTTCAGATAAGCCTCCATTTTGCTCCTCCAACTGAAATAATCTGTAATATCAACTTTAGGCACGTCATTGCTTGATGACTCTTTCTTTTCCTCCATTGTGTCTAAGGATCTCCTTCAAGCTTGCTAGTCTTGTGATGAAGCCCAGCTCTGATACCAATTGTTAGACACTGAGAGGGGGGGTGAATCAATGTAAAGCCAATTTTAGAACTTTTCTTAACTTGTCACAATTAGCTACCAATTCATCACTCCACTATTCTACCATTTGCATAATCATTTCATAAACATCTTTCACTTCATCATTCACATATCATAAGCACTTGAATCATCAAGAAACATAACACAAAAGAACACAACACCATATAATTTGTAATCTTTTTGTATTAGTTTTGGTCCGGCTACAACGGTAAGGTAAAATCAGCACCTACTGATATGAAGAGCACCTACTATGCATCCAGGACCCTGCCTAGTTTTCTTAGACCCTGCTAAGAAGGGTTTGAGGTATCCTAACCTCAAAAGCAAGACAAGCTTGCTTTTAAAATTAAAGCTTACTATCACATCATTTCATTAATCACATCAACCTCACCTATCTCTTCAATCTGCTGCCAACTATCTCTGCTCATGCTCATCAATCATCTGTTTATCTGCTCATCACTGCTGCTGGTCATCTGCTCATCACTCTTGACTGTTGCAACCCTGCCAAGTCATCAAGCTCTGCTCAATTCGTTGCTGCTGCCATCAACTTGTCATGTCTTCTTCACTTTGTCACTGGCTGAGATCGTCAAGGAATATGCATCAAGTATTATCACCAACAACATCTTTCAAACATCAAGGTCTGATCATGCCTTTACAGTCATCTTCTAGGGTAGTCGTGCATCTTAACATTCAATCACAAAAGTCTGCCCATTAATCTCATCAATACTGCTGCAACACTCTTATGCTCACATGCATCAACTTTGCTCTAACAATACTGCTGGCCAATCAGCTCATCAATAGTTGCTCATATTGATCATCAGCTCTACTGCTCAAGGTTCATGCCAATCACATCTAGTCTGCTCTTATCATCAAGTTAGGGCAGTCACCTCCCTAAACTGTGCATCATCCTTCTACTTCATTAATAGTTTCTGGGGCTGTTATCTTCTTGCTTGTCAACCTCTATGCATAGATTTGTGTATGCTTGCATTGTGTGTGTTCTGGGAAGACCTTACAAAACATATCTACAAATACTCCAAACTTCAACTATGCATACTATAGGAGACTTTCAACATCACTTCAAGGTATGCAACTTCATCATCATACAGTGCATCATCTATATAGTGTGTTAGGCATCATCATGATATTAACATATCATCATCACCATAGGAATTACCTCAGTATTCATGGTTCACTTGGCTGAGTATTACATCTTCTGTAGATGACTCCAATCTAAATAAAATTTGCAAGAGGAGTACATCATCATTCCTTACTCAAAACTGTGCTTGTCAATACTGTAGACTTGTAATGCCGCAGCAGACTCCAAGGGCATTACTACCATCAAAGCTCTGTCAGTTTGAGGAAGACTCCATCACTTGCTCAAGCATCAAAGGTTCAGTCTAAGAGAGGGCGGCAACATAGAACTAGGGCTGTGTACGTCATCATCATCATACTGTATCAACATGTCATTATGCATAGCGTACACACCTTAGTGCATGTCTTTGTATGTCTATTGGTGGAAGAAGAGCATCAATGAGACATCACTCAAACACTTCAAACACCCAAGGCTTGAACTGTTCAAGCACTCAAAGATTCAGACTGTATGTGCACGTGAAGATGTCCGCTAACACAGTCAAGACTTGGACTATGTACTTCAACTTGGATGGTGTGTTGGTACCTAAGTCACATGGTTCGAATTCGAATTCAAATTCGAGAACCATTTGATTCGGTTCGAATTCGAATTTTTGGATGAGGTTCGTTTGAGATTCGTCTTGAAATTCGAATATATATATAAATATATATATAATAAAATTTTTAATAAAATATGCTATTGAAATAAATTTTAATTGATAAAATGAAATATATTATGCAGCATGCTTAAATAGTTTAAAAAATAAACAATAAAACTGAAATTCCTGGGTTTTTTTTAGATTTTTTTCGATTTTTTTAAATTTTTTTTCGATTTTTTATTAAATTCGCCTTTAAATTCGAATTCGAATTCGAACATTCGAATTCGAAAAAATTCGTTTTCAAATTCGCTTTTAAAATTCGGCGAATTTAGTCCGAATTTTTTTTTTTCCTTTGAAATTCGGCGAATTTCGAACCTCAAGGTTCAAATTCGCCAAATCCTGTGACTTAGGTTGGTACTGTGGATAACCTTCAAAATTCAGTATTGTTGTAGATGTCTTCAAAGATTGTTTTCATGCTAAGAAAAGATCACATTCATGACTGTTCAAACTCCTGAAAGCAGACTGTCAATTGAATGTAGAAGATTCATCAAAATTTAGGGCTTGTTGTTGACTTCAAACCAGAACTTCTAGGACTGTTTGAATGCTTGTGAAACCCCAAGCAAGTCCCTAAAAGGGACTGCATAAACCACCAGAATTGGAATTGTGTTGCTGCAATCGAATTTTAATCCACGAAATTAGGGCACACTGCTTTTGTTGATGCTCACCAAGAGCTGGAACATCCCCAAGATTAGTCCAAAGTGGACTGCTGCAAATACTGAGAAAAAGAAAAGCAAAAATACTTCTATGTGGAAAACTCAGTGAAATATCCCAAATCCCGATATTTTCTATTTCTAAACAATTATGCGAATACAACTGGGCTTACAAACTGCCAAGCAAAAATCCCTATTTTATAGGAAAAATTAGGGTTAGGGTTTGTGAGATAGACTGCACAC
>LPNX010961273.1:622760-636792 GCA_001517045.1 Pseudotsuga menziesii | reverse complement strand
TCTGATCCCCTAGCTCTCAGTAACCGCTCGAACCCACAGGAATCACATGGGTTAGCGGTATGGGCCTCAAGGCCTAAAAGGAAGGGGACATTACACTCAGGTACACTCTTCTGCTGCTGCTACTACCACGAAATTTTCACCTTAGACAACGAGCTTGCCTCCTTGTCCTTTATTGGTTTATGCTACAAATGCTAGTAAAGTGGAAATTAGGGCTGCTTCATTCTGCAATTTTTAGCCTCAATCTGCAAATTCGGGCTGATTGAAGAGTCTATCTGCTGCCAACTCAGACTTCAAAAATCAGACTTCAAAAACTTCACTACTGAACCACCAAATTCTTCAGAATTGCTGTAGGAAATGACAAACTCTAAATCTCTGCTGCAACTCGAGTTTCATCCTTCAGAGGCTCAGCTCCTTACTATTTTATTGGCTTGTTTGGAGTGTAAAATTAAAGATGTTGATGCTGCAAACTTCGGGTCTGCTACAGACCTCTTCTCTGCAATTTCGGGTCTGCTGCCGACACCGAAATTTCACAGTCAAAAAAATCACAGAGCTCCTCCAAAATTTGCCTCAGTGGACAGTCCAAAATTTCTCTCTGTCTGCACCTGCAAATTTCCTCAGTATGGCTGCCTCAGTTCACAAAAAAAAACAACCTCAGAGCTCACCCGAATTTCTCATATTTCTCTTTGCAAAATGAATTTCGGATGTGGTATTTATACTGGTTTTCCAAAATACTTTTGGAGCCGACATGTATAGAAAAGATTTTTATTTTTATTTATTTTTGAGTTTAATTGGAGCCGACTTTAACAAGTTGAGGATGGTAAGTATTTAAAAAAAATTATTTTGACTTTGAATTTTTAAATGTCACTTAAATATCTAGGGTCAACAAAATGTCAACCACATCCATAACTTTAGGGCTTGATCAAGGTTTATCATGTCTTTGTTTTATTACCCTTTTTCCACACATCCTTACCATTTCAATGGTCTTAGGGTTTGTTGTAATAAGTCACAAATATCTTAATAGTCAACCTTAGGGTTTTTTGTAAGGCTGACCACATGCCATCAAGTTCACCACAAGCAAGGGTGTGATCCACATCACAAGTGCTTCAACCATGACATGTATGGCCATCAACATTATGTGTGTGGGACCCCAATCAACATATGACCATATCCAAGGGTTTCATGACCCCATCAACACACAAATCACTGTCAAGTGCACTTAGGACCATCTTCAAGAATTCCAAGACCTCATTACCACATCAAGAGCATGCAATGGGTTTCATGATCTTTGTAAGGGCATCAAGGTCAAGGGTTCCAAGTCTTCATTAAGTCATCAAGGACCTTTAATCCAACAAATGTGGGTCCAAAGGCTTCTTCATCAAGCAAGAGGCATCATGGGCTTCTTCAACCACCTTAGCCACGCAAGGGGACCTCTATGGGTCAAGATCCATCAAGACATCACCTGTGGGGTTACCAAACCTTCTCTTAGGGTACCATGACACCATCAGAGCATGAATGACCAAAGAATGGGTCATTCATGCTTCTTCAACCCATCTAGGGCTTTTCCAACTTTTGTAAAGTCCTCAAGACCATCTCCAGGGTCTTCAACGCCATCAGCAGGTTCTTCAACATCTTTAGCAAGGTTGTGGCATCAAGATCCAGTCTTGTGGGTACAGGGACCTTGTCAACTGGGTACAAGGTGCTTCAAGGCACAAACCCACTCTGTAAGGGATCCAAGGCACTGCAAGGTGGGACTTGGTGGCATCAATGACATCCTATGGGGCCACTGCAAGTCTATGTTGGCATCAATGACAATTTCATCAACATATATATGATCTCACTTGTATCTGAGTTTTGGTATTAGCAGGTCACAGGTTGAAGAAGGGTGCAAGTTCAGCTACATCCAGCCCAAGCTTCAAGCAACCTACCATTTAACATATTGTAATTGCAGGGCCTAGAAGATCGGTCTCTTCCCATTCGAAAGAAAGCCAGAGTATTCCTCCATCTCTTGTGTTCCATCCACAAGAAACTCTTCTTTCTCTACCCTTCTTCTTTAATTTTTGTACTTGCTCATAAAATAGATCCAAGTTTCAAATCTTTATTTTTTCAGATCTGTTTTTAGAGCCTTTGCTAGATCTAGTTTATTTCTTTAGATCTAGGGAAAAGTTTTATGCTTTGCATGTAAAAATTCAAAAAAAAATCTAAGTATGAAAATGTTTCCAAATTTTTTTTTTGCATTGTCTTTCCTATCATATTTTAAACAATACATGCTTGCTGATTTTTCTTTTTTTGTGACAGGTACAGCAGAAATGCTGGCGAAATTCTGAAGAATCAATCCCTAAGAAACCATAAATTCCCTCTTCTTCTTTTTCCCTTCTACAAATTGCTCCAAAGACCTTTCAGGATTAAAGAAAAGAAGCAAAAAAAGGCAGGAAAAGGAAAGCATTGTAACAAATTAATAAAGAGCAAGTGGGATTACGGCTCCCACACCCCTCTTCCCCCATTTGGGGGAAGCTTGTATCATCTTCCCATTTTCATGCTTTGATTCATGTTTTGCTAAAAGTAGGATAGAATAGTTCATAATCTTTAGAAGTTTATCTTTTCATTAAAGTTAGATAGTTTATTTGATGATTAGTTTATCATTCATAAAAAGTGAAATAAAAATGTTTCTTTGATTGTTTAATTAACTAATGCATAGTTTCTTTACTGTTTTACTTACCCCCTTGTTTTCCCGATTAAGGCCCTAAAAAGCCTGAAAGAGACTCTTGGGTAGTTTAGATCTTTGTGTTTCTTTTAATTTTAACAAATTAATTAAGTCTCTTGAGCTTGCAGTAACACAAGTCAAGAGCACTCTCTATCGAAGAGCATAGTTAGAATTTGCACATCCTTGCATTAGGCATTTAGATTAGAGAAGTCTCTTGAACCTTTGTCATAAGACAAGGTCAAGAGCGCTCTCTGTCGGAGAGTCTTAATTAATTAACTTAATAAAATTTGCAACGCACACCCCCATAATTAATTAACTTCGTTTTCTCCTTGCCGGAGTATGCTCCGACCAACTTCAAAATCGGAGTACCCAGAAACAACATTGGATTTCTAATCTTGCAAGAGAAACATAATAAAATCTAAACCCCATAACCAACACACCGGCGTTGTAGGGAATTTTCCTAAGTTCTTCTTAGTATAGGCGCCGGAACTCCCCACTGTCTAAGCTTCTCAGCTAGCTAGTCAATCTTCACGATACCAGCCTGGGATACTGGGAGGGCCGTCATGCCTTCTGTTGTCTATCGATTGCACACCAGCAGCAAAAACTTTCCGAAAGTTGTCTCCTCACTTAGGAAAGTGGGAGAGGTGTGACCTTGGGGGCAAGCATAGAGCTAGGTACTGTCACCTACTCCTAGCTCCTCTGTTTAGGCTAACTCCTAACGAAGCCAAGGGGGCTAGTCCCTAACAAAGAGTTCTCTAAGGCTCAATGTGGTTAAAAGTGTTTTAATTGGTTACGGATGCGGATGGGTGTTGTTTAGGAGTTATTATGATTAGAGGTGTTTATTTATTATGAGTATAATACATAAATCAAAGCAATCCATGTTTCTAACAAGAGATTAAAAGATAAGTAATGATTCTAAACTTCGTTAATTATGCATTCACAAATAGAAATTATAACAAGCCACAGACAATTGATCAAAATAAAATAATTATGCAGATTAAAGAAGGACCAGTTCCTTATGGAATCAAAATACTGAAATGCACAAATAATTAAATAACAAGTCTAGAAATCAAACTAGTGAATATTAGGTTGTGCGAGTGCTCTTGGTAGATTTTAAGAATTTTTAAGTGCTCTTGATTAGGGTTTCAACGAAGGTTTGTCAACAAAGCTGGGAGAATATTCCAAGTTCAGTCCGTTGAAGGCATGTCGGGCCTGCCCAGTATCCCAGGCTGGTATCACAGAGATTGACCAGCTAGCTGAGAAGCTTAGACAGCGGGGGTTCCGGCATCTCTACTAAGAAGTACTTTAGAAAATTCCCTACAACGTCGGTGCGTTGGTTACATGGTTTAAATTTTATTAAGTTATTCTTGCAAGATTAGAGATCCAGTGTCATTTCTGGGTACTTCGATTTTGAGGTTGGTCAGAGCATACTCCGGCAAGGAGAAAACGAAGTTAATTAATTAGGGGGTGTGCGTTGCAAATTTTATTAAGTTAATTGCTTAAGACTCTCTGATAGAGAACGCCCTTAACCCCGTCTTATGACAGCGGTTCAAGAGACTTAGCTAATCTAAGATGCCTAATGCAAGGATATGCAGTTCTAAGTATGCTCTCCGATAGAGAGTGCTCTTGACTTGTGTTACTGCAAGTTCGAGAGACTTAATTAATTCGTTAAACTTGACAGAGATTAAAAAAAAAGATCTAACTACCGAAAAGTCTCTTTCAGACTTTTTAGGGCCCTAATTGAGAAAGCAAGGGGGT
Source organism: Pseudotsuga menziesii (assembly GCA_001517045.1). Classification (NCBI taxonomy): domain Eukaryota; kingdom Viridiplantae; phylum Streptophyta; class Pinopsida; order Pinales; family Pinaceae; genus Pseudotsuga; species Pseudotsuga menziesii. The sequence goes on along the minus strand of LPNX010961273.1, from coordinate 632,333 downwards.
AAGTAAACAGTAAAGAAATTATACAATGTCTAAGTAAACAATCAAATCATCATTTTTACTTCATTTTCTATGGATAATAAACTAATCAAAACATGAAATACCTTACTTATGATTATGCAATTATCCTATCCTATTCTACCATTAGCAGTTTATTAAGCAAAAAGAAAAAGAAAAAAAGCATGACAATGGGACAATACAAGCTTCCCCCAAATGGGGCAAGAGGGGTGTGGGAGCCGTAATCCCACTCGCTCTTTATTAATTTTTTACAATTTTTTGATGACTTTGCTTTTGCCTTTTCTTGAAAGAACTGGGAGAGAAAGGGATGGAAAGAAGAGGGAAAATTTGCCTTTTTTGCACTTTGCTTGCTTCCTTGCTTGCCTTTAGCCTTCGGGCTTTTCTCGATTCTTCCTGCAAGTAAGAGCTTTAAAAAATTCAAACGTTATATGTTAATCAAAAATTAGAGACATAAAACTACAAACCAAACTCTCAAAGAGGGGTAAAAAATCAACGGTGAAAGAGGAGGAAAGAGAGAGGAGAAAAGACTATGGAATGGGAGAGAGAAAATGCAAGAAAGAGGGTTGTCCAAAGCCAAAAAGAGGGTTGTCCAAAGGCAAGAAAGAGGGCTGCAAAACAGTAAAAAAAAAGGGCTGTCCAAAGCCAAGAAAGAGGGCTGCAAAACAGTAAAAAGAGGGCAGCGAAGAGGAAGGAGGAAAAGCAAGCCAAATAAGGCAATGGAAGGGAAGCCAAAGGATGGAAAGAGGTAAGCTAGGGCTTCCTAAAGTAACCGGTAACCAAAGTACAAACTTAAAGAAGATTTTATGAGATGGAACTTGAAGCAAACAAAAACCTCTAAAGCCTCCTTCTTGGAAAAATTCAAGTTATTGTAGATCCTGCAAAGAAACCAATGTTAAACAAAGAAAAACTTGTGATCTTGAAGATGAGCTAGATGCAACCGAGCTCACGCCCTTCTCCAAGATGGCAAATCCTGTCCAAGATCAGAACATTTCAAACAACCCAGTGAGATCAATCAACTAGCATGCTAAAAAAAATATAACGATTCACCAACATTAATACAACTGAATATTTCTTGCTCATGAAATCTTAATAAAATAGCATAATCAACCAACTTATCCACTGTAAATGGAAGATTTTACGTTCTATACAGTAGACGTCTAAAACCAATTGATTAGATCATACATAAGCATTTGAAATGAAATAGATGGGCAACATTCACCTCACAAAATTCATTCACCACTAGCACCGAGTCGCATGGATCTCCAAAGTCTTGATCTTATTCCAAATATGAGCATAAAGCAATTACAAATTCTCACAGAGTAAGTTTACAATCAAAGATCCTTCCCCATAGAGCTAAAGAAGCCTCTATTTATACAATGAGAGAAGACCCAAAACCATAAAACCATAAATCCAGACCTCACCGGCTCGGCACATCACTGAGAACTCCAAACCGAAACTAAAGAGTTAAGAGTGAGGGGAGGCCTCCACCTAGGCAAGGCGCCCCCACTCCAACCCTAAGCACAAAAACCAATGCATTAATGAGCCCACACGTGTGATGACGCCCTCATGAGGAGAGAGGGGCATGAGCAGAAGAGAGGGGCGTGAGCAAGTAGGTGAAGGCACCCCTTGGGTATGGAGGAGCCACATCTAGGTATGGAGGAGCCACTGCTACTAGATCATACCAGTTCCTGCCTCGATCAAATCATCAAACCAATGAGTGCTCTCCATCTCATTCAATTCGGGAGTTTAGCTGGAGATGACAAGACCGTTAACTAAATATATCTTCAATGCTCACTGAAGCTGAGTTGTGATAACTCCAATCATCATAAATGCCCATTGACATGTCATTCTGCATTTCATTTCACTGAATTTGGAGAGTTTTGGATTTTCTCCAAAATAATCAATTTTTTATTAAATAATAAATTTTTTCCCCAAAAATGACTTTTTTGAGAAAATATGCGTTATGTGTCCGAATGATGATCTGAAAGTTGAATCTGACTGGTTGGCCGATTAAGAATGATTTTTGGCTTAAGGTTAGAGCCTTCAATCACTGAATTCGGGGTCCGGATGACTAACTTATTACAAATTGAATTTTTCCATTTAAATTATGGAAAATTTTAATTAAAAACTTAGGGAAAAATTAAAAAATTAAAAATAATTTTTGACGTGTCCGGTAAAAAAAATTCGGAAAAACTTTTGAGGGTCCTAGTGACTTAGGACATGACCATTTTCTATTCTAATAATGCCTTGTAGGTTTATATACACTTAGTTGGGCTCTAATAACCCCCCAAGGCCCAGAATTCAAAATCGGGCATTCCAGCTTTGGAGGAAGCGGGAGAAAACCTCGTCAATTATACTCGGCTATAGGCAAAGCATAATTGTCAAGGGCGAAAAACTCCCTGGAATACCTTAATTGAAATTCTACGTCTTAGGAGACCGAACCACTCAAAACACCCTACTAGCACATTTTATTACAAACCCCACGGGGCCATGGTCAAAATTATTCAAATAAAAAACTGATTAGCCAAAATTGGCAAAACATAAAGACGGATCAACTGATACGCTGGAATCAAACATTGGACATGTTTGTCAACCGGCAGCTCCTCAAGTAACCTAACTATGGTACAAAAAAATTGGTAACACCTTCAACAAATTAAACTTGGAATATTCTCCCGGCTTTTGACAAACCTTCGTTGACACCATAAGCAAGATCACTTAAAATCCTTAAAAATCTACCAAGAGCACTTGCACAACCTAATATTCACTAGTTCTATTTCAAGACTTGCTGTTAATTTCCTTACGCATTTCAGTATTTCGACTCCATAAGGCACTAATATTTTAATCTGCATAATTGTTATATTTGGAACAATTGTCTGTGGCCCTTTTTAATTTCTTTCTGTGAATGCATATTTATGAAGTCTTGAATTATTGCTTATCTTTTAATCTCTTGCTAGCAACGTGGATTGCTTCGATTTATGTGTCAAACTCATAATAAATAAACATATTTAACTACAATAACTCCTAAACAACACCCATCCGCATTCGTAACCATTAAAACACATTAACAACATTGAGCCATAGAAAACTCTTTGTTAGGGACTACCCCCCTTGGCTTCGTTAGGAGTTAGCCTAAACGGAGGAGCTAGGAGTAGGTGACAGTACCTAGCTCTGTGCTTGCCCCCAAGGTCACACCTCTCCCACTTTCCTAAGTGAGGAGACAGCTTTCGGAAAGTTTTTGCTGCTGGTGTGCAATTGGCGGACAACGCTCTCATCTCCACCCAAAGGTTTTGTCAATTAGTGGAGATTGATCAGAAAAGCGATGCATAAGTTTGGCCATCATATCTTTTTCAATGGTAGTGTTTTATTCTTTCATATTCTAACTTGTTTAAACAAAATGAATCCAAAGTCTCTTGAACTTTGTTGAAAAGCAAGTCAAGAGCGCTCTCTGTCGGAGATTCTTTATTTCTTGTTTTAGTTTAACTGCTTCTTTCTTTAATTTTCATAAATCTCTTGAATCTTTCCATAAGGCGGATCAAGAGTGCTCTCTGTTGGAGGGTTGTTACAATCTTCATCATTAATAAAATCAAAATAAACTATTTTTCTACATTGTGTATGCTCTACCCGATTGGGATACCCAAAAGCATTGTAGATTGATTAATTCCCACATTTTAATTTAATCGGCCACCCTAATAAAATTAACTACCCAAAAGATAAGTGAAAATCCGACGCTTCGGTTAGACTTTGTGTGAGCAAATTCCTCCTGGGGAAGTTGTAACCACTATACTTAGATCTTGGGGGCACTGTTAGGCTACATCCCTGGTTGGTGTAGTGTTGAACACGCCCTTGGGACTTGTTATCACCAAACTTGTAGTTGCCTATGTGAGGTGGATCCAGGATGGATGGTAGAGGGACAAGCAATTAAGGAGGTGGAACCAAGACTGCCTAGACTCTCAAATGGATGGTTGTCACGCAAATCGAGGCAGCCTTCACTTTATGTTATCTTAGCGCAAGACAACAAAGGGGGAGACCCGGATCTACTCCCAACAGGAGAGATCTAACCTAGACACTAAATCAGATCAAATGCACTTAAGATACGTAAGGTGTAAGGTAGTGGAAAACCTAGATCTATGGATGATGTCACGAGGTGAGCCAAGGATTTGGATCAAGGTTTAGGATGTATGAGGTTCGATCCAAGTTGGGACACAGGTGACCTATAAGGTAAATACTAGATCTGGCGTTGAGGTACTAGCAACAAGTGAGGATATCCCCTGCCTTGGGAAACGTGACCAATGCAAGGAGATCAAGGACAGGATTGGGGCTATCTAGTACCGATGGATAGACTCGATGAAAGATACGACAAAGTCAAAGTACCTGAGTCACCAAGGAAAAATTAGATCACGGGAAAAGGAGGCCAAAAAGGGGGTAGCGCTAGGCTTAGAGATCAGTGCCTGTCAGATCTAGCGCAATGCAGTCACTATCTGCCCAGCGTTGAGGGAAACCCACCTAGGAAATACCCCGATCTACAAACCCAGAAAGGTATTTGGCCAGAAAAGTCAGATCACAGGGAAATCCAGCAGCAAGATGCATAGCGCTAGGGTTTGGGATGTCAATTTCTCAAATCTAGGGCAACCTGGACACTTCTAGCTCAGTGTTGAAGAAGAAATGGTATGAGGATGACCTGATCTACAAACCCAAGTTGGTATTTTTCCAGAAAAATCAGATCTCGAAAAAAGTAAGAAAAATTGTGAGGAGCGCTACGGTTTGGGAGGACAGTTTCTTAGATCTAGGGCAAACCAGTCACTTTCAGATCAGCGTTGAGGGTCATATGGTGAGGGAAAGACTCGATCTACAAAACCCAGCAGTGGTTTGTCCAAAGATCAAGCGGTCTAATTTTTAGTCTTTTTTGGTTTTTTTTATTATTGTGGAATTTTCAGTAAAATGAAGAAAAGCAGATGTCAATGGATTGAGATCTGGAAGAAAGGGACTAACCTGTAGATCTTACGTGGAAATCCTTGTAGATGCCTTGATGATGATGATCCCTGCTATCCCAATCAATTTGAAAAGCTTTGAGCAATTTCTATGTCCAACGTTTTGCCCCAAGGAGTCAATGCGCCCTCTCTCCTGTACAACAAACGTCAACCATATTAGATTTGTTGCCACATGAGAAAAAAGATAAATGTTACAGAAAAATAACAAGAGAAAATCATATATCGCAATGACAGTAATGGAAACCCCCTGATAAAAAACGAAGACAATCCAAGCGAGTTGAGGTCCCCCTACAAAAACGCCCAAGCTGAAGTCGCCCTCCTGTAGACAAGACAAAGATTCCCAAAAATATATAGATCTTGCAACAATTTCTTGAATGCTAAGAAGCAAAAGACTTTCCCATCACCATCTAAGAACACCAAATGCAAAGGAGATCCAAAAAATATCCACAAGAAAAGTGTTTCTATTATCCAGATCCGAGACATTAGAGGAAATTTCAACTCAAAATGGGCCTTTTAACTTTTCATCAAATTCCATGTCATCATTTGTTAGCCAATGAAATTGCTTTAAATTTGAAATACCGTATAGGTCTTAAACACTTTTTTAATATAAATTTGGGGATAGGTATCATAAAAAAAAACTACTTTTTTTGTTTGTATTTTTACATATCTCCCTGTGTTTTTACTCAAATTTCGATCGGGAACATCATCATTCCGTTTTTTCAGGTATTTCTTGTTTTTGGGGTAGCGGGGTCCGTCAAAAGTATGCCGAGTGGGTACTCGTTGGATGCGGAATTTAATTCTGCATCCAACGAGCTCTCCCGATCGAAATTTGAGTAAAAACACAGGGAGATATGTCAAAAATACAAACAAAAAAGTAGTTTTTTTCTTTTCTTCCTCCAAAATTAATAAATATTATTTTATTATTTTAACTATTATTTTATTAATTCATTTTAGGAGGCCCATTTTGAGTTGAAATTTCCTCTAATGGCCAAAGACCCCTTACAAATGAGAATCTCTTGCCTTTAAATAGGAATGAGAGAACCAAAATCATAACCACTTTTCAAATGAGTGGCTAAGATTAAAAGATACAAATGTCTAACCAATGGTTGAGATGAGCTCAACATACAATACATGGATCAATATAACAATATAATATAAAAGTGGACTAAATCATCCTAGGAGAGGGGATCCCACTCAACAAAATATAAATGAAGCACATGGTGGTTCCATGGAGTGTTAACTAAACTCCCTTTGGGTGTCTCCATGGCACAATAAAAATAATATAAATTTTAAATTGTGAAAATGTTCCTCCTTGAGGAAATTGTGAGCCTCCAAAAGCTCCAGAAAATAATATAAAATGCCTGAAAAATAGATGTGGGCCTATCCAGGTGATGCAACTGCTGGAAAAGGTGTGGAAGACATCACTGTCATCATCAGACCTCATCCCATGCCATTTCCTTGCCTCAATAGCCCAAATCGAATTCTTCAGTAGCCATTTAATTATTTTTTAATCTGCCTCGAGAAACATGAACCTATCAAAACAGCCTCCTGGGGTGCTTGTGTTGTCCAACTAAGCCCACCAGGCTCTCTGGGAAGGGGATACTATGGTATAATCAAGTGGTTGGGACCCCTATGCCCCATACAGTTCTCTAGGAGATCCAACAAAATCATCTTCCTGCTCAGACGTGCCCTCTAGTGAAGTGTAATATCCCGAATCCCAATATTTTCTATTTCTATGCAAATATTCTGATACAACGGGACATGCAAACTACCATGCGAAAATCCCTATTTTATAGCAAAAATTAGGGTTAGGGTTTGTAAGATAGAATGAACACTTACCACTGATAAGCTGGCTGGACTGCTCCTGAGAGGGTATGCAAGCATCAAGAACTGAATTGAAGATGGACTGATATCTTCCGCTTCCGGTGAAACCCCAGCAGCAAGAACCCCCGATTAGATAAGGGTGACATTTTAAGTGAGGGAGGTGTCCAATGAAGCTGCCGATTTGCAGGACTGATAGCCTTCCCGTGCCGGAGAGAATGCCTGGTACATGTGGAGTTTCTGAGGTCTCTAGGCAGGCTAGCGAATTGATCCAGAGAGGCAGCTGCTCACGCCCCCTTGATCCCGGAATCGTTGATAACTGCTCCGGATGAGCACAGTCGGATCTGATAATCACCGGATGCCGGAGTAGGATGCTGATGATGAAAATGGTGCCTGAGTTTCGAAGCAAAACTGAGATCTGAAGACCCAGCAACTGATTAGGGCTTTCTGGCTGAAAACCCCCCTTACGGCTGCACACGTGTCTGTGCAACAATCTTTACCGTAAACTGGATAACTTATGAATGAATGTAAGAGCAAATGGTGAACCTGTATGGCTTACCCTGAATGAGACTAAGGCAGATGTTTCACTACCGAAATCCCGCTAGCCGAAGACTCCGTCTCCAACCCCAACTGCTATGCGGCACGCTGTGCTGCTATCCAAGAGCTCCCAAAATAATAATCATCAAAAGTGAAGTCTCCTTTCGCTTTATCACTTTTTTATAACTTTCAACTGCGAAAACCCTAATCTTTGACCTAATTAGGTCACTTTATCTTCTAATTTGCAATTGACTTGCATGCATGCGGATGGAGACTTAATGAGTGCATGTATCATTAAATAATGCTTGGATGGCATGCACGGAGGTGGCCTTTGGCCCTGGTGGCCCTTCTTGACCTAATGATGATGCCCTAGATTCTCTACGGATGGCATCGGTCCCTAGATGATTCCCTAGCTGTCAGTAACCGCTCAAACCCACAGGAATCACATAGGTTAGCGGGTTTGGGCCTCAAGGCCTAATCGGAAGAGGACATTACAGTCCTCCCCGCTCGAGATTGCTTGGCCTCAAGCAACTTCAAACTGGGATGCTGCAATACCTGTTCACCTTCCCACGTGGCATCCTCTGGCGGTAGTTCTTTCCATTGAACCAAGTACTCTCTGATTACCCTGTTCCTGAGCTTTCTTTCTCTAGTCTGTATAATCCGTTCGGGAATCAGTATCAGCAGTCCTTCATCATCTAAAGGAGGTAATTCTGTAGATGGAGCAATGTGTTGCCCAAGGTTCTTCTTCAGGTTAGATACATGGAACACATTGTGAATTTTGCTTTCCTATGGAAGTTCTAGTTCATATGCCACCTCTCCCACCTTTCTGATTATTCTGTGTGGTCCATAGAAGCGAGGTTTTAACTTCTCTGCTCCTTTCTTCTTAAGTGAGGACTGTCTGTAAGGTTGGAGCCTTAAGTATACCAAATCCCCTACCTCAAAGCTCCGCTCAATCCTGTGTTTGTCGGCATACAACTTCTGTTGATTCTAGGCTGTTTGTAAATTTTCTTTCAATATTTTCAGAATGTCTTGACTGTCCTGTATCCAATCCTTAGCCTTAGGAGCCCTACTATCTCCAAATGCCAAATCTGCATAGTCCAAGGCCTCATAACCGTATAATGCCTTAAAAAGAGTCATCCTAATAGACATGTGATAGATAGTATTGTAGCAATACTCCCCTAGGTGTAGCCATTTGATCCAAGTTCGCTGCTGTCCTACTACATAGTTCCTTAAATATCCTTCGATCCATTTGTTGACTATTTCCGTTTGTCCGTCACTCTGGGGATGATAACTCGTACTAGTAGCCAGTTCGGTCCCCACCATTCTGAACAGTTCCTGCCAGAAGGCACCTGTGAATCTGCTATCCCGATCACTGACAATGGTCTTAGGTAACCTGTGTAACCTGAAGACCTCCCTGAAGAATAACTCAGCTACTTGAGCTGCCGAGTAGTCTAATGATATCGAAAAGAAATTTGCAAACTTGGTCAGTCTGTCAACTACTACATATAAACAATCTCGCCCTTGGACTTTGGGCAATCCTGAAATAAAGTCCATGGAGATGCTTTCCCACTTCTATTCGGGAATCGGTAGTGGCTGGAGTAACCCTGTTGGATGGGTGTCCTCAATCTTGTTCTGCTGACAGATGCCACATTCCCGTACATGCTGCATAATTCCCCCCTTGAGGCCCTTCCATGAGAACCTCTCTCGGATCTGCCTATAGGTCTTTAAGAAACCTTGATGCCCTGAAAAAGGAGAATCATGAGCTGCCTAAATGATCATTTTCCTCAATGTGGATTTTGGGACGAGGTATCTTCTGTTTTTGTAATAGATGATGTCATCAACAATCATGTACCTGTCATCCTGAATTTGCCCGTCCAATAATTCGCAAGCGAATTTATTTTTGGAGTATTCCACTAAGAGAAGTGCCCTCCAATCTGTGGATATACCACTGAGAGATAACGAGGCGAGACGCCTGGATAATGCATCAACTACTACATTATTCTTACCTTTTACATACTCGATCTCGAAATCATAGGCTTGTACTTTGCTGACCCATTTCTGCTGTCGCTCATTCAGTTCCTTTTGCTCTAGGAAATACTTGAGGCTGTTATGATCGGTTTTGATTTTGAACTTAATGCCCACCAGGTACTGCCTGAATTTTGTGAGAGCATGTAAGATGGCTAGCAGCTCTTTGTCATATATGGAGTAATGG
>LPNX010961273.1:548651-617814 GCA_001517045.1 Pseudotsuga menziesii | reverse complement strand
GCCGCTGGATGATCCCCGCTCTACCGGTGAGGGGGGTACACTGCTGATACCTGGTTCTGGTTTCGCTGACAGTCTGCTGATTGCATTGAGGACTTCTTTTTCTCCCTTGGCTAAGTCTTGCAATGCAGAGACCAAGTTGCGGAAGTCCATCCGATCCTCATCATCTCCTGTTCCTTTTCCCCTATCTGCATGAATACCTGTCTGTTCCATATCTGAATTGATATCCTCTAGCTGGATATCTTCAAATCCTTCTGTGTATCTACTTCTCCTCCTCCTATAAGTTACAAAAGGATCTCCTTCTGTATTCATCTACTGTTCATCCCTTAAGCCCACAGCTAGCCAAGAAAATAGCTCTGATACCACTGAAATATCCCTAATACTGATATTTTCTATTTCTGAACAATTATGCGAATATAACTGGGCTTACAGACTGCCAGCCAAAAATCCCTATTTTATAGGAAAAATTAGGGTAAGGGTTTGTGAGACAGAATACACACTTACCACTGATAACCGGCTGAACTGCTACAGATGAAGTCTGCAAGTACTGAGAACTGGATCCGAGAAGAACTGATCTCTCCTGTCTCCGGTGAATGCTCCAGCAGCAAGACGCCCCCAAACAGAGAAAAGGGTGACGCCCTCAAGGAAGGAGGTGCCCGATGGACCCGCCGATTTGCGGGGCTGATAGCCTCGCTGTGCCGGAGAGATTGCCTGGATTATACTGCAATTCTGAGCCCTCTAAGTATGAAAACGTTTTGGTTCTCTGAGGCAGCTGCTCACGCCCCTGATGGTCTGGAAGAGCTGATAACTCCTTCGGATGAGCTCGGATGAAGCTGATAGTCACTGGGTATCGGAGTATGAAGCTGCTGGTGAGAACGATGCCTGAGTTTCGGAAGGAAACTGAGATCTGAAGGCCCAATAGCTGATTAGGGCTTTCTGGTGGAAAACCCCCTCTTACGGCTGCACCGTGCCTCTGCAAATATCTATGCCCTGTACTATATAACTGATGAGTGAAATGAAGAACAAGTGGTGAACCAGTATGGCTTACCCGGATAAGACTAGGACAGATGTTTCACTGCCGAAATCCTGTTAGCTGAAGACTCCGTCTCCAACCCCAACTGCTGTGCTGCACGCTGTGCTGCTATCAAGTGCGCCCAAAATAATCAATAATCATAAGTGTCCTCTCCTCTTGCTTTTCCCTCTATTTATAAAGTTCAACTGCGCAAAACCCTATCTTTGACCTAATTAGGTCACTTTATCTTCTAATTTGCCGTTGACTTGCATGCAAAGAGCATGGTCATGCATGGAGCATGGAAAAGAGCATGGTCATGCATGAAAGTGGCCTTTGGCCCAAGTGGTCCTTCTTGACCCAATGATGATGCCCTAGATCTTCTACGGATGGCATCAGTCCTGATCTGATCCCCTAGCTCTCAGTAACCGCTCGAACCCACAGGAATCACATGGGTTAGCGGTATGGGCCTCAAGGCCTAAAAGAAAGGGGACATTACACACTTGGACATTTTCGCATAAAGCGAATGTTCTTCTAAAATACTCAATACTTCGTCCAGGTGTTTCAGATGCTCTTCCCATGTTTTGTTGTAGATCAGGATGTCATCAAAGAATACGAGCAAAAACTTACGTAGCTGTGCTCTGAAGGTGTGGTTCATGCATGACTGAAAAGTGGCTGGAGCATTGGTAAGTCCAAAGGGCATGACCAAAAACTCATAGTGACCATAGTGACAGCGAAAAGCTGTTTTGGAGATGTCCTAGTCCCTTACCCTGATCTGAAGGTATCCCGAGCGAAAATCAATCTTGAAGAAGTATTTAGCTCCCCGAAGCTCATCCATGAGTTCGTCAATTCTGGGAATGGGATACCTGTTCTTAATGGTCTTTTTGTTGAGTGCTCGATAATCGATGCACATTCACAGTGTACCATCTTTCTTTTTGACCAGTACTACTGAGGATGCGAAGGGGCTAGAACTGGGCCGAATATATCCAAGCTCCAAAAATTCTTTAATTGTTTTCTCAATCTCGTCCTTGTATCTTTTGAGATGCCTGTAAAGAGTGGCAATGACTGCTTGTGTCCCCTCCTCTAGCTCGATGATGTGTTCAAAACCTCGGTCTAGTGGTCTACTTGATGGAAGGTCCCGAAAAACCTTTTCATGTTTCTGTAGCAAGGTTTGAATGTCACTTGGGTGTTGTGTGCTGGTCTCTGGGGGTTTCCTGAAGGTGACCAAACATTCTGCAGACCATTCTATATCATCCTGTCGGAGTACTACCTCAATTCTCTGTGACGAGACCGGTTTTGGGGGGTAAGTGTTCATGCCCCTCAAAACTACCTGTTTGTCATCTGGCCCCTGGAATTCCATTTCCATTGCCCTGTAGTCTGTAGTGTATTTCCCTATAGAATAAAGCCACTGAACACCCAATACTACATGAGTATCCGATACATCCACTACGTAGAAGGAATCTGTCATCTGATAGTTACCTAAGGTGACATTCAATTTTGGGATCCAGTAGTTGCACTCCATGCTAGAGTTCCCAGCTACTACTGCAGTGAATCCTTCGAACTTCTCGGTCTGAATACCTCTCTTGGCTACCCAAGCGGAGTCAATGAAATTGTGGGTGGCTCCCCCATCAATCAATACTCCTACTCTGTGACCCTGTACTACTCCCCTGACCCTGAGAGTATGGAATCTTGGTACTCCAGATAATGTAGCAATGACTCCCTCTGGTGTATCACCCTGGTGTGAATCCTCCTCAACTGCCCATAGTTCTTCTGTGGCTTCCTGCTCATAGTCGTCCTCATCACTGTCTGAATATACCTCAATGTAGCGAGCCTTCGCCTTCCCTGCACACCTGTGTCCTGGTACCCATGGTTCCTAACAAGTGAAGCATAGTTTCTTCCTTCTCAAATCTTTCCTAGTGTCCTCATCTAACCAGGTTTTCTTGGGAACATCCTGCTGGAAAGGTTTCCTGGCCTTATCCCTAACAGGAAAGTTGGTTTTCAACGGGAACTTGGTTTTGGGGACTGAATCTTGAAGATCTCTTGCTCTGCTAATGGCATCCTGCAAAGTGAGGGGTTTGTAGGCTTTCACCCATCCCTGTAGTGGCTCTGTGAGGGCCTCAGTGAATAACATAGTCAATCTGCTCTTTGACACATCTGTTACCATGACTGCTATCCTCTGAAATTCTGAAATGAAAGCTTCTGCACTACCAGTCTGTTTGAGTTGAGCCAACTCCCTGAAATGTATCTCTGGATCCTTCCTGTCAAACCTCTCTATGAGATTTTGAGTGAACTCACCGTAGGAGTGTATGGTGTTGTGACCCAATGTCACCAATCCGTGGTACCACCACTCGTGAGCTTCTCCGTCCAGGTGAAGTGTAGCCAATTTAATGGCATCTGTCTCTGTCATGGGGTTGAGTTGGAAATAGGTATCCAACTTTTGAACCCATATCCTCGCTGATCCTCCGCGAGTCCCATCAAAGTTTGGGATGGTCAACCTGCCCAAGGTCTTCTGCAACTCATAGTTGTGATTGAAACCCTTGTTGAAATTCCTGGGCCTGTTCCTACTCTTCATGTTGCAGAAATCTGAAAAAGACATGGCAACATGAAACTCATCCCCTAAGTCTCTATACTCCTGTAAATAAGCCCCAAAAGGCTCGCTAGGTTCTACCTGCATGACCGGGCCCCCTACTGTATCTACCAAGAAGTGAGGCATGGTAGGCCTGTTGGAAGGTCTGCTATATATGTGCGGAGTATTTTGAATATTAATGTACGCAATCTTTCCACTGCTGCTTGTAGATCCCCGATCTACCGGTGAGGGAGGTGTACTATTGATACCTATTTCCGGTTTTGCCGATAATCTGTTGATTGCATTGAGTACATCTTTTTGTCCTTTGGCTAAGTCTTGCAATGCAGAGACCAAGCTGCGAAACTCCATCCGATCCTCTTCTTCTCCCGTTCATTTTCCCCTATCCGAGTGTATACCTGTTTGTTCCATGTCTGAATTGGTATCTTCTAGTTGGATATCCTCAAATTCCCCTGTGTATCTACTCTTCCTCCTCCTATAAGTTACAAAAGGGTCTCCTTCTGTATTCATCTAAGTTTCATTTCTTAAGCCCACAGCTGGCCAAGAAGATAGCTCTGATAACACTGTAATATCCCGAATCTCGATATTTTCTTTTTCTATGCAAATATTCTGATACAACGGGACATGCAAACTGCCATGCGAAAATCCCTATTTTATAGCAAAAATTAGGATTAGGGTTTGTGAGATAAAATGAACACTTACCACTGATAAGCTGGCTGGACTGCTCCTGAGAGGGTATGCAAGCATCAAGAACTGAATCGAAGATGGACTGATATCTTCCGCTTCCGGTGAAACCCCAACAGCAAGAACCCCCGATCAGATAAGTGTGACGTTTTCAGTGAGGGAGGTGTCCGATGAAGCTGCCGATTTGCAGGACTGATAGCCTTCCTGTGCCAGAGAGAATGCCTGGTACATGCAGAGTTTCTGAGGTCTCTAGGCAGGCCAGCGAATTGATCCAGAGAGGCAGCTGCTCACGCCCCCTTGATCCCGGAAATGCTGATAACTGCTCCGGATGAGCACGGTCGGATCTGATAATCACCGGATGCCAGAGTAGGATGTTGATGATGAGAATGGTGCCTGAGTTTCGAAGCAAAACTGAGATTTGAAAACCCAGCAACTGATTAGGGCTTTTTGGTTGAAAACCCCCCTTACGGCTGCACACGTCTCCCTGCAACAATCTATACCGTATACTGGATAACTTATGAATGAATGTAAGAGCAAATGGTGAACCTGTATGGCTTACCTTGAATGAGACTAGGGCAGATGTTTCACTGGCGAAATCCCGCTAGCTGAAGACTCCGTCTCCAACCCCAACTGCTGTGCGGCACGGTGTGCTGCTATTCAAGAGCTCCCAAAATAATAATCATCAAACGTGAAGTCTCCTTTCGCTTTATCCCTTTTTTATAACTTTCAACTGCGAAAACCCTAATTTTTTACCTAATTAGGTCACTTTATCTTCTAATTTGCAGTTGACTTGCATGCATGTGGATGGAGACTTAATGAGTGCATGCATCATTAAATAATGCTTGGATGGCATGCACGAAGGTGGCCTTTGGCCCTAGTGGCCCTTCTTGACCTAATGATGATGCCCTAGATTCTCTATGGATGGCATCGGTCCCTAGATGATTCCCTAGCTATCAGTAACCGCTCGAACCCACAGGAATCACATAGGTTAGGGGTTTTGGGCCTCAAGGCCTAATCGGAAGAGGACATTATATGAAGCAAAACTGCACCAAAAAGGTAAAATGAATCTGATCATCTCTGTAAGTACCCGGAACTAAAGACAAGCTGTCTCACTGGACTCAAAAACTCCAAATCCATCAAGGGTATATATGCATACCCTCTCAAGGTCTCTGCCTAATCATCAACCATATCAAATAGAAAAAATAATAACCTGTAAATGACCAGATACCAATAATGTAACTCAAGCCGACATCCATCTACTGCAAGTGTTACAAGGCTAAAACATGCTCTACAAATCATTTAAGTAACAATCATAAGAAATAGTAATCACTTCACTAGCGGTACATCAACCAAATACATATATAGGGTTTTATTTATTATGACTCAGACCAGACTTTCAAGACTATACTCACGTCATAATTGTAATCAATTTGTTAGTGAAGGGTGAGGGCTAAAATTCATAAGGTTAGGCCAAAGGATGACTGCCCACTCAACACTGTGACACTTTGGATATGGAAAGGGAATACTCACTATAGCCATATGTCGGACAAACAACAACAAAGGGGATGGCAATGCCTCACAAATGGGTGAACTACTTCAAAGGTGCTTACTCACCTTGACAAATGCTCACAATCCAACTCAATACAAGGCCAGCAATCTTTAGATATAACTTTTTAGTAACCATTGCTTTTTTGGCCCTTTGATTTTCCTTAGCCTTTATCCACGTATTTTTTATACGGACTTTTATCATTTAGGCTTTATACATTCATGTATGTTGAAAAACACTACTTTTCATGAACGTTTAAGAGATTTCATTGCAATATTTTTCAAAGCCAATTTCATTAGGCTAGCCTTGCATTCATGTATGTTGAAAAACATTACTTTTCATAAATGGGATTTTTATAACATATTCATTGTATTTCCAAATACATTGTATTGATGGCGGCGCTACTTGTTTCAGGTAAGCAAACACATCCTAGGCAATTCAGAGCTGAGACACAAATAAACAGGGAGGCTAGTCCAACAAAGGCTCTAGCGAGGAAAGGTCCTCCATGCCACAAGTCAAGTAGTAAGTCGGCTAAAACAAAACTGGAAGGTAATGGATGGGTGGAGACAATGAATGATGAAACCGACACTAGCAAGCCAAAGTATGGTGGGAATGACTACCTCTATTCTCCCTAAGGAGGGTAAAACCAATGAGTATAGGTCAAGAACTTCAAACTCTGAGTAGGGACATCAATACATAATATAGACACATCCAAGTCCACATATTTATATGACCGCCAGATCATGATACTAAATGTTAACACATGTCACAAAGATGAGTATAAGAGCAATGATAACCATAACACAATATAATATAAGCTGAGCCATAATCATACAAATAATCCATTTGAATCAACATTTGTCCAATGAGAAAATGTTGATGCAAATCTGGGTACTGCTAACTACTCTACAGATGACTAAATGGCAACATCAGTCCTGAAATATGAGTGTCCTGAGACTCAGTCCTGGCATGGGAGAGTGCTATAGTCCATGAAATAAATAATGATCCATCATAAATGCTTATCTCAGCATCTCATATGTATAGGAGATCTGGCTAAAAAAAGTACTGAATCTGAAAAATAGAAATGGTAGCCCGGCTACTATATATGTGATAACATCTTGCTCTAGCTGGGGACAAGTGCTCTGTTGAATAGAGCGCTTAAGAACCTCAGAATCTCTGGTCGTCACACTCTGCTACTACCATCCTCGATCAATCCTTCCAGCTCCGCAACTACTGCCAAAATGTCACCAATTACCTGCAAAATGTCCAGAGCTATACCAAACTCACAGATCGGTCGTCAGAACAATATGTGGATAAAATAAAGTACTAAAAAATAAAAATGCGTGAAATGGAAAAGGAGAAAATAAATCTAATCTATAACCATAACTTCTTCAGAAAAGTTTGATTTTTTATTGTGCAGGAAAAACAAACAGAAGTCCAAACTAAACTAAGAGCTTCAAAAGGCGAGCTTTCGACAAATATACAAAACTCTAAGCTACACTACTGCCGGGAAAGTCTTATTTCATGCTACCTACCCTACTCTAACCAATTTAGACAAGTGTTAGGTAAAATCATAAATCCAATGCAACCACTTGCTGAACAAATCTATTAAGCTTTCTTTACAGTTAATTATACAACAAATCAAAGATAGCTTGTAAGTAATGTGAATGAAAATTGAAGCCATTATAACTTGTTGTTTGAAAATCAAAGAAAGATATGGATAAAGTGATATGAAATCATGCCAGGGATGAGATTGATTGTTGCAAACTTCTTCCACCCATAGATCGATAGGATCATGAAAGGTATGCAAGTTCGTCCTTGATGAAAGAAGACAATATGATTCATGACTTGACCACTCCAAACAGTTCTTTGTTTTCTCCTCTACCCTACTAGGACATTCAATTCTATTCACTACAGAAGAAATGGGAGAATCAAATGGGGACAAGTTGTAATGTAATGAAACTGTGAATGAGATCAAGCCCATTTGTTGTTTAAAAATGGAGAAAAGATGAAATTGATTTTTATACACCTTCTCCAACCATCCATAATACAGATTTACCAATTGAAAAAATGTATTCATTACGGATGACTGAGAAGAGACATGAATTGCCTTTTCCCCAATTATGTGATAATGCCTAAACTCCTAATTAAAGATTTCGAAAGTAACAACTTGATTAAAAGACAAACCCATACAAAAAGACTCGAAAAGTTGGGACGGAAGGGTGGATTGAAAATTTTCTCCCAGACTTGGAATAATTGATCTTGGAATTTGATGAGAGGAAGAGCTTCTAAATTAATTCCAGTAGTGATTTCAAGATTCGAAACAAGGTCAATATCCACACATTGAACCAACATATTCTGATTAAGGATTGGATGAAGAATTCTATCGATACTATCAGGACAAGGATCCTCTTTGCAATGTTCTTGATCAAGTTCACTTACAATCGTATCATCATGTGATTGTTCTTCTTTAAGCTCTAGATAAGGAAAAACATCAATAAATTCGGTTTCAATTTTCCTATCACTCTTACAGGCATGCTCTTCAATGATCAATCACAATATGACCACAAGATTGCCCTTCAACAGAAGTTTGATTGATTTCATCAAAGTCTGAATCCAAATTCAGATGGTTTGAATACTGACTCAAATTATCGTCAATTAGGCAATGATTATGGAGTTGCTCTTCTAAAGGCACTTTAATGGACTCACAAATGGAAGGCTCAACTATGGATGCTTCTTGATGGTGATTGTTGGGTTCCCTTCCACGGATTAAATCCAAAATTTGCTCTGTGACTGCTTCAGGTAATAATAACAGAGTATCTTGTATGATTTGATTGATATCCCTCTTAGTTTCAGCATGAGGTTTTGAAACATTATCCTCAAAGTACACTATAACATTCTTATGGATTGCAGGCACGCTCATAATTTGGAACATTTCAGGAGAGGAATGATCCAATTGAGAAAGCAAATTGCCAATATACTGATTATAATCATTGCTAGATTCACACTCTGAAGAATTATCAGTGTTCCTACCCCACTTATTTATTAACAGATCTATGAACATGTCATACCCAGTGATGGATTCTGGTGCTAAATGATCAAACCATAGTTGAACATCCCCTCGCAAGGATTCTCCTAAGGCTCACATATAAACATCTTCATTGTCCGCACCTCTAATTTCCATGTAATCCTAGAGAATATCCAAATGACTTTCAATAGATATATCCTTATTTCCATTAAACTGGGGCAACCTCCTAGTGTAATTGTTTGGCATAGGATGAGGTGCCCCGGGTATTTCAGAAAAGTCAAAAGGAGACTGTTTGTTTTGTTTCTTAACAGCTCTAGTTACTTGGCTATAAGACTTCGACTGGGACTGACTCCTAGGTTCATGTCGACTTATAAGTTCATTAGGGGTAGTCAAGACAAAACTTGTATTACATTGATGAAGAGGATTACAAGGATCATTCACTTGATGCTGGTTTACTAGTCCACTAGGGATGGTTGGGAAATCTTTATTGCATGGGTGAGGAAATTGATGGGTATCATAAAGATTGTGATAACTAGATTCATACCCATAATCATGCTCGAAATCATCCTCATACCTGTAGTCTGACTTCCATCTATCCCTTTCGTTTATTTTCCTTCTAGTTTCATTTACACTTTCATTTTAACTTTCACTTAATTCCTTCATGCGTCTGATAAGTATATCTGAATTCATTATCATTTATGGGATGGGTTCGCTTCTTAGTGGAGTCACGTTGTGGAGTTGCCAGGTGAACGAATTGTCGTGTTCACCAACAGACAATGTCGTAGGAGAGGTGAGGTATGTCGAACCAAGGTAGGCCTCTACCTCCCCGGCAACGGCACCAAAATGTTATCACCAACCTTGTAGTTTCCTATGTGAGGTGGATCCAGAATGGATGGTAGAGGGACAAGCAACTAAGGAGGTGGAACCAAGACTCCCTAGACTCCCAAATGGATGGTTGTCATGCCAATCGACGTAGACTTCACTTTATTTTATCTTAGCCCAAGACAACAAAGGGGGAGACCCGGATCTACTCCCAACAGGAGAGATCTAACCTAGACACCAGATCAGATCAAATGGACTTGAGGTACGTAAGGTGTAAGGTAGTGGAAATCCTAGATCTATGGATGATGTCACGAGGTGAGCCAAGGCTTTGGATCAAGGTTTAGGAGTTATGAGGTTTGATCCAAGTCGGGACACAAGTGACCTATAAGGTAAATACTAGATCTAGGGTTGAGGTACTAGCAACAAGTGAGGATATTCGCTGCCTTAGGAAACGTGACCAATGCAGGGAGGTCAACGGCAGGATTGGGGTTATTTCGTACCGATGGATACACTCGATGAAAGATACGATAAAGTCAAAGTACCTGAGTCACCAAGGAAAAATTAGATCACGGGAAAAGGAAGCCAAAGAGGGGGTAGTACTAGGCTTGGAGATCAGTGCCTGTCAGATCTAGGACAACGGAGTCACTATCTACCCAGCGTTGAGGGAAACCCACCTGGGAAATACCCCGATCTACAAACCCAGAAAGGTATTTGGCCGGAAAAGTCATATCACAGGAAAAACCAGCAGCAAGATAGATAGCACTATGGTTTGGGATGTCAATTTCTCAGATCTAGGGCAACCTGGACACTTCCAGCTCAGCATTGAAGGAGAAATGGTATGAGGATAACCTGATCTACAATCCCAAGTTGGTATTATGCCGAAAAAATCATATCTTGAAGAAAGTCAGAAAAATGGTGAGGAGCGCTAAGGTTTGGAAGGACAGATTCTCAAATCTAGGGAAAACCAGTCACTTTTAGATCAGCGTTGAGGGTGATATGGTGAGAGGAAGACCCAATCTACAAAACCCAGCAATGGTTTGTCCACAGATCAAGCGATCTAATTTTTAGTATTTTTTGGTTTTTTTATTATTATGGAATTTTCAGTAAAATGAAGAAAAGCAGATGTCAATGGATTGAGATCTAGAAGAAATGGACTAACCTGTAGATCTTACCTGGAAAGCCTTGCAGATGCCTTGATGATGATGATCCATGTTATCCCGATCAATTTGAGAAGCTTTGAGCAATTTCTATGTCCAACATTTTGCCCCAAGGAGTCAATGCGCCCTCTCTCATGCACAACAAACATCAACAATATCGAATTTGTTGCCACATGAGAAAAAAGATAAATGCTACAGAAAATAACAAGAGTAAATCATAAATCGCAATGACACTAATGAAACCCCCTGATAAAAAACGAAGACAATCCAAGCGAGTTGAGGTCGCCCTGCAAAAACACCCAAGCTGAAGTCGCCCTCTTATAGACAAGACAAAGATTCCCAAAAATATATAGATCTTGCAACAATTTCCTGAATGCTAGGAAGCAAAAGACTTTCCAATCACCATCTAAGAACACCAGATGCAAAGGAGATCCAAAATATATCCACAAGAAAAGTTTTTCTATTATCCAAATCCAAGAGCCAAAGACCCCTTACAAATGAGAAGCTCTCTCCTTTAACTAGGAATGAGAGAACCAAAATCATAACCACTTTTCAAATGAGTGGCTAAGATTAAAAGATACAAATGTCTAATCAATGGTTGAGATGAGCTCAACATACAATACATGGATCAATATAACAATATAATATAAAAGTGGACTAAATCACCCTAGGAGAGGGGATCCCACTCAACAAAAAATAAATGAAGCACATGGTGGGTCCATGGAGTGTTAACTAACTCCCTCTGGGTGTCCCCATGGCACAATAAAAATAATATAAATTTTAAACTGTCAAATTGTGCCTCCTTGAAGAAATAGTGAGCCTCCAAAAGCTCCAGAAAATAATATTAAATGCCTGAAAATGGATGTGGGCCTATCCAGGTGCTGCAACTGCTGGAGAAGGTGTGGAAGACATCACTCTCATCATCAAACCTCATCCCATGCCATTTCCTTGCCTCAGTAGCCCATATCGAATTCTTCAGTAGCCATTTAATTATTTTTTAATCTACCTCGGAAAACGTGAGCCTGACAAAACAGCATCCTAGGGTGCTTGCGTTGTCCAACTGAGCCCACCAGGATCTCTAGGAGGGGGGTACAATGGTATAATCAAGTGATTGGGCCCCTTATGCCCCATATAGCACCCTAGGAGATCCAACAAAATCATCTCCCTGCTCAGACCTGCCCTCCAGTGAAGCAAAATTGCACTAGAAAGGTAACATGAGCCTGATCATCTCTGTAAGTACCCAGAACTAAAGACAAGCTGTCTCACTGGACTCAAAAAGTTCAAATCCATCTAGGGTATATACGCATACCCTCTCAAGGTCTCTACCTAATCATCAATCATATCAAATAGACAAAATAATAACCTGTAAATGACCAGATACCAATAATGTAACTCAAGCTGACATCCATCTGCTGGAAGTGTTACAAGGCTAAAACATGCTCTACAAATCATTTAAGTAACAATCATAACAAATAATAATCACTTCACTAGCGATACATCAACCAAATACATATATAGGGTTTTAATTATTATGACTCAGACCAGACTTTCAAGACTATACTCACTTCATAGTTGTAGTCAATTTGCTAGTGAAGGGTGAGGGCTAAAATTCATAAGGTTAGGCCAAAGGATGACTGCCCACTCAACACTGTGACACTTTGGATATGGAAAGGGAATACTCACTATAGCCATATGCCGGACAATCAATAACAAAGGGGATGGCAATGCCGTACAAATGGATGAACTACTTCAGAGGTGCTTACCCACCTTGACAAATGCTCACAATCCAACTCAATACAAGTAAGGCCAGCAATCTTTAGATATAAATTTTTAGAAACCATGGCTTTTTTGGGCCTTTGATTTTCCATAGCCTTTATCCACGTATTTTTTATACGGACTTTTATCATTTAGGCTTTATGCATGCATGTATGTTGAAAAACACTATTTTTCATGAATGTTTAAGAGATTTCATTGCAATATTTTTCAGAGTCAATTTCATTAGGCTAGCCTTGCATTCACGTATGTTGAAAAACACTACTTTTCATGAATGGGCTTTTTATAAGATGTTCATTGTATTTCCAAATACATTGTATTGATGGCAGCGCTACTTGTTTCAGGTAAGCAAACACATTCTAGGAAACTCAGAGCTAAGACACAAATAAATAGGGAGGCTGGTCCAACAAAGGCTCTAGCAAGGAAAGGTCCTCCATACCACAAGTCAAGTAGTAAGTTGGGCTAAAACAAAACTGGAAGGTGATGGATTGGTGGAGACAATGAATGATGAAACCAACACTAGCAAGCCAAAGTATGGTGGGAATGACTACCTCTATTCTCCCTAAGGAGGGTAAAACCAATGAGTATAGGTCAAGAACTTCAAACTCTGAGTAGGGACATCAATACATAATACAGATACATCCAAGTCCACATATTTATATGACCGCCAGAACATGATACTAAATGCTAACACATGTCACAAAGATGAGTATAAGAGCAATGATAACCATAACACAATATAATATAAGTTGAGTCATAATCATGCAAATAATCCATCTAAATCAATATCTGTCCAATGAGAAAACGCTAATGCAAATCTGGGTACTGCTAACTACTCTGCATATGACTAAATGGCTACATCAGTCCTGAAATCTGAGTGTCCTGAGACTCAGTCCTGGCATGGGAGAGTGCTATAGTCCATCAAATAAATAATGATCCATCATAAATGCTTATCTCAGCATCTCATATGTATAGGGGATCTAGCTGAAAAAATGTACTGAATCTGAAAAATAGAATATGGTACCCGACACTATATATGTGATAACAGGACTTTGGCTACCAACATGTCCTTGTACGGTGCCACCAAAGCCTAAATTCCGGACATTCCTCTCCGTACATTTCCGGTATATCGAGAGTTTCCCTTCTTTCCCTAATCAAGATTAACAATCTAATAATCTAAAATTCACCAAGATACACTTGCACAACATTTCCCTTCTTTCAGCCATTATCACTGTGTTGACTCCACAAGGCACTGGACCTTGCACTCTTATTTGCTTTTTATCAATCTCAAGTATCATGCATCATTTTATATTTTTTACAGTGATCCTTTAATTCATGTTGTTAAAAGGATTCTTTTTAAATTATTGTTGCAGTTATATCTTGGAACCCCACTTTCTAAAAACTCCTAAAATGTTAATAAACAAATCATCAACTAATAACCTTAGTAACTTTCTATAGGGACTACCCCCCTTGGCTTCATTAGGAGTTTGCCTAAACGGAGGAATCATGATCAGGTGACAGCACCTGACTCTTTGCTTGCCCCCAAGGCCGCACCTCTCCCTTCTGCCAAGAGACAGTCGTTCAAAAGATTTCAGGCTGACGGTGTGCACATCGGCGGGAAACACCTTCCTTCCTTTACAATTTCAGCTTGATCTTGCTCCCTTCTATTTAATCAACTCTCTCAGTCTTGCAGTACTTTGGCAGCACTCAATCCCATGTCTAGCCCTGTGTAAAATAGGAGCTTTCACTCAAGTGTTGGAGCCTTGATAGAATTTCCCACATAAGCTGCACTTAAATCCTTGGTGCCCTCCTTCAGGCAATCTCTGCAACTCAGTAATGTGCCTTAAAAGAGGTTGGTTCTCTCTTTCAGACTTTTTCCAGCTTCTTGAGATTTCCCAGGTTCTCGAGGTTGCTTCGATGGAGACATCAACAAAGGAATGAGAAGAAGCCATTGATGAAGAAGAAAGAGGAAGATTGAAGGAGAGGGCCCTTCGTTTTGCCAAATTATTTTGTTATCTAACAGTTGAACACACAAAAACAGCCACTATCCAAACACCTACACACGTGAAAGAGCTGTCCAAACACCTGTGCACTAAAACAAAACAGTTGCTGCCCCACAACCTGCACACACTTTCTTCATGCAAAACTGAATAATTGAGAAGTTTAGGGTTCTCATTTTTTGAATTGAATTTTGTTTGGGATATGTTTAGGCAATTTTTGCCTTCTTTTTCTTGTTTTTTTCTGCTTCATCTTTGTGCATCCCATGGGACACACAAACGTAGAATAAAAATAAGAGAAAAGGGGGGCTAAAATGGCTGTTTCAGAGCAGAAATGATCAAGAATGGGCCATTTCCACCTGCTCCCATTTTGGTAGTGTGTTTTCCTTCGGAAAAACCCCTGCAGGGGCATTTCTGGTAAAATTGGTCAATCCTAATTCCTTAATTTCCACTATTTTGATCAATTCTTTCAAGTTTCAGTAGCATGAAAACCATGATTTCTTGTAAACTAAGATTCCCTATAGAAAGATTATCATGATAAATACGAGTTTCATTGCTCAAAAAAGATAAACGTCTTGAAGTTCTTTGTTCAATAAATTTGAAAGAACTTAATACATCATAAATAATTTTTCAGCAATGATAGAGAGGCTAAATAAATATGGGCACAGAATACTATAAGATACCTGGTGTGTCCGTCCTGTCAAAAGCTTCACTTTACATTCATATGCAACTTCTTTTGGGGACCATCCACAGTCTTGAACGCAATTTTTGGTTTCAACCACAGCATCCGGCCAGGGAACTTCTTTGCATTCCAGCACTTCAAGCTCACATAATTGCCATCGTTCAGACAACACTGCAAGAAGAAAAAAACATCTTAAAACATTTACAAATTGTATGATAGGATAATGTCATATATCATATGCTAAACCTATAATTAAGGACCTTATAGCTTTTAAGTCTAACTGATCCTAGTGTTTAACAGCGTATTAAAGTATAATCGAAACATTTTCCTTGTCATCAACTAGGTAATGGACCTCAGGATTCCATAAAGATGAACAAAGCATGTACAAAATCAGTTGAGAAACTGTTCCAATGTCATTTCCTTTATAAAAGGATTAGTAGAGCCGATTCCTTGTAAAGGTTTATCCTCCCGTGTAATTTATGCTGGATGAACTGTGAAAAATGTCTTGCATACTTAAGAGATTAGAAGTTATTTATTAAAGAAAAGAAATGATGGTATGCATTTCACATTTCACCTCTCGAAATAATTCGTGGAGCAGCATTAACTGGACGCATATAGTGGGTTATTTTTCCAAGTGGCACTGGTGCAGTAGTAAGCGCAAGGTATAACTTCTTCACTTGCTTCTCCTGTTTCTCAATTACCAAACTTGCAATTTAGTTGGCAAGTAAATTCTAGTAGTAGGCTCCAGAAGTACAGATCATTCTCAAAGTTTCCATTTGCAATTTAGGATGAGTTAATGCACAAACCCGAAGCTTTGAGTGAAATTCTGAACAGAACTCCATAGTTTTAGATAGGACAACACTGCCAACAAATAGCAAGAACTTGTCACATTTGCTGAGGTTCTTGATTTAGCTTAAACATGAAATACAGAATATTATTCGAAATATGGTCATTGAATCTAAACTACAATAAAATAGCAATTGAAGGCAACTGACCAGCCTTCTGTACAGTTATCGAGCTGATGAGTAGTCCTTAAAGGAGAACTTAGCCCCAGTGCATGAGTAGTAAATGTTGCGCAGCTCTCCTGGATATTGTCTGTTGTTCCACCAACCTGAGCTCATGGACAAAGAAATGAGATTCAAATACAAAGTAATTGCAGTTCTCCATAAAATGTTTGAAAAAATAGTATCGTCTCATTAAATTGTACAACTGAAATAATTTTCTGATCCATGCATAATATAATAATGACATTCACAAGTGATTACTATTGACAAGCAAACAGAGGAAATGATGTTATGTCATAACTTATCAATGACCATAAGTGAAGCTTTTTACTCAAATGACCTGTGGCATGTGAAACCTGGAGTGAAGACCTGGAAAGACTGAATTCAATAGAATGGCCTCAGATCACAGAAAAGACTTCAACTCAACAGAACTATGGTTAGCATTAGCAGGCATAACAAAAGAAGGAATTCTGAACAATCCACCAGATTATCTAGCTAGTATCTGCTTAGCAACTACACATCCAAATCTCTCTGCTAAGAGAAATAAACAATAAAGCACATTGAGTAGATCCTAACACAGGTAAACTATATAAGGCGCATGAAAAAGAAATATCAGTATTCATTCTTTTTGGACCAAGGTAATCTTATACACCTGTATATATCAAGAAAGAAGTAGCATTATCCATCGTAAACACATTTAACAGTAGTTTATATTCCGAGGAAAGAAAGGGACCAATCTACATAAAAATTAATGAGGTGGGCCCACATGGTACCAGCCACCCTACTCATGTACTAAACCACCTTACACTATAGAAGACCAACCTCAGCATTCATACATCAATTAGTGTAAATAGGGGATGTATGATCTCATTTTCCCATCATCTCCCACAAATTCTCATTGATTATTGCACACTTCTCCATAAATGCAGTGACCTCATCTCCTACAATAATAATTGCATTTTCTACTGTAAATTGAGCTTTTTAGCATAATTCCTATACATAACTCCTTGCACCTTCATTATCATATCAATACAGCATTCCTACTACATCAAATTGGTTTTTGTATAAAATACCACACTGTACTACTCTAATAGGAGCTACCACCATATTTGGAGGAGTTCGTATCCGGAATACTGAAAAGTGAGGTGCCCGTCTTGCTTAAAGTGACAGAAAACTGATATACACATGTTATCTTTTTAATGTTAACAGAAAGGTGAATATATTATGATTGCAATTGTTCCAATACTAAGTTGCAGGAAAAGCCTAACCCACCCACATACTTGTACTGGAAACTTGCCAAAATGAGGAAATGCCCCGGAAATGCCTTGAGCCAATATTGTACAGCATTTCATGATCGGAAAATGCTATACAGTACAGATCCTGAGGCATTTCGATGTATTTTTTAAGCTCTTCAGGCCCACTCAATTGCCCATGAGGGACATGGGACCCATAGGAAGTCCACAAACTCTTAATCTATGGAACATGAAGACAAATTAACCTCTAATTTGGTTTTAAACCTGCCTACAAATTGACCTATTATGCTTATTTTCTTGCAAGATGCGTTACTATGTATATGTGTGTGTGTGTGGTATATATATACCGCATTTCCCCCGACATGCCCATTTGGGGGGGTCACATTTTTAGCCATTCCTGTTCTGAAACTCATACCCATTTCCAAGCATCGTGCAACTTAGTTTCAATACCAACACAATTTCACAACCTGATTAGAGGTGGCCTCTGGATGAACTCTAGAAAAGGACTCCACTAAAGTAGGCCCATCGACTAAAGGAGCAAAGAGGAGCCCATATGTGTATCGTAAGAAGAGATCATCTAGTGTAGTAAGAAGAAGTCTCCACTAAACTTGGAATCTAAATGAATTTCTTTGAATTCCTACTGGGAGTTGGGATCGAGGTCTGTTTTCCTTCCATTTAATTATGATATTGCTGCTCACTGTTGCCGCCTTTCACACACGAGGGGGACGTGGCAGAAATTTTCAAACCACTCGGTGTGTCCTTAAGGGAAAGTCTCGAGTCAAGGCTGTCACCTTGTTCTTGACTCCTCTGTTTAGGCAAACTCCTAACGAAGCCAAGGGGGATAGACCCTAAAAGAGTTGCTAGGGTTGAATAGGCTTTAGTGGTGATGGATTTGAATGGGTAAGTTTTTTAGGAGTTTTTAATCAATAATGGAAAACAACAGATTTGAAAGATAAATTGATTACAACAGCATAAATAGCACAAGGAATTAATCAACTCATAAATCATGGAGATAAAAATAATAAAGATCAATGCCAAATTAAAAAATGGAGTCACAAAAATGTGTGGGCCGAAAGATGCTGAAGTAGATGTTTTGCAATTGTCTCTTGGTGAGTTTTAAGTTAATGTGGAAAATGAGTTAATTAACTTAGGGGGAAGGGAACTCTAAATATACCTGAAGGTACAAGGAGTATGTCCAAAACCCTTATCTGATGCAGCTCCCCGCAAGAAATATGTGGGCTCGTTAGAGTCTCTAAGACCTATTCAACACTACACCAACAAGGGTGTAGCCTAACAGTGTCTCGAGGTCGCTACCCAGTTGTTCCCACTTCGTTTGTGGAATTTTCCACCGCAACGGATCAAATCGAGGCGTTGGATTTTTACATGGGGAGGTTAATTTAAATGTGAAAACTAATTAAGCTAGTCACCCACGTTGTTATTGATGCAGCCAATTGATCAGTCGAACCACAGCGGTGTAGAGCATACACAACGGAGCCTCTGTAAATTTTAAGGATTTTACCAATTGTAGTGTGTTTTTATTAAATCCACAAGAATCTCTTTCAGGCTAAAAGCCCTAGTCAAGAGAGCAAGGGGTGTAAATTTTAACATGCGAAGTAAAATAAAACAAAAATACTGAAAGAAAGAACAAATTGTCTAATTAATCCTACAACGCATATCTTTCCCCTTTCGGGTAACTTAGGAAGTCGTGGGGTAAGTATTAGTATTACTTTCCAATGAATGTGAAACTAGAAATAGCAATGTATACTGATCTATAAAGCAAAACTACAATAACAAGAGAAAAACCATGAAAAAAGTGCACCGACACAAAATCCCCAAGAGGGATGGGGAATGGGCTTTAAAGGAGACTACTCAAAATATTTTATTACGGTATTTACAATGCTTGAGGTGGATGCCAAAGGTCCTTACAGATCTAGATCCAAAGACTTATAGGTTTTAGGAATGATGCAAGAAAAAGCAATATTGCTCTGGAAGGGCTCTAGATGGCCCAAATCCTTAATTTTCCAGTAGCACTTCTCCTTGTCCTATCAACAAAAGACAAAAACCAGGCACCTATCCTACACCAAATGTACTAAATATAACGTTAAAAGCATAAAATAGTTAAGTACTGAATGATCGAAAACTATGCACAAGTACTTAACAATACTAGATCTATTCTAAGAATGATGCTTTATAATTCTAGATCTAGAAACATGCTTAAAAAGGTCATCCTTTAGATATTCCTTGAAAGAGAAACTAAACTACTTAAGCATGCAAGTAACCGTATACAAAGGGGAAAGCTCGATTTAAATTTGAAGGAGAGAGAGAGAGAGAGAGAGAAGGAAGGAGCTCAAGCTTAGGAATGCTTGGGCTATGGAGTCCATTGGTGGAGAGCGGAGGGACTATGCCTCTTCAACAATGATTTCTTGGAGAGTGAGAGAAGCAAGCAAGATCTCACACAAATCCAAGAGAAGCACCTGTAAAACACCTTCACACTTGCCAAGAGACTAATCAAATCCAATAAAAACTCATGCTAAAGACAAGAAGAGCATACCCATAAGCAAATCAACATGCAAGTTCTAAATCTTGAACATAAATTAGTTAAGAGAGAATAGAAACTACTTCACTCGCTCCTACCGATTAGTACTAATCCTTTCAGTGAGGCTAGATTTGACAAGGAATAGCAAATGCATAAAAGTAATTCTACAGATTACCTTAGCAACAAAATAAGACAATGATCATCCAACACTTGAGCAATGCACCACATGAGACCTCCAATGCCTTTTATTATTCCAAAAATAATACAATACAACTAGAGCATACCTTGGGTCCTCTGACCATCATCAAAACAATGAATCGAGAGCCCACTTAAATAGCAAAAATGACCCATAGGGGTGCTACCTATACTGGCAAAGAGAGTCCAATTGAACGGAGCTGAAGTTTAGTGGAAGGGGAGTTAAGGGATTCGTTGGAGCAAGGTTCAAGGATGAGGCGCCACATATATAGATGAGAAGTGCCCTCATCTCACCAACTCGCCATATCTCCACGATGCTTTTAATCAAATCGCCACCTCTATGGGATAACATGCTTTAACATTTAATAGAGACAAAACGCCAATTCAACCATTCACTATTTCCTGGCGTCATTTCCCACATGAGGTTTGGCGTCATCTTTCACTTGAGGTGTGGCATCATCTTTTACCAACATCATGTGATTTCCTTTCAATGATATAAGATGATACTTCACATCATAACCAAAGTTTAAAACCTCATGAAGAGGGGTCCACCCTTTCATGGCTTAACATCGTCACTTAATTAAAACCACCTGATGCCACACTATTAAACCAAAGTTTACATTTTGTCTTCACATGGATGAAATAGTTAATACATAAGGAGCCCATTTTCCAACTCACATTGACTTGCGATGTCATATTCCACCCATGCGAATTTAAGAGAGGGGCCTTCCTTTTTCACGTGAAGGTGACTTAGCTCCATTTGTAACTCAAACTTTATCCAAAGTTTAATGCTTTAAAGCTTTTGAATGAAGTAGCTAATTCAAATGGGACCCCTTTGCCATGCCATCCCACCTTTTAAACAAATCATTTTTTACTTTTCAAACCTTGACTTTTGTGCCAATTTGATGCATTTTAGCATTAAAATGCCATTTTGATGCTCTGTTAGCTGAATAATGCTCCACTGGGTGTTTCGGTCGCCCGAATGATATGAAAAGTTGCCTCTAGAGTAAAGAGGACGATTTGAGTGTGAAAACGAGCATCCCCATGCCCAAAACAGACTCCAAACCTGACTTTTATTACACTTTGAAATTTTTTAATTAAACCATTAAAAAATGGCCTATAAAAATGGAACCAAATATATATATATATTTTCTCGGAATCAGACGAAACGCTAGGGGGACCTAGCACATGTCCATACAACTCAATTCGAATGCCTAGCATGTTGAAAAACACTGACATGAGGGCCCTAATAACCTCCTAAGGCCTAACCACCAAGACAACTACCCCAACTTTGGAGGTGTGAGTGAAAAGCTCATAAATTATTAGTCGTTAGTTCAACAACCAATAATAGCCAAGGGAAAAAACACTCTGGGCTAGTTGGCTTATACTTAAGTCTAGGAAGACGAGCCTTTTCCCCAAGGGCCTATCAACATGTGTTGCAAAAATTATGAACAGACTCCCAAAAAAAGCCTGGTTGACTTCTGAACTCTGATCATGAACAAGTGTGCTTGTTCAAACCTTGTCGGCTCACTTGAAAAATTCACCAAGCACAACTTAGGTGGTAACATCTGGCTCCAACTGCAGGACGTGTGCTCGATCTGGTCTTAAGGCGAGGGGAGGATACGTGAACACCAGAATCTCTGGTTTATATAACCTGTAAAAACATCTCAACTTGAAGGGAAAACCTTAATAGCGCTGGTTTTATATAAAATCCAAATGAACCAATAGGTTTCTTTATTCAAACAAAATAAATGTAGCTAACTAATGAAAAAAACGTTTTATTATACCTAAGTACATAACGGAAATGAAGAAACTAAATGCTCGCTTTATGGAGCTTTGTTTTCCTACTTAAACATGATATAGAAAAGGTTAGGTGTAATCAAAAATCCAATGTAACCACCTAAGCATCTTATTAACATAAAAAAAAATTGCCTCGTCTTTGGTTACCAACCAAAGCAAGGACATTTTATTTAGAGAATGCAAACCTGTGTGATGATCCAGAAAAGGTGGGTTGGGTGGGAAATCATGAATGGTGTCATCAAACCTCTTCCCAAACTGGTAGGTGCTCACGCATGCTGCTTCTATCCATGATTGGATAGGACTGATATACAAATCGGCATGATGAGGCAAATTGACTACACCATCATATAGATCATCAAGGCTTATCGAATGATAACGCGTTGTATAAGCCTTCAGCTGCTCCAAATCATAAGGAACCTCTATATGTGAAGATGATGGATGAGACTGATCTTTTGTTAGTTGCATCATACAGACTCTTCATGATACTATTTCTCATGTCTTCACTACTAATACTTTTGTGCGGCTCTGCATGATATGACTCTGAATGATCATATAAGAGTTTTGAATGCTCCTCTTCCATACAAGGATTTTCCCAGGTCTCCAGATCCATGCTTCCCTCTATGGGTGTCTCGTAGATTGGACTTCCACGAATTTCTGAATAGACACTCCCCTCGCTGGACATAGCATAGATGGGATTCTCAATAAGATTTTCACAAGTTGGATTATCTATAAAATTCCAATAGTCATCACTGCCATCTATGTCAGATATGAGAGAGTCTTCCTCGTTGGTTTCACATCCTTGGCTATATCCCTCCTCATGATCATAGTCATCTTCTTCAAAAAAAAGGTCACAAGGTAGTAAACCAACCAAACTATCATCATTATGTTACAAATTTCATCATAAGTTTCACTATATGCTTCTAAAATGGTTTCTTCTTGAGGTAGATCTATGGTACCAATGTGATCATCTTCTTCACCAAAATGATATTGAGGACACACTTCAAATATTCAATGGCATCATGAGGTGGATTCTCAATAATATCTTCAATCAAGGTAATCTTATGAATCTCTTTCTTAGCGTCAAGTTGTGTTCTAGGGATAGTGCCACCATGCTCTAAAAGATGTTAGAATTCCTCTTTATTGAAATTTTTAAAAGGAAACTCAAAACACTCAATGTGCTCCACCATGATCAGACGGGATGGCTCCTGGATTTCCTCATGATATTCTATTTCAGGTAACATATTTGAAAAGGAATTTTTAAGGTGCCTTTCCGCTACCACCATGCAACTCCCTTTTCCACACCACTACTTTAGAAACATCCTGAGGAAGCTTGAAAGGGAGTTAATGTGTTTATTTGGAAGATCCTCAAAAAACCAACAATATGCTTTTTCTGCCAAGGTACTTGCAAACATCTGCATCATATTGTCCTCATGAACAATATTGAACTCAACCAACAACCCGATGAAATCTATGACGTGATGGATGGTTGAATCATCGCAGCCATAAAAGATCCGAAAATAATTACATATATCATTATGGTCACGATAAAAGTTGGGGAAACCTGGGATGTTTGAGAAGTCAATGGGATAAAAATGCTTGGCAATCTGAGCATTGAACATTTATCATCCATATTTAGCTTGATATATCTGGAATAACCATGGAATGAATCCCATACTAAATTGAAAGAGCTATCGAAAACTTTATTGTTGTATGAGCTCGTCTACACACAATCAATCTCAACAAATTTTATCAGATACAAGGGTTTTATCCCTTCAATGGAATTGTCGTGTGAGAATAAATATACAATTAAGAACTCTCACCAAAATAGTTTTTGCATTTCTTTGTAAAAATAATAAACTAAAAAAGGTCAGTGGAGTCGCCAGATCAAAATTAAAGACCTAATCTAAGCATTCATCAAAAAAAAGAAAAAAGAAAAAGGAAGAAAACAAAAGACGTACTCCAGGAATAAAAAGATTTATCCTCGACAATGGCGCAAGAAAATGTTGCCGCCTTTCTCACACCTGGGGGGACGTGGCAAAAATCTTCAAGCCACTCGGTGTGTCATTGGGGGCAAGTCTCGAGTCAGGGCTGCCACCTTGTTCTTGACTCCTCCATTTAGGCAAACTCCTAACGAAGCCAAGGGGGGTAGACCCTAAAAGAGTTGCTAGGGCTGATTAGGCTTTAGTGGTGATCAATTTGAATGAGTAAGTTTTTGAGGAGTTTTTAATCAATATTGGAAAACAAGAGATTTGAAAGATAAACTGCTTACTACAACACAAATAGCACAAGGAATTAATCAACTCATAAATCATGCAGATAGAAATAGTAAAGATCAGTGCCAATTTAAAAAATGGAGTCGTAAAAATGTGTGTTGAAAGATGCTGAAGTAGATGTTTTGCAATTGTCTCTTGGTGAGTTTTAAGTTAATGTGGAAAATGAGTGAATTAACTTAGGGGGAAGGGGAACTCCAAATATACCTGAAGGTAAGAGGAGTATGTCCAAAACCCTTATCCGACGCGGCTCCTCGTGAGTAATATGTGGGCTGGTTGGAGTCTCTGAGACGTGTTCAACACTACACCAACAGGGGTGTATCCTAATGGTGTCTCGAGGTCACTACCCAGTTGTTCCCACTTCCTTTGTGGATTTTTCCACTGCAACGGATCAAATCGAGGCGTTGGATTTTCACTTGGGGAGGTTAATTTAAATGTGAAAACTAATTAAGCTAGTCACCCACGTTTTTTATTCATCCAACTAATCGATTGAACCGCAGCGGTGTAGAGCATACACAATGGAGCCTCTGTAAATTTTAAGGATTTTACCAATTGTAGTGTGTTTTTATTAAATCCCCAAGAATCTCTTTCAGGCTAAAAGCCCTAGTCGGGAGAGCAAGGTGTGTAAATTTTAACATGCAAAGTAACATAAAATAGAAATACTGAAAGAAAGAACAAATTGTCTAAATAATCCTACCGCGCATCTCTTTCCCCTTTCAGGTAAATCGAGAAGTCGTGGGGTAAGTATTAGTATTACTTTGCAATGAACCTGAAACCTGAAATAGCAAAGTATACTGATCTATAAAGCAAAACTACACTAACAAGAGAAAAACCATCAAAAAAGTGCACCGACACAAAACCCCCAGGGGGGATGGGGAGTGGGCTCTAAAGGATCCTACTCAAAATATTTTATTACGGTATTTACAATGCTTGAGGTGAATGCTGATGGTCCTTACAGATATGGATCCAAAGGCTTACAGGTTTTAGGAATGATGCAAGAAAAAACAATATTGCTCTGGAAGGCTCTAGATGGCCCAAATCCTCAATTTTCCAGCAGCACTTCTCCTTGTCCTCTCAACAAAAGACAAAAACCAGCCACCTATCCTGCACCAAATGTGCTAAATATAACGTTAAAAGCATAAAATAGTTAAGTACTGAATGATCGAAAACTATGCACAAGTACTTAACAATACTAGATCTATTCTAAGAATGATGCTTTATGATTCTAGATCTAGAAACATGCTTAAAAATATTAACCTTTAGATATTCCTTGAAAGAGAAACTAAACTACTTAAGCATGCGAGTAACCGTAACCAAAAGGAAAAGTTCGATTTAAATTTGAAGGAGAGAGAGAGAGAGAAGGAACGAGCTCAAGCTTGGGAATGCTTGGGCTATGGAGTCCATTGGTGGAGAGCGGAGGGACTATGCCTCTTCAACAATGAATTCTTGGAGAGTGAGAGAAGCAAGCAAGATCTCGCACAAATCCAAGAGAAGCAACTGTAAAACACCTTCACACTTGCCAAGAGACTAATCAAATCCAGTAAAAACTCATGCCAAAGACAAGAAGAGCATACCCATAAGCAAATCAGCATGCAAGTTCTAAATCTTGAACATAAATTAATTAAGAGAGCAAAGAAACTACTTCACTCGCTCCTACTTATTAGTACTAATCCTTCAATGAGGCTAGATTTGACAAGGAATAGAAAATGCATGAAAGTAATTCTATAGATTACCTCAGCAACAACATGAGACAATGATCATCCACCACATGAGACCTCCAAAGCCTTTTATTATTCCAAAAATAATACAATACAATACAACTAGAGCAGACCTTCGGTCTACTGACCATCATCAAAACAATGAACCGGGAGCCCGCTGAAATAGCAAAAAAGACCCATATGGATGCTACCTACACTGGCAGAGAGAGTCCAGTTGAACTAAGATGAAGTGTAGTGGAAGGGGACTTAAAGGGATTCATTGGAGCAAGGTTCAAGGATGAGGCGCCACATATGTATATGAGAAAGGCTGTCATCTCACCAACTCGCCACATCTCCACGATGCTTTTAATCAAATCGCCACCTCTATGGGATAATATGCTTTAACATTTAATAGACACAAAACGTCAATCCAACCATTTGCTATCTCCTGGCGTCATTTCGCACGTGAGGTTTGGCGTCATCTTTTACCAACATCATGCGATTCCTATCAATCATATAAGATGATACTTCACATCATAACCAAAGTTTAAAACCTCATGAAGAGGGATCCACCCTCTGTATCACTCGCAACCTTCATAGTTGAGTTAGCATGAATCCCCTTCATGGCTTGACGTCATCACTTAATTAAAATCATGTGATGCCACACTAATAAACAAAAGTTTACATTTTTCCTTCACATGGTTGAAATAGTTAATACATGAGGGACCCATTTTCCAACTCACATCGACTTGCCATGTCATATTCCACCCATGCGAATTTAAGAGAGGGGGCCTTCTTCCTTTTTCACGTGAAGGTGACTTAGCTCCATTTGTAACTCAAATTTTATCCAAAGTTTAATACTTTAAATCTTTTGAATGAAGTAGCTAATTCATATGGGACCCCTTTGCCATGTTATCCCACCTTTTAAAGAAGTCATTTTTTACTTTTCAAACCTTGACTTTTGTGCCAATTTGATGCATTTTAGCATTAAAATGCCATTTTGATGCTCTGTTAGCTGAATAATGCTCCTTGGGGTGTTTCGGTCACCCAAATGATATGAAAAGTGGCCTCTAGGGTAAAGCGGATGCTCCGAGTGTGAAAACGAGCATCCCCATGCCCAAAACGAACTTCGAACCTAACTTTTATTACACTTTGAAATTTTTTAATTAAACCATTACAAAATGGCTTAAAAAAACGAAAAAAAAAAAAGAGATATTCTCCTTAACTTTCATTTTCTATCCTTTTACTTAAATTTTTAACATTACCATTAATTGTTTCAGGATGTTTGAGAGTGGTTCCAACCTCATCGGACTTCATATGCAAAAAGTAGAATTTTAGATCCCATGTAGAATTCAACAAACTTAATAGTTTTCAGGATTTCAAGATTTCAACAATTCCACTGGATTTTATCAAGTATGAGGGTATGGGATTGGCATTTAATCAAGCACATCAACCCCTCTCTGTACCTTGATGTTGTTGGCATTGACTGTTGAAATCTTTTATCATGACCTTAATAAAAATGTACCCTTCACTCATTAAACATGAGAAGTTTCATCAAAAGTGTAGAGTAGTTGGACCTTCCACCATAGTCTGAGTAGTTGGAGCTTCCAATTTGATGCCTAACTCATCCAAAGCACCTACAGGACCCCCTACTACTTCCAGAGGAAGAGTGGTTCCCCTTGTCTATAAAAGGGGTAGAGGGGATAGATGATTCCTACTGATTATCATTGTATTATGTAGTATCTAGATGCCTCATGAGTCGTGACGATTTATCTCTTGAGAGACATTTATATTGATCATTTGATGTGATTTTCTATCATTCCATCAGGAACATATTTCAGTATTTTCAATTTATAGTCGATATGTAACCATGATCCACCATTTGACATCTTATGCATCTCATATATTAGTTGTATTTTCACATTTATGTAGCAATGTGTTTAATTGATGTTGTTGTTGCTTTAGATGTTAAAAAATTGAAAAAAATGGTAATTTTTGTATTTTTTTTATGCTTTACGACATTTGCCGGTATTTTCCGACATTTTCGTCGTTGCTGCCGATAAGTTACATTCCAAACCCTCAACGATATATTCGCTGACACGATATATGTAACTATGGTTTATCCCCTCCTTTCAATGGTCCAAAGACTAGTGGCATATCTATTGCCTCTAATTCAAGTCTTGGGGGTGGTAGTGTTGCAAGACAAAGACATCTTGCAATTGGTACCGTTGCAAGAGGATCTAGATCCAATGTTTCAAGCGCTAATGTGAGGAATGGTTCAACCTTTGTTGGTACAAGTCTAGGTGACTCAAGCACTAGTGGTTTAGGTTCAGATAACTCAAACTCTAGAAGATCTGGTTCTAGGGGTGTTTTTTTTAGGCGTTGTTGGTCCCTTTTGAACTGACTAGCATGGATATTGAGTCTACCTGGCTGGTCAAAATGAACAAACAAAAGGTGGTCTCCTCTCCTATTCAGGTGGATCAACTTGCTGGGAATTTTAGCACTCAACCATGCGTAAAGTCTTACAAGGATGTAATGTTTCGTTCATCTAGTTGGGATGGATTTGAGACAAAAAAACAATTCAATAGTTTAGACTTTCATCTCCCCATGGAATGAATCTCTCCTTACTATCCTAGAATATATGTGGGATGACACTTCCCATTCACAAGGTTTTTCTACACAGTGTGTTGTAGTGTTTTCGACTGGATGTGATCTGCCTTCAAGAAGTTAACTTTGTTGATTTTGAGCTTTGCAATAGAATGAACTATTTTTGGAATGGCCCTTTCTAGACTTCGGTTCTGTTATCACATATACATTTGCAGCTGGGCTACCATGATGCAACATACAACCTTATCTCTTGTTCTATTCCGAGCTACTGTTTAGATGGGGTATTAGCATGGATCATTACAGCTTCAGCCATTCCAGAGCCTTGTTCATCAGATTTTTGTTAGATTTTTATCGTTTATTCAATATGATCTAGGATCTTATCTGAAAGAATAATAAAGTAAAACAAAATGTATAAGATATAAAAGATACACGAGGCACAAAGATTTTCATCGGGGAAACCATAAAGGAGAAAACCCTGCAAAGTTCTTCAGAATAGTATGATGATCAAAAGCAATAATAAGAAGTATTCAACAGCTATCTATCTCTCTCTCTCATATGCACTTGAGAGTGTGTGAGGTGTGTATAAATGAGGGATAGCGCCTCCCTATTTATACCCTTTCAAGTCATTGACCAAATATAACATTTGAGCCTACATGTCATCTCACATGGGGCCCACTTCTCCTAGAGAGACTACAAGTACATATTACATGATGTTACATTGGGGACTATTGCCCCAA
Organism: Pseudotsuga menziesii; assembly: GCA_001517045.1. Taxonomy (NCBI): domain Eukaryota; kingdom Viridiplantae; phylum Streptophyta; class Pinopsida; order Pinales; family Pinaceae; genus Pseudotsuga; species Pseudotsuga menziesii. Next base: position 588,436 of record LPNX010961273.1, on the reverse strand, counting down.
CTTACAACGAAGGTTGTACCTCAAGTTCCAAACACAATTTAGACATCTCATAAAGGGGTAACACACATCCCCAATGGGGGTACAACAACATACAATGATAATATACATCAGAATATTTTCCGAAGTTACAAATACATCAACACTCCCTCTTAACTAGGAAGGTATTCTCTCTCTACACAGTCATCAACACATTTGGTCAGGTCTTCATCACATCATCATCATTACAGAGTCATAGAGTCTTCATCATAGTTGCTGCCATCATCTTCTTATAATTTGATCCTCATACCATACTATCTGTCATCAGAAGTTTCTACAGTGCGAGCCCTTTTTCATGTTGGATGTAAGCCTAGCCTCCATGAAGGTCTTCAAATCATCAAGTAGGTATAGCTCAGGACTTATTGCCTTGCAAAACCTGAAGGATCTCCCAAGACTAATTATATGCCTTTGCAAAACCTGAAGGAGCATCCCAGGACTGATTATATGCCTCTGCAAAACCTGAAGGATCTCCCAGGACTGAATATATGCCTCTGCAAAACCTGAAGGAGCATCCCAGGACTGATTATATGCCTCAGCAAAACCTGAAGGATCTCCCAGGACTGATTATATGCCTCTGCAAAACCTAAAGGAGCATCCCGGGATTGATTATATGCCTCAGCAAAACCTGAAGGATCTTCCAGGATTGATTATATGCCTCTGCAAAACCTGAAGGAGCATCTCAAGACTGATTATATCAGTGTTACACGGGGACTCGCCCCCCAGGGTCGGGGACGCGCCCCCCTTGCTCCCTGCGCCTCGGGGGCTCGGGGGCTTCTGGGGAAACGTTTCTCAGCGCCCCCAAAATTAGGAAACTCTCGGAAATGCACAAGGAGGCGCGTCCCCTATTCTGCAGCGCGCTCCAGTGAAGGGGGGCTCCCAGATGCCCCCCCGCCCCCATGCATCTTTTATCATTTGTCAACATCCATGTGTCCTCATCATTAGGGTGATTGTTCTGCAGCACAAGAAGCATTATCATCCCATTACACATGCATAAATTTTCCAGCCATTGTTATCTTCAACCTATACTCTCTATATATTCAAAAATTCACACAAGTGTGAACAAGCAAACTTGTTCATTTATCAAAATTTAGAAGTCCGCCAGGCTTTTCCGAGAAAAAAATTTAAATGCTTTTTGTAACACATGTTCATAACCCCTTGGGAAAATTGTAAAAAATGCACTAACATGGTCAATTTTGTAAAAGACTCAGCTTCCTAGACTTAAACATCAAGCCGACTAGCCTAGAGTATTTTTTTCCCTTGGTAATTATTTGTTGTTGAAAAAATGACTAATAATTTCTAAGTTTTTCACTCACACATCCAAAGTTGGGGTAGTCGTCTTGGTGGTTAGAGTTAGACCTGGGGGTTATTAGAGCCTAAGTGTCAGTGTTTATAAACATGCTAGGCATTTGCATTGAGTCATATGGACATGTGCTAGGTGCCCCTAGGATTTTGTTCAATTCCAAGAAAATTATTTTTTCCCGCAAAATTAGGCCATTTTTTAATGGTTTAAATAAAAAAATTGTAAATGGCATAAAAGCTTGATCCGGAGTCCGCTTTTTGGCGTGTGGAAGCTGGTTTTCACACTTAAAGTGTCCTCTAACCTCGGGACCCACTTCTCATATGATTCGGGCAGCTAAGTAATCCTGTAGGGCATTATTTCTCTAAGGGTGCATCAAAATGTCATTTTAATGGTAAAAATGCTACAAAATGACACCAAAATCAACAAGTCAAAAGTCATAAAGAACTTGGTTAAATGATTTGGAATGGGTGGCGGCTTTGTCTTATGTGGAAGGCGATTAGACTTGGGATTATAAACATTTCATTTTGAGTTGATTTGAATAGGTAAAGTATATCAAAAAATCAAAGTGAGCCTCCATCTTCACGTGAGGCTCACGTCATGGCATATGTGGCGTTGTTTGTTTGGTTGTTGGTTTTTTGGGAGAGTTGGAGCCTACCACATGAGTTAACTCCATTCAAGTTCCAAACAAATCCCCTCTATCTCGCATGAACTCAAGCAAACTACTCCATGCGCCCCTCACTTGGTTTCTTGTGTGGGTGTTGTGGCATCGTGTGGGTAAAACGTGTGGGTGTTTGGTGAGATCGCATTTCCTCATCGAGATGTGGCATCTCCTAATGCCAATCACTCCAATCAAAGCCACTATCATCTCCTTCAACTCCACTCTTCTATCAGTTGGTGATCCATCCCCCTTGGGGAATTTTTTGCTATTTAAGCAGGGCTCCAAGCTCATTGTTTGGCATGGTCAGAGAGGACCGAAAGGCTGTTGAGCTGTATACTTGTACTCTTGTGGTTAATTTATGGAATAAAAGAAGGATTTGGAGGAAAATCTCTTGTGTCGAGCATCATTGTGTGTAGATGAATATTGCATGATTTATGAGGTAACTGGTATTAGCTTCTTTTCGTTGTGCATTTCTTTGATTTGTTCTGGGCCTACAAGGGAAGCTATCTCTCGGTAGGATAAGAGATTGTTCTAGTTTGATTCATGCTCTTATTGTTTGATGGTTGTAGATCTCTTAGCTTGCATGTAAATTTTGTTTAATTGCATGCTTTCCAAGTTTCTACTTCTGGCAGCACCTTTGCTTGTAACCCTTCTTGTGCAAAGATTTCTAAGATGATGCAGGTATCTAGCTTGAAGGGATGGTTGATCTATGTTGACTCCTCCACCTTTCAAGCAAATTTTGAAGAGCATAGTCCCTCTGTTTTCGACTTGTAGACTCCACGGCCCAAATATTCCCAAGCTTCCAGCATTCCTTCTCTCTCTCTCCTTCAATTTAAATCAAGCTTTCCCCTTTGGTTACAGTTACTCACATGCTTTAGTGAATTAGTATTTCTTTCAAAAGAATACCTAAAGAATGATTTATTTAAGCATGTATCTAGATTTAGAAGCATAAAGTGATATTTTTGAAGTAGATCTAGTTTTCTTTAAGTACTTGTGCATTTTTTCTATCTTTCAGTACTTACATCTTTTATGCTTTTAACGATATATTTAGCACATTTGGTGTAGGAAAGGTGGTTGGTTTTTGTCTTTTGTTGACATGACAAGGGGAAGTGTTGCCGGAAAACTGAATATCTAGGCCATCAAAGGCCTCCCGAAACAAACTTCTTCTTTCCTTCTTCATTCCTAAAACCTGTAAGCCCTTGGATCCAGATCTGTAAGGACCAAAGGCGGCCACCATTTTAACTTGTAATATAATAAGAAGAACAAAAGCAAATGGGCTTTCCAAGCACCCGCACCCCATCCCCCGTGGGGGATTCATGTCGTCTCCTTGATGGTTTGCTTTCATAATCTTTCTGTATCATTATTTCTTTAGAATAGTTTTGCTTTAGTTAGATTGATTTTACTTAAGTTTTTTTTGTAAAAATAATCGAATACTAACCTAATGCACTATACCGAATTATCGAAAGGGAAAATATTTGTGCAATATAGTAATTAGAAAACATTTCATTTTTCTTTGCATTTTTTTACCTCTTTCAGTAATCAACCCCTCTTGCTTTCCGGATTAGGGTTTAAAACCTAAAAGAGACACTTGGGGATTTAATAAACAAGCAAACAATGTTCAAAAAATCTCTAAAATTAACAAGGCTTTCGGTGTGTATGCTCTGCACCATTGCGGTTCGACCGATCAGTTGGATGCATCAAAAACAATGTAGGTGACTAGTTAAATCAGTGTCACTTTCAAATTAACCTCCCAAGGCGAAAATCCAATGCCTCGATTTAATCCATTGTGGGGAAAGTTCACAGAGGAAGCAGGAACCACTGGATAGCGACCTCAGGATACCGTCAAGCTACACCCTCCTTGGTGTAGAGTAGGACACGTCCCAGAGACTCCGATCTAACCCACTTATTCTTCGCGTGGAACCACATCGGATAAGGGTTTTAGACGTACTCCTCGTACCCTCAGGTATATCGAGAGTCACCTTCCCCCTTGTTTAATCCACAATAATCTAAAACTGACCAAGAACAGTTGCAACATGTTTCCAGTATTACAACAGCATTACAATCTTGTGACTCCATTTCAGCACTGGTCTTTTACTTGTATCGTACATTTTATTGCTATAAGTTCATTTACTCATCTGGTGTTGTATAATTCATATGTTGTTGTGTTTAAATTATATGGTTGCAATATCTTGTTCTAATATCTACTTTCATAAAAACTCCTAAACAACTTACTCATCTGTAAACCACCACTAAACGTTTAATCAGCCTTAGTAACTCTTACCTTCGTGTTTGAGCAGGGATGTTACCTTCGTGTTTGAACAAGGTTATAGAGGTTAGCCATGGCAGTTAAAGGACATGCACCAGCATCAGCTTAATGTTTGTCCAAATGGTGTGCAGTCTTGTAGTAGCAAACATAGCAGAGAATTTGGGAGCAGATATAGTCTTCTAGCAGTGGTCATCATCAGAATTGCATGTCCAAGGTCGATAAAAATACAAGGAGAGGATATGGTGGTTGGCACATCCTGGAACATTATGAGGCCTGAAACCATTGAGTCACTCATGTACCTTTGGCGGATCACTGGAAATGAAACATATCGAGAGTGGAGATGGGATATATTTCAAGCATTTAAAAAAAAAAGCTCGCGTTGATTCTGGCTATGGGGGACTTAGAGATGTGAATAGCGACGATATCAGTGCCAAAGCTTTCTTCTGGCCGAAATATTTGCATCTTTTTATTTTTCACCACCATCTGTTATTCCTCTTGATTAGATTCAAGACCAAAGCTTGGGGTGGATTCGCTGCAATTTGGAGCTCGAATCTGGCATCATTAATAGCCAATTAAATTGTTGCAGAGGTAACGCTGAGTTAATGAGTTTGTAATACTCCATCATTAGAATCATTGCCAGACTTTGGATATCAACGAAGTTGGTCAGCAAAACAACAGAAGTTTAAAAAGAAAACTGAACAGAGTTCAACATCACCGTGGATAGCAACAATGGGATTTCTGGCAATATCGTCATTGAGCATTTTGAGCAGGCCCGAGAACCCAGTCTATGGCGCAAATTTCAAATCTGGAGACCCGTGTTGTGTTTGACAGCGGATTACACGCTATCTGGTAACGATAGACACCGACGAGAACAATTGGAACTGCAGCTGTGGCGTTCTAGGCATTAATTAAAATGTCGAATATACAGGGTTAACTGAGGTCGCTAGTTGCATTTCACGCACAAACTCATTGGCAGCTGAGTTGTGATGCTGAGATAGTTGGTGCCATTTTGTCACCATCTGTCATTTTCCACAACAGTGGGGCTTTCATACCAAACTACACCCACTCCAAATCGCTCCACGATTAGTTTTCAGTGCCAAAGCCGGGTTTCAGCATTAAAAAGCCACGGGGCATCACCTGTCGTTTGCTTGACCACCAGTCGCTGAAATTCAGATGTCTAGAAATTTACTGGCAGTCGATTGCTTTCAAGTATCGAGTTTGTATTCGCTGTTGGGTCCACAAGCAGCCGATGGTATATTTTTGATCGCATAGACTGTGGGACGAATGTTTTGTTTGCAATTACATGGAGTTTTCCTCAACAGCGTGTCAGGTTTATTCCAGAAATACCAAGCTGTGAGTTATTCAGCAACCGAGTCATGGGCTCCCGTACCAATCGGCAGTTGTTTCGGCATTTTCCACACCCACTTTTTCATTGATGATGACAGTAAGTAAGCTTCAGATGTTGTGGGCATAGCTGATTGAACCCGAAGATGGTTACAGTCGATGGCATGGAGATTAACTTTGATGAAGTGGACTTTGGATTAGTGATCATTTCTTTTTTGGAACATGGAAGCAGACTGGCAGTTGCTGGGGTATCGTGTGGCTAGGTGGAGCTGTCGAGCCGAAACAATTACATGGGCATCAGTTTCAAGGGATTCTATTGTTGGTAGTGGCGTGGAGCTTTTAGTTAAGTTGGTTTTTAACCTTTAGTTAAAAGGAAGTTTCATTCTAAGGAAGGACCTTTGGTTCATTGATTAGCCAAGGTATTGATTACACTTTAGATATGTAATAGTCTTTAGTGGAGAGAAAAGTGGATCTTCATCCACTTTTTCTTTTTTTTAATTATTTTATTTTTGTTTATTTTTTGGAAAATGTAAGAGAATGGCTTTTTGAGCCTATAAAAAGGCCAGCCTTCTACAATGTAATGGAGGAAAAAACTCGGAGGAATTTTCCCCAGAGATTAATAGAAAATTATCTTTTTGGTTTACATGGTTGTTCAGTCGAGTGCCCTTCATGGTGTGTGGCATTAACTTGTGTTATTAAATGTTTGTTGTTTTAGGGTTTTTTTCTTTCTATATCTGCGTCGGAGACCATAAACTGACGCTTCCGTCCTATTGGAAGGCAGAAATCCTAACAGCGTCTTTCTTTTCCCCTTTGTGAGCGTGCATGCACGGGTTGGATGCCTACATCTTATCAAGCTTGATGGTGGAGCATCTTCTTTGTCTGCATAGCGCATCTTCTGCGTTTAGGAAGAAGAAGACCTAGTAACTGCCCCTCTGACACAAGGCCCTCGTGGGTTCTCCCTTGACTCCATTTTGCCCTTTATGTATACCGGCACTGGTCCATTAGTGGGGTTTTGATTCTTCCCTTCTTCCGTCAACCATTCAAATACTCCTGTGCTACAACCATTTCGCTAAGGCAGCCTCTTCCAATCACCCTGCCCGCAACTGTTTCCTGCCTTAGCGATCTTAACACCAGGGATGCCCCCCTTGAGTTGAAGAAGAGCCAACCTGAAGCGAGGAAGAGAGGAGCGTGGTGATAGTGGCTCCCCTGTTCGTAGTTGCCATCGGGCTGATGTGCCTAATTTTGGGCTTTGACACACGCACGCCGGTCAGGAGCAGCAGCAAGACACATCCTAGAGACTCCGATCTAACCCACTTATTCTTCACGTGGAACCACATCGGATAAGGGTTTTGGACGTACTCCTCGTACCGTCAGGTATATCTAGAGTCACCTTCCCCTTGTTTAATCCACAATAATCTAAAACTAACCAAGAACACTTGCAACACGTTTCCAGTATTACAACAGCATTACAATCTTGTGACTCCATTTCAGCACTGGTCTTTTACTTGTATCGTACATTTTATTGCTAAAAGTTCATTTACTCATCTGATGTTGTATAATTCATATGTTGTTGTGTTTAAATTATATGGTTGCAATATCTTGTTCCAATATCTACTTTCATAAAACTCCTAAACAACTTACTCATCCGTAAACCACCACTAAATGCTTAATCAGCCTTAGTAACTCTTAGGGTCTACCCCCCTTGGCTTCGTTAGGAGTTTGCCTGAACGAAAGAGTCAAGATCAAGTGGCAGTACTTGACTCGAGACTTGCCCCCAAGGACGCACTTAGTGGCTTGAATATTTCTACCATGACAACCTAACCACCCCAGGTGCGTGAAAGGCGGCAACAAGATGTATTACGATGCAATATATTTGGGACAACAGCATGCACAATCTTTGATGTATAGCAGCATTTTTCAGCTTTCCAAAAGGGGGCATCAACCCCTAAATTATGAGTTGATTTTTTTCTAGTTCTAATTTCTATGGCATGCATCATCTGGATGTTTGACAGATGACAACCAAAGAGAGCAAAAAAAAAAATCAGGTTTACCTTGGAGCTGTTTTTTATCCCTTATTTCTTGAAGCTTGGGTGGATGATCTACATGGCAGTAAAAGTTTCTTATTCATATATTGGAGGTGATTTTATATAATCCCTATCCAACATTGGATAGAGCAAGCATGTAGCGGCACAAACTAACAATGGTGTGATCTTGATACCTTCCTCCATCATCAAGAGTTCACTTCAATTTTGAGCTACACGGTGATAGGTGTTCTAGCCTATTCTCGAAAGATGTTTGATGTAGCTTTGTTTTGGTTTGTAACAAACAAAAGGGAAGATCTCATGCTTTCATTGAGGTGATACGGTGACTACAATGGTTCTTTAATTTCACTTGGAATTGCGTCTTTTTGTTGTATAGTTGGGTAGGAAGAAAAAGATCGATGCTCATGAGCAATAGGTTTTCATTTATGCTATGCTCTCTTTGGCATTTTGGTCTCTAGCCTTATGAGTAGTTAGTTGAACATGCTCAAGTCTTTTGTAATAGGGATTGAAGACACTCTATAGCTTGTAATAGGGATGTGAATGTTAAAGATTGTGCAGTTGTGAGAACCATTCCCAAGGAGGATGGTACCCTATTCAGTTAACTAGGGAAAAGTAAGACCCTAGAAGGTACCCTAGGTCCCCCAGTAGTCTCCTGGGGTTCTTGATCTGGGATCAAGTAGGTCGATACCATGGCAAAGTCCCTAATATATGGTTAGGGCCCCTATATGCCTCTAGGGTTCCTTGTCTGGACTCTGGGACCAAGCAGATCCTACAAGTTGAGGTAGAGACCTTCCTGGCTTGGGACCAAGCAGATACTTGGTCTGGGACAAAGTAGTTCCTACAGGTACATTCCTAGTCAGTTAACCAGGTAGATCTTGGTCAAGTTGACCAAGATGATGATGTGTGATCATTGATTTCCTCTCTCCTAATCAGTTATTGGTAGGTTGTTTCTCAGGGGACTAGCCACCCCTTGATGATGTCACTAGCACCTAACCCTTAGGAGCAATATTGAGGACCAGAGGATCACATCATCCAGTTTGGAGTTTCTCCTTATACAGTGATGATAAAAATATATGGAACACACGACAATATACCTTGAGAGAGAAAAGGTTAAAGTCCTTGATCTTGTTGGTCCTATGGGTAAAAAGGGTTGTTTCCCCACCTTTATGGTACACCTTGGTCTTGTAGGTATGGGGGTTGCCTTACCGTGACCCTTAGTTGACTTATGGTCCTTTTGGTCCTAGCGCCCTTGTTGTATGTGGTACCTTGACCACCTTTACTATGATGACTTAACCTTATTATTTTTTCGTGTTTTATTTTTATGTGACCATTTGACCTTTGGTACCCTATTCTAAGTCAACCTGGCTTTATTTTAGGTTTTATTTTGATAACAATCCTAAATCCTAGGATTATCTAAGTGACCCTTCTAGAAGGCTTGTCAAGATTATAAGTTCATAACCTCATTCTTGGGGGTGTCTTGACATGGATAAAGCCCAGATCTGATTCTTGATTGCTTGCTGCTGGTTTGTACTTGACGCTCAGGGTTACTGTTATTTTTGAGTGGACATTTTGGTTCTTGCTGCTCAAAGTTTTTCCTTGGGGACTTGACCATGATTGTTCTTGCCTCCTCCAAGCTGGCCGTGACTGTTTCTCCTCCTCGAAGCTGATCGTGATTGTTTCTCCTCCTAGCAAGCCGTGACTGTTTTGGAGCACTTGTGGGCTAGGTGTGACTGTGTTGACCTCCTACAAACTGGTTGTGACCTTGTGACAGCCTCTAAGGCTGGGCTGTGATGGTGGAACCTCTTCTTTGATGGGTTGTGACCTTGTGAGTTGTGACAACCTCTAAGGCTGGGCTGTGACTGAGGAACCTCTTCTTTGCTGGGTGTGACCTTGTGACAGCCTCTAAGGCTGGGCTGTGAATGTGGAACCTTTTCTTCGCTGGGCCGTGACCTTGTGACAACCATTAAGGCTCGGCCATGGCTGTAGTAGCCCTCCCAAGCAAAGTCGTGACTGTTTAAGCCCTCTAAGGGCTAGGCCGTGACTATGTAAACCCTTTAGGGCTGGTCGTGGGCTGTGGTATCACTTCTTGATTGGGTCATGGTCTGACCTGACAATTTCTGATCTGAACCATGACTGTGGGTGCCTTCTCTTAGTTAGTCATGGTTGTTTAGATTTTCTTTGGACTTATTTGTGACTGTACCCTAGCTGCCCGTGGACTGTTGGTGCTTTCCCTAGCTGGGACGTGGACTATTGGTGCTTCCCGTAGTTGGGTCGTTGACTGTGGTAACCTCTTCCAATTGGGCTGTGACTGTCTGCAGCCTCTAGGGCTTGTCCATGACTGTGTTAAGTCTGCTAGAGAATGTGTAACTATGTTTGGGGTTGAGTATCACTGTTGAGGTCTTCACACTTGATGACTGGGTCATATTGTTTGCTACTGTATGTATTTAACCTTAACCTACAGCACTCTCTATCTTTCTCTCTCTCAAGGTATGTCATCCGTTCCTTTTGGCAGCTTGTCCTTATAGTGACAAGAGTTGATTCCAAAGGTGTCTGAGTATAAGGCAGATCCAAACCACATCTCAACTAGCTTTGTTACTATTTATTATTTGTTGTTCATTAGTCTGTATTGTAATACTATTATTGTTAGTATTTATGTTCTATACATTGCATTTGATGAAAAGTATCTCAAGGACCAATTTTAACACAATGACCAGTGGAGAGTTAAAGTTGACAGAGATGAAATTATGTTTTGAATTTATTACAGTAGTACTGTTCTGGATCTAGCCTTGTCACCATGCTCAAAAATATATTCATACTTTAATCTACCATATATTTTTTATTGGATATAAAGCAATTATTGGAATTATAACAATAGTATAACACATCAATCGTAAATTAACATTGCCATAGATTATAATGCATTCATTGGAAACAGAGCTATTCATTTCATATAGAATAATGCATCCCATAGAAAGCACACTAAGGGAAAAACCTCCGAGATTGAGGAAAAGACCCACTCTTCAAAAATAATACTAATAGCTATCGCAATCCAGTTTGTTAAAATGACCCGATAATTCCTTTCTTCAATAGCATTAGAACTTAGAAAAATAAAAACTCATACAACAACATTCATCCTCTTAGTTTTAATCATCTATATTGATACATATTCATTGCTTGCCCTAGCCAGCCCAACGACTAGGAAAACGCTGTATGTGCTTGTCTTGATAAAAAAGAAAGAGCTTCTCAACAAAATTGAAAGCTTTTACACCCAACAGAAAATGTGTGAAAGGCCTAGATTTGTAGTATTTAAATTTTATAGTGATCAAGTAATCCTGTCTTATGTTGGCCCAATATTTCAACTTGACCATCATATGTGTTTATCATTGTATTAAGGGGAGCCCAGTCAAGTATTCCCGAGTCTAAATTTTGTACTCAGCCAGCTCAGTTTTTTGGACATAAATTTTCTTTCTATTCTGTTAATATGGTCTGTATTTTTGCACATTAAATATGCATAATGCTAACTCTATTCTTACAGTAGTTTTCCTAATTGGAGCCATAACAGTAGACAGTTTCATTGTGTCTCTCCTATAATAAAACAAATTTCCGCTATAACACTTTTCATGGTCAATAGAAACAGTAATTCCCTTCTGAATCATAAGTGCTGAGAATTTTAAGACTTCACCGTAATTTACCCCCCTACACATTATAGAAATAAAGGCACAGGAAACAACCAAATTCAAGATACACTAAACTGACAAACAGAATAGATATAGAGAGCAGAAATCAGGATGAAATGAAACCCACACTCAAAATGCTGATTTTATCACAGATTGTGCATGCAGTGCAGCATATGTTCTCATTACAAGAAAAGGTAAGCAGATTAACAGGACTTGCCACTGAGGCAGTGAGTACTTACTGAAGTTCCTACAGGTTTGTCAAGAACAACATATGATTCAGTCTCTGCAATAACTCTGGATAGCCAATCAACCTCATAGCACCTGATTAGAAATCATTCAGAACGATTAACATTGACATAGAGAATGATATCAATGTTACATTGACTATATTAACAAGCAAGTTCAAAACAGAAGCCTGCCAGTCATACAGAAAGTTCTGGCAAGTACACCACAGTTTCCAGGCAATTTGGATCCTAGGATATTTATATTTGTGATGGTCTAAATCATCAAAGCAAACTTAATTTTGATTTGAAAAGAACCTGTTACACCTAGGATGTTGACCATTGATGATTCTACCTTGGAAATCGCTTTGGATGCACATGAACACGTAAATATGACCCAGCTTCTACATATTCAGTGGCATTGATTATTCTGAAGGTTTTCTGTGCCTCTCTAAGAGTTTTCCCTTTGAGAGATGCTCTCTTCTTCAATGCAGCGGGTGCAGTTACTTTTTTGAAGAGCTGAACTTGTTCAGCAGTTGCAGTTGGAGGGGGGTTTGGGCACACTAAGGCACAATAAACTGCTCCAAAATGAATGAGATCTGCAACATACCTTCAGAAACAAAATAAAGTTTTCAACTAAAATTTATATTTGTCTGGTACATATTCAGTCTGTTCAGTCATAAACAATATGAGATAATAAGTTTTCCTTACAAATGTGGAAGATTTAGTGCTTGACAAATAAGCTCAACAACATTTCCTGTTTCCTCCATCACCAAGTGTTCAATCCTTGAATTCTGGCTTTTTGATGGACAAGGAAGCAAGCGGTTGTACTCAGGATAACTGTGCATGATAACAAACCAATTTAGAGAAAATGTCAATGTTATTGTACAAAATGCCACAGATAGGGCAATGGAAAGGAGAATCTGAAAAAAAAGCATTCTTCATAACTAAGTCACATAAAGAAACTATACAAAACATTCATCAATCCAAAAACTCAAGTATAGCTCTTGAATCTTGAAGAAAATAGATTAAGCACTCTGGCAATAATATTGTTTCCTTTGCCCAGTTCCCTATCTTCAGTGGTTGAGTGCTTTGAACTTCATGTAGGGGGTCTTAGGGTCAATCCCTCTCATTTATTTATTAAAATTCCACTCTATACCTTGTTTATTTTTTAAGATTTATGCAAGGGTTTACAAATTGAATGTTTGCTTGCCTCTTACTATTGATTTTTTGTGGGTCATAGAATGATTTATAGGTCAAATATTTTTACCCGTGTTCTTTTATGTTGATTTTTTTCAGTTTTTTGGCCCTAGTTTTGAAGTTTTAAGTTGAATGTTGCCTTGCCAATATTCCGGAGGTTTTGGACCCATGTTGGTAGTATACTGAACTTGAAGATGGGACAAACCATAGAAATTGAATTGTAAGTTTTCAGGACATTCCATGACAAGAGGCATCAAATCCTTGAAATACCTCCTTATAGAATCCCAGGGCATGAGGCTGCAATTTCTACAAGTTCGACCCCAGAAACTATGCGAGTTGCCCATTAAGCTATTTAGAAAAGGATAAGAAGGAAAATATAGCGGCTCTCAAACTTGAAATTATCACCAATGGAATAGCTAGATCCTCAAGAGCTATGGGCATATTTGGGACCAAGGGTAGTGAGAGGGAGTCCACGGGTTCACCTTCCATGAGGACCTGACCTTTGTTTATTCCAAGAACCAAAAATGGGGCACAACCTTCCATCCGATCAATGGTTAAAAAAAGGAAAAGGAAGAAGCAAACAGGGTTGTGGGGAGGAGTCTTTTTTGGACCAACACACCTTTGATCATTGCAAGGACCAATCGATTTTTCTAGTCAATGTTTACAGTTGTCGTTGTCATTGGCCCAAGGCATATAAAGCACCTACCTATGAGGAGTTATAAGGACCAATACTTCAAAAGGAAAAGGCCCTAAGGAAATCATGGGAGGCCACTGAATAGATGGTGATGTTCGATGGATGAACAAATGGGAAGGGTGGAACCCTCCTTAATTTTTTGGTACAATATCCTATGGAGTTCTTGCATCCTACAGTCACATGCGATGCTACCAACTTTATTTCTCTTTAGTCAATGAGCTATGGTCAATTTGAGGTTGAAGCAAATGCTTCCGATGAGTGTTGCAATTGGGCATTTTGCACAAAATAGGATGGGTGATCTATTGATAAACTAGTGTACATTGATTCCTTATAGGAAAACAAGATGGGAGAGTCATAGCTAAACCAGTGTACATTGATTCCTTCGAGTAGGAGGACATGTGCATGATTCGCAAACCTTTGGTAAAAGTTCTCTGCTTAGTTGATGGAGAAGTTGACAATGGGCTACTTGTATGAAGCCATGGGGGGCCAAAGAAGTTATTTGATCTTATTCGATCTTATTATTATCTGGAATTTGGTTGATGACCAATGGAATGGGATGCTCCATCATCCCATTCATGCAACAACGCTTGACCTCAACCCACTTTTTCATACTCATGTAATTTTGATTTTGATGGCAAGCTAATGAGATGGTTCCTTACATGTCTTCAAAGGATGGTACTTGATCTGGATGTTCACAAAACAATTAATCAAGATGGAGATGTATAGGAATGCCAACAAACTATTGGTCATTGACACTATGTTAAGCCCTAGATATTGTGACATTACATTTCTATTATTATATCAGCATTGTCTTTATTGGTCGGTTGGGACCTTAATTGTAATTGTAACCTTTATCTCCTATATATACCAAGAAGAACTAATTTTAGTGATCGTCTCATCTTGTCTTGTGTATCTGATACATTGTAAAAGGAGGTTTCCCCCTCAAGAACTTCTTATGCATCTCTTTATTTCATTTTGAAGGTGTTGGCTTGCTCTTTCTTCTAATTTTATGCTATTTTGGAAATTTGTGCTTAACATTTTGTATCAGAGCCATATTTGCTATAAAAAAAATTTGGTACATTTCAAATAGCAAAGTTTTGAAGCACCTCAAGAGAAATATCGAACTTTCTTTGATAAAAAATTAGGTCATGGGGATCCCATCATGGGTGGAGCTCATACTTATATATTATCTAAAGAACTTATAGATACTCTTCGCCACAACGGATATCACTATTTGCATCAAGTCTATTGTGGACAACAAAATCCACACGGCCTATCTTCATGGTTATATTCATATCAGCTTGATTTAAGGGATCAATTCAGAGAAGAATGGGATGGATATATCAGTACGCTAAAGATGCTTATTTGGCTTTATGGGTTGATCACGCTTACAATCCCAAAATGGTGGTATAAAGATATATGGAAATGGCAGACCCCTTTGAAAAGGAAGTTGTTCTTTTGGCTGGCGCTATGTAAGTGTATCCTCACGTGGGAGAATTTAGTTAAGAGAGGATTTCAAGGCCTAGGAACATGTTGTCTATGTAGGGTAGGAGAAGAAACTATTGAACATTTGTTTATGTTGGATTATCCAACAATATTGAGAGGGGGGGTGAATCAGTATTGCCTTCTTTTTCTTTTATTAAAACAATTAGTACAAGACACACAAAGAATCAAACAAGTAGGACACAAAATTTTTATCGTGGAAACCTCAAAGAGCAAACCACAAACTCAAACTCATTAATAAGATGAATTTTACAAAACTGTTTATCTGCTACTATAGAAGGGATACAACAACACCTTGGTTTTTACGTGCTGCAACAGACAAGGATGCTACAACACCCTAGTTCTTTTGCCTTCTACTATAGACAAGGATGCAACGACACCTTGTTTTCCAGCTTCTACTGGAAGGAGGCTACGACCCCCAGCAAGCTTGTTTCCTGCCCTAGCCCACCATGCCACCCTAATTTGATTTCATCAGACTTCCATATCTTTTTTATGCTTTCAACCCTGTCACTGGTTTTCCTTCTTTGGTCTCTGTTTTCTGCTGCTGCTACAGAGATTTGGATCACAGAGACACCTTTCTTCCAATTCAAACTTCTGTTTATATATTTTTAACACCCATCTCATCACATCTCTTCATTCTTGGAAACTTGTGTCTTTTCATTTGAAGATCATTTCCTTTCACCAAATGCACCTTTTCACAATCATGTCCTTTCATTAAAATCTTTTCACCAAAGGCATCTCTTCACTTCTATGTTTACCTATAGTTAGTTTATCTTGGCATATTCCTCTTCCAACTTCTCCTTTTATCCTTTTCACGAAATTCCATGATGACTGTATTTCTCCTATGCTTCTGAATCTACACATTGATTAGAATTAACTCTTTTCTTATATTAACATATTCTATTTATTAATCCTTCTCTGTTTTAAGTCATCCTGAAAATTACTTCTCTATTTAATTAATCCTGTAGCTTATTTATCCTTCTCTGTTTAATTAATAATAATTTACTCTGCTACAGGAATAATATATTTCTGTTTTAATAATAAATATTTTTTGTTTCTTTGGATTAACCATTCTAACATTCTCATAAAGCCTTCTCCACCTATGTAGAAATACTTTTCACATTATTGTAGCCATGCGTTTCTTTCTTTTATTATACAGAAAAACGTTTTCTGGAAATGTCTGAATTATCTTGCTTTCTGTATTTTCTTCTCAATTTAGCAGGGTTATATCTCACACATGTGATCACCAAATGGAGAACTAAGACCATGAATAGATGGACAGTTCACCAAAGAATAGATCCATACCCTTATATAAATTTATCTGCACAATCACAGCTTCTAGCGTGTATTTCAAAATGGCCTTTTTATAACTGGTTTTAATATTTTGACAGTTTTACTGAAACAGTGCACATCAAGCCAGAAGGCACTTATGGCAGACTCATATTTCGCAAGTGTGACCTCCAGAGAGAATACTAAAACCATGGATAGATAGACAGGTCTCCAAGGAACAGACTCATGGCATTAGACAAATTTACAATGTTCCCCCAAGGTTTCGGGACGGCGGGACGCGGGTTCGGGGAGACGCACTTTCGGGACGTGTGGAGACCACCCCCAAATTTTAGAGAAATTCAGTGGGGACGGCGGGACGCGATAGTCATAAAAAATTTTAAGATATTAAAAATATAAATCCCAACAATAACAAACATTCATCATTCTGGAATCTGCAATCATGCAATGTAAATGCAAAATTCAAAGTTCAAACACAAAACAAGATTCATCAAGATTATCATTATATTAATAATAATTTAAAAATATATTATATATCAATATGAATCTATGATTAACATGCACATCATATTTGATAATCTTCAAATTTGACATTTAAGTGATTGAAAAAATGAATCAATGATACTAGATAGTATGATACTGTATTTGTTTCACGGCCATTGATAATTTAGAATTATATAATATAATTTAGGTTAGACATTGTAAATTAGATTTAGTTTTTATTATTTTTGTTTATGTTTTAAATTTAAAATTTTATTATTATTTAGTTTTTAATATTTTTTATGTTTTAAATTTAAAATTTTAATATATAAGTTTATAACTTCATAAATAATAAAATTTTAAGTTTTATTAAATGGTTTTAATTTTTTTTAATGATTTATTTAATTTTTTTTAATTTTGTTTAAATTAAGAAGAAGAAAAAATTTCGGAGTTTCGAGGAAGTTTCGGAGTTTCGGGGCAGGACGCCCACAAGTCTCGGCGAAGTTTCGGAGTTTCGGCCGGGACGCCAAGAAGTCCCCCCAAGTTTCGCCAAGTTTCGCCGCCCACCGAAACATTTCAGTACGCGTCTCACCAAGTTTCGCCAAAAGGGGGACGTCCCGAAATGTTTCAAATGGAGTTTCGGAGTCCCCGGGACGCGAGAAACGCCGAAACGCGTCCCCGACCCTCCGGGACCCGTCCCCGTGTAACACTGCAACTTTATTGACTCCAAGACAACATTTTGCAGGCATTTGTAAATGGCCTTTTATAACTAGTTTTAACACGTGGACAGTTTTACTGAAACAGTGCAAATCAAGCCAGAAGGCCCTTTTGGCAAACTAATATCTTCATCTTCAAACACCTTTTGGACAAACTAAAGATATGGTTAGATGCACCAATCAACAATCTAGATGACTGTACCTTCAGAATAATTTAATCCATCACGTACAGGAAATAGCGGACATTTTACAGAGGCCAATCGGCTAGTTTTACAAAACTGATGCAAAACAGCCTAAAACCTTGTTTTGGTAGACCCGTAACTTTGTCTTCAAGTGCCTTTTAGGGGAACTAAGACAATGGTTAGATGCACACATCAACAAAATAAATTCTGATGGCCTCATATATTTTTTATCAGTATCCTACGAAAAATGGCGAGCATTTTACTAGGGCACTTTAGACCGGCTTTCCAATACTAAGCCAATTTTTCTTTCCAGTGTTTCAGGCGGAGTTTCAACCAATTTCAGTCTGAAACCTCATTTTGGAGGACCCATAACTTTTTCTTCAAGCACTTTTAAAACAAGATGAGATCATGGTCATGTGCACAAGTCAACAAGCTATAGCCTTATACTCTTACATAATTTTTATCATTAATCCATGATATATGACGGGAGTTTCCCAAGAGCAACTTGGACTAGTTTTCCAACACTTGGTCAATTTTTCAAAGTTTCAGCAAGAGTTGCAGCAAGTTGACATAATTTTATAGAATGGTGTCAAATTGTAACAAGGACTTCATGAAAGGACTAGAACATCATCATATGACTTTACAACCTCATTATAAATGACATATGCCATGTCA
Source organism: Pseudotsuga menziesii (assembly GCA_001517045.1). Taxonomy (NCBI): domain Eukaryota; kingdom Viridiplantae; phylum Streptophyta; class Pinopsida; order Pinales; family Pinaceae; genus Pseudotsuga; species Pseudotsuga menziesii. The sequence continues at coordinate 570,155 of LPNX010961273.1, read as the reverse complement.
TCACTTCCTTTGTTATTCCTTTGTCATTAATGAACTCTGATTTTCAACAAGAGTTTCAGCAAGTTCTTTGCAACCTAAACACACATGCCAGGTCATCATGCATGCCATGTCATTTCCTTTGTTATTCTTTTATCTTTCACTGAGTTTTCCCTGCCATCATATCCTTGGTTATTCCTTTGTCATTATTGACCTCCTTTGACATCAATGACAACCATACTCAACATTCTCCCCCTTTGGCATTGATGGCAACAACTCCTTGATTTTTCTCCCCCTTTGATATTAATGACAAGACTTCTTTCTGACAACTCCCCTGTCAACATATCTCCCCTTGACATGATGCCTTTTTCTCCTTTTTATTCACTGTAAGGAGATTACTCCCAACTTATGTCTAAGATGCTCAAATGCTTCTTTGGGTAGTGGCTTAGTGAAGATATCAATTATTTGTTCTTTTGTATCTACATATTCCAATTTGACAACCTTTTGTGACACTTGATCTCTTAGAAAATGATATTTTATTGGAATGTGCTTTGTTTTAGAGTGCATAATAGGATTTTTTTATATGTTTATAGCACTAGTGTTGTCACAATTTATTATTATTGGATTCTCATACTTCACAAGCAAGTCTTCCAATGTTTTCTTCATCCAAATGACCTGAGTACAACATGATGCAGCAACAATATATTCAGCTTCTGCCGTAGATAGTGCAATGGAGGTTTGTTTCTTTCTTAACCATGATACCAAAAAATCTCCCAAAAAGAATGTTGCTCCACTGGTACTCTTCCAGTCATCAACACTTCTTGCACAATCTGCATCAGTGAATGCTTTTAAAGTGAAGTCTTAACCTTTTGGGTACCATAAACCATACTCCATAGTCCCTTTCAAATATCTAAAAATTCTTTTTACTGTTGTTACATGTGTTTCTTTGGGAGCTGATTGGAATCTAGCAACCAATCCTACAGCTTGCATCACGTCCGGTCGTGTAGCTGTCATATATAGTAGGATTCATATCATAGATCTATACATGGTATGATCTACTTCCAAAGATTCATCATCCTTGCTTAACTTACAACCAATGATCATAGGAGTACTAACAGGCTTGGAGTCTTCCATCTTAAACTTCTTAAGCATGTCTTTGATGTATTTGGTTTGACAAATGAAGATTCATTTGTCTGATTGATAAACTTGTAATCCCAAGAAGAATGTTAATTCACCCAACATTGACATTTCAAATTTCTTCTTCATTTCAGAAGCAAAGTTTACACTTCGTATTTGTAGATTGCTTCCAAATATGATATCATCCACATAAACAACAACAATGATCATATTTTTATCTTCGATTTTTAAATAGAGATTGCTTTCAATGGCCCCTTTTTTAAATTCTGGTTGCTTTAAGTAGTTGTCCAGCCTTGAAAACCATGCCCATGGAGCTTGCTTGAGACCATAGAGTGCCTTTTTTAGTTTGCAAACATAGTCTTTGTTTTCTGATAAGAGAAAACCTTTAGGTTGTTCAATATAAACTTCCTCTTCCAACTTTCCATTCAAAAATGCAGACTTGACATCCATTTGATATACTTTGAAATTTTTATAGCATGAGAGTGTTAAATACATTCTAATTGCTTCAAGTCTTGCTATAGGGGCATAAGTTTCTTCAAAGTCAATACCTTCCACTTGAGCATATCCTTTACACACTATTCTTGCTTTGTTCCTTATCACTTGACCATCTTCATTGAACTTGTTCTTGAAGACCCTTCTGGTCCCTACACTATTTTTGTCTTTGGGTCTTGGGACAAGTTCCCAGGTTTCATTCTTCTCGATCTAATCCAATTCTTCATTCATGGCTTTGATCCAATCATCATCTTTGCTTGCTTCTACAAATTTCTTAGGTTCGACTACTGAAAGTAGGGCTTGTTCATTAAACAATCTCCTTCTTGTACTGACTCCAGCACTTTTGTCACCTATAATTTGTGTTTCAGGATGATCCTTTTGTATTCTTTTAGATGGGGCTTTTGTATCTGGTCTTTGTTGATGTATTTGTAACTTCGGAAGATAATCTGATGTATATTATCATTGTATGTTGTTGTACCCCCATTGGGGATGTGTGTTACCCCTTTACGGGATGTTTAAATTGTGTCTAGACCTTGAAATACAACCTCCGTTGTAAGTCGGGGCAATAGTCCCCAATGTAACATCATGTAATATGTAATTATGGTCTCTCTAGGAGAAGTGGGCCCCATGTAAGATGACATGCAGGCTCGAGTCTTATATTTGATCAGTGACTTGAAAGGGTATAAATAGGGAGGCGCTCTCCCTCATTTATATACACCTCACACACTCTCTAAGGCGCATGAGAGAGAGAGACAGTCAGAGGAGGAAAGAAAGATATTTGTTGAACATTTCTTATTACTGCTTTGATCATCTTACTATTCTGAAAAATTTTGCGAGGTTTTCTCCTTTATGGTCTCCCCGATGAAAATCTGTGTCTTGTGTATCTTCTATATCTTATGCATTTTGTTGTACTTGTTATTCTTTCAAATAAATATCCTTGATAATCTAATCGGATCTTAAGAAAATCTAACATGGTATCAGAGCCTCTTTGAAAGAAGGCACTGTGCAGCTGCGGGAACTAGGGCTTCCTAGTTGAAGGTGTTCTCTCCACAGATCATCAAGCAAGGAGGGCTAGGATAACTTGCCTCACTAGGGCGCATCTATTGGTGGTAGCAATTTCTGAATCAAAGAATTTTCACTATACAGCCGAAATACAGCTACAATGGCATCTAATGCAAATTAGGGTTTCATGCCTGAAAACCCTAGAAAACTGAATTTAGTCATTCTAGCACCTTCCCTATAACACGAGATTGGAGAAGGCTCAGAAGCCTAAACTTTTACAGGCCAAAGAGAAATTCTTTTTGTACCTTGTGTAAAAGTTTCAACCTCAGATTCGCTATACTTCAGGAGATATGGTTCCTCCAAATCAAGGTTCCAGCCTCCTCCAGAATACAGTCATAAATAGGTGACCTAGGGAGATTTTCTATATCTCGGGCTAGGAAGGTCCAAACGACATTTCGCAAGATGTTGCAAGTAGGACACGGACTGTAGTTTCTATGGTACGCTTTTCAGACCTAGAATGTGAAACAATGACACGTGGCAGTCCGTACAAGTTCTCTATGCTGAACAGTCCCCAAAACAGTCACCTTGGGAAAATTCGAATAAGTCCCACTTGGAAAATCCATTTCTGCTCTAACCTGTGGGGTTGGAAAGAAGACATATCAGGCTATCTCAGTGAGAAGTTTCAGTCTGTAAGGATCCGAAACTTCGGAGATACAGCAGAATCAAGTTCAGACATTTCTGCAGAAGAAATTGGAAAACTAGGGCTTACTGTTCCGGGAGCTTCACACCACTATTTTAAGAAAAGAAGTACATTGGACAACTCGCCTTGAAGAGGCCAATCTTTCTGTCCAATCAGAATTTTGAAATTCCATGTTTGAAAAAATAGGGTTTCTATGACAAACCCTACATTAGCTAGCTCTGGAACCAGGTCAAACACCTCAAATCGATAAGATCTAAATTTTTGCTATTTACATTTGAGGTTCTCATTTCAAAATGACTAATCACACCCAGCTTGATGACAAACTTGGTGAAGCTGACAACTTCCGAGTATGGAAGTATAGGACCTTCGTCATCCTTGAAGAAATTGACTTGGATCAGTATTTCAGTAAGGAAGTTCTAAGAGCCAGAGGGAGATGAGGCTAAGGCTAGAGCCAAGAGAATCATTGCAGATTCTATTAAAGATCAACTCATCCCTCATGTGTCATCCTAGAAGAAATTGACTTGGATCAGTATTTCAGTAAGGAAGTTCTAAGAGCCAGAGGGAGATGAGGCTAAGGCTAGAGCCAAGAGAATCATTGCAGATTCTATTAAAGATCATCTCATCCCTCATATGTCATCCTTGAAGACACCAAAAGGAAGTGTTCGATGCTATGATGAAGCAATCGAAGAAGGATAAGAGATTGTAATAACCACCTTGAATGGCCTCCCAAGATCATGGGATTCATTCATTCGAGGAATGTATGCCAAAAGGAAGTGATTACCTGCAGTAGACTCTGGGAAGAGTGCACACAAGAAGAAGCTCGACTTATAATAAGAGAAAAGAAGATGGGAGCAACTGAAGATCAAGCTCTCATGATTCAAAGAAGATCCCTCAAGCGATGAGGAATATGAAGGACTCAATTCTTGAAGAACCTCTTATCCATCTTAGCATTTGGATAAGAAATGGTGTTGTTATGAATGAAGAAGATGATGAAGTTGAAGGCCCAAGAAGGAGTCTATTGTCTGTCGATTGCACACCAACAGCACAAACTTTCCGAAAGTTGTCTCCTCACTTGAGAAAGTGGGACAGGTGTGACCTTGGGGGCAAGCACAGAGCTAGGTACTGTCACCTACTCCTAGCTCCTCCGTTTAGGCTAACTCCTAACAAAGCCAAAGGGGGTAGTCCCTAACAAAGAGTTTTCTATGGCTCAATGTTGTTAAAGTGTTTTTAATTGGTTACGGATGCGGATGGGTGTTGTTTAGGAGTTATTGTGATTAAATGTGTTTGTTTATTATGAATTCGACACATAAGACAAAGCAATCCGCGTTGCTATCAAGAGAATTAAAAGATAAACAATAATTCAAGACTTTATAAAGATGCATTCACAGATAGAATTTAAAATGTTCCAAAGACAAGTGATCCAGATATAATAATTATGTAAAGATTAAAAGATCAGTGCCTTTATGGAGTCAACACTCTGCAATGCCTTAAGAAATTAACAACAAGTTTCGAAATAAAGCTAGTGAATATTACGTTGTGCAAGTGCTCTTGGTATGTTTTAAGTATTTTAGGTGATCTTGCTTATGGTGTCAGCGAAGGGTTTTCAATAGCCGGGGAAATGTTCCAAGTTAATCCGTTGGAGACATGACGGCCCGCCCAGTATCTCAGGCTGGTATTGCGAAGATTGACCAGCTAGCTGAGAAGCTTAGACAGCGGGGAGTTTCGGCGCATCTACTAAGAAGAACTTATGAAATTTCCTACAACGTCGGTGCGTTGGTTATGGGGTTTAAATTTTATTATGTTTCTCTTGCAAGATTAAAAATCCAATGCTGTTTCTGGTTACTCCAATTCTGAAGTCGGTCAGAGCATACTCTGGCAAGGAGACAACGAAGTTAATTAATTATGGGAATGAGTTGCAAATTTTATTAAATTGATTAATTAAGACTCTCCGACAGAGAGCGCTCTTGACCTTGTCTTATGACAAAGGTTTAAGAGACTTAGCTAATCTAAATGCCTAATGCAAGGATATGCAAGTCTAACTATGCTCTCCGATAGAGAGTGCTCTTGACTTGGGTTATGACAAGTTCAAGAAACTTAATTAATTAATTGATTAAACTTTTAAGAAAAAGAAAGCTAAAACTACCCAAGAGTCTCTTTCATGTTTTTTAGGCCCTAATCGGGAAAGCATGGAGGTAAGTAAAATTATATCAAAAAAGTAAACAAACTTTGCATTAGCTAAGTAAATAAACAAAGAAACCCTTTTCTCTTTTATATTTTATGAATGATAAACTAATCAGAAATGATCTATCCAACTTTAATGAAAAAACAAAACTCTAACAATTGAAACTATTCTATCCTACTTTTAACAAATTGTGAAACAAAGCATGAAAATGAGGAGACGATACAAGCTTCCCCCAAATGGGGGAAGAGGGGTGTGGGAGCCATAATCCCACTTGCTCTTTATTAATTTGTTTACAATGCTTTTCTTTGCTGCCTTTTTTGCTTATTTTCTTATTCCTGGAAGGCCTTTGGATCAATCCGCAAAAGGGGAAAGAAGAAGAGGGAAATTATGGTTTTTTAGGGCTTGATTCTTCAGAATTTCGCCAGCATTCCTGCTATACCTGTCACATAAGTAAAAAATCAGCAAGCATATATTGTTAAAAGATGGTAGGAAAGACAATGCAAAAAAAAAATTGGAAAAATTTTTATACTTAGAAAAAATTTTGAACATTCACATGCAAAGCATAAATTTTTCCTAGATCTAATGAAGGAAACTAGATCTAGCAAAAGCCCTAAAAATATATCTGAATAATGAATATTGAAACTTGGATCTATTTCATGAGCAAATGCAAAAAAATTTAAAGAAGAAAAAGGTAGAAGTAGAAGTTTGAAGATGGAGCTTTGGAGTAAGATCTCCTTATGTTTTTCCTGTTGGATAAAGTCCAACTTTGTAGATCATGAAAGACAACAGTGTTAGAAAGTTCTTATGATGATGGAGATGAGATTGATGCAACTGAGCTCGCACCCTTCTCCAAACGGCAAGATCTGCTAAGACAATCAAACTCGAAACCCGGTGAGATCAAACAAAATAACTAATATGCTATGAATATTAAACCATGATCAATACTTCATATAACTGAATACTTGTACTCATCTAGGTTAAGATAAACTTTGCTTAATAATCCAAATTGACAGCTGCAAATGGAAGATCTCATGTTTTAACAATAGACTTCTAAAGCTAGTTATTTGATTCACCATATGAGTAACAAATTTAAAACAAGGAAAGAACTCACCTCATAAGATAAACATCCACCACCGAAGAAACAATCCCATAGACCTCCAAAGTCGAAAAGCTTTATTCAAATAAATAATGATTACATTTTTTGCAGAGTTTCTATGCACAAAAGTCCATCTTGTAGAGCTCAAAAGAGCCTCTACTTATACAAAAAGGAAAGAAAATAGGGCTCAAATCCCTAAATCCAAACTAAGAGTAACACCGAAGTAATTGAATGAGCTCGGCATGATGATTTGGAGTTGAACTGAGCTGCAACTGAGTGTCGGAGTAATGAGGGGTGGTGAGGTGGCTCATCCTCCCTCGTAATGATCACCCAACCAATAGATAACCCACACTTCAACCAAAAACGGATTTGACCAAAGAGGGCAAATTTCTGACTGATAGTTCAACCGCTACACTCCGATACTTGATCTGAAATTGACCGATATTGATTAGGATCATCATAAATGCTCCATGCCATGTCATTTAGCCTTTTATTTTATTCAATTTGGTTTATTTTGGAGAGTTTTTAATTTTATCCAAAATATTCAGTTTTAATATTTTAATTAATAATTTCTCTGTAAATGACTTTTTTGAGAAATTATTAATTATGAGGCTGAATGAACTTCTGAAACTTGGAGATACCTGGGCGGCTGATCATGAATGATTTTTGGCTTAAAGTTAGAGCCTTCAATCACTGAATTCGGGTTCCAGATGACTGAGTTATTACAAAATTAAATTTTCCATTTAAATTATGAAAAAATTTAATTAAAAACTTGGGAAAAATTAAAAAATTTAAAAAATTAAAAATTTGACGTGTCCAGTAAAAAAAATTTGGAATTTTTTCTGAGGGTCCTAGTGACTTAGGACATGACCATAGTCTATTCTAATAATGTCTAGTAGGTTTATATATACTCAGTTGGGCTCTAATAACCCCTGAAGGCCCAGAATTCAAAATCGGACATTCCAGCTTTGGAGGAAGCGAGAGAAAACCTCATCAATTATACTCGACTATAGGCAAAGCATAATTGTCAAGGGCAAAAAACTCCCTGGAATATCTTAGTTGAAATTCTACGTCTTAGGAGACCGAACCACTCAAAACACCCTACTAGCACATTTTATTACAAACCCCGCGGGGCCATGGTCATAATTATTCAAACAAAAAACTAACTAACCAAAACTGACTAGGCACAAAGGCGAATCATCTGATACACTGGAAACAAACATTTATCATGTTTGTAAAATGGCAGCTCCTCAGCTAATCCAACTATGGTACAAATAAGTTGGCATCAGAGTCTACCCACGAAACAAATAAAGATAAGTATTCAATTGTCATTTCATGATATTGTTTGGTTATACATTTGTTTATATTCAGTTGATGTTTGAGTATTTTGCATTTATACTACTGAATTGCACATAATGGATAAGAAGGCAATGATGGTGTACAACATTCCATTACTACTTATCTAGATTGAAACCTCTTTGTTGGCATATTAAAGAGTAGTACACACTCTTAATAACTTTGGGGTAGAATGCATCTAGAAGTTACTATATGTATACATGATATGGATGAATGTTGTAGCATTGGCTAAAATGGTCGCATGGCTATGTGACATATATTTGTCACTATTAATATGTTTTGGAAATTATGATATGTTTCTAATCATGCAACTGAACTTGACTTGTAGATCATTCCAAAGAATAAGTAACGACAGTTTAGAAGAGGAACCTAAAGCTTCCCAAGTCAAAGACACCATGATGAAAGAAAGAGATTCAGAAGAATATAAAGAGAACGGTAGATCAACCTCGAGAGATGAAAACCACCTTAGGCACGAGAAATAATCCAAGATGAAGAATAGTGTGACGAGACTTCCAAAGAAAGAAAGAGGCCTCAGACACACTCTAGTTATGTGACACTGTTGAGCAACATCATTGATGCAGAGCCTTACAGCTATGAAGAAGTAGCCAAGAAGAAAGGGAAGGAGACTATGATCAAAGAGTACCAGTTCAAGAAGAATGATGTCTAGGATGCAGTGTTGAGACCTGAAGGGAAGTCCGTAGTGTCTTCCATATGGATCTACAAGATCAAGCATGCAGTAGATGGAAGCATCGTGGGATACAAAGCAAGATTCGTAGCACGAGGCTTCTCACAGAAAGAAGGCATAAACTACGAAGAGACAGTTGCACCAGTGACAAGTCAAGTATACGTAGAGCAGCCACTAGGAGTTGAGACACATGATAGGCAGACTCATGTGTGCAAATTAAAGAAGGCCTTGTATGAGCTCAGAAGGCACCCATGGGATAGAACATACAGTTACATAAGGAGCGTGAAGATCACCTAGAGTGATGAAGATCTTAACCTTTGCTACAAGATTGAAGATGAAAGCCTATAGAGGATGACAAGCTCACAGATGGGTGCGAGAAGAACTTTTCAACTAAGATCAAGATAGAGGATCTTGGTATCTAGTGACCCTAGATGGATACATAGAATATTAGTAGCAAAGGAAGCTACTTGTCACTCCATTGCAGAATGTTTCAATACATAGAGTACGAAAGGCAGAGGGAGAATGATGCTCCGCTTCAGAGGGAGTGACTGCAGAAGATCCTCAGGTTCGACATGGTATGGCAGGATGGACAGCTTACTGATGGCTCTAGGCTTTACTGAGAGTAAAGCGGATTCCAACCTTTACTTCAAGGCGGAAGACCAGTGATGCTCCTGTTATATGTCGATGACCTGCTCCTGACAAGAAAAGAGGAACTCTTTAAAGATGCAAGAAGGAGGCTTGCTACAGAGTTCAAGATGAAAGACCTAGGGATAATGCACTACTTCTTAGGCATGGAGGTGTGGAAGAATGCGAATGAGATTTTCCCTGGTCAAGGAAAGTATGTAGTGGATATTCTCAAGAAATTCGGAATACTGGACTGCAAGGCGATAACCACACCTATGGCATCAAACTCGAAGCTTTTGTGTGATGCTTCATTAGAGACGGTTGATGCCACGATGTATCGTTAGATGATTTTTTCATTGATGTGCTTGACAAATATGAGACCAGACATATACTTTAATGTGAACAACCTGAGCCAATTCTTGACGAATCCGAGACATGCTCACCTGGCTGCAAAGCATGCAATGACTCAAGTATGATACGAATCGAAAGACTAACCTGCTTGGTTATGTTGATTCGGATTGGTAGTGCCACAGAGAAGAAGAGCACTTTGTAATATCCCGAATACTGATATTTTCTAATTCTATGCAAAATTACTGAAATAGTCGGGCATGCAAACTACCATGCAAAACTGCCCTATATTATAACTGAATTTAGGGTTACGATTTGCAGGATAGAATGTAACACTTACCACTGATAAGCCGACTGAATTGCTCCTGAGAGTATGCATGCATCAAGAGCTGATCTGGTGATGAACTGGTGCTTTCTGCCTCCGGTGATACCCCAACAGCACAAACCCAAAATCAGCTAAGGGTGACGTTTTCAGTGAAGGAGGTGTCTGTTGAAGCTGAGAATTTGAAGGAGTGGTAGCCTTCCCGTGCCGGAGAGGATGCTTGACACATGCGGAAGTTCTGAAACCTCTAAGCAGGCTAGCGAATTGATCTGGAGGTTTAGCTGCTCACGCCCCCCTGATCCCCAAATTGCTAAGAAACTGCTCTGGATGAGCAAGACAGGATCTGATAATCACCGAGTGCTGGAGGATGATACTGATGATGAGAATGGTGTCGATATTCTGAAGATAAACTGAGATCTGAGGACCCAGCGAATGATTTGGGGTTTTCCAGCTAAAAACCCCCCTACGGTTGCACACGTGTCCCTGCAAACAATCTCTGATGGATACTGGATAACTGCAACTAGATGAATAAGTTGAAGAGCGAACGGTGAACCTAGATGGTTTACCCTGGATGAGACTAGGGCAGATATCTTACTGCCGAAACCTCGTTAGCTGAAGACGTCGTCTTCAATCCCAACTATTGTGGCCGCATGCTACGCTGCTACTCAAGAGCTCCAAAATCAATAATAATCATCAAGTATCTCTTTAGGCTCCCTCATCCTTCTTAAATAGATCCTTACACGTTTTTAGGGTTCACGTGTCACTTTTAGGGTTTGTGCTTTTACTTTTGCATGCATGCGATTCTAATTTGACGTTGACTTTTAAGCCTAAAGAGAAAAGGCTTCTTTTAGTCTACTATTGACTTTAGTACTGAATGTGTGTCCTAAGTTGTTCTAAGTACCAAATGTCCTCAGTCAATCCCCTCTTATGCAGTACCCGCTCGAACCTATGGGGATTAAGTAGGCTAGCAGGTGTTTTGTTGCCTAATCGGATGAGGACATTACAGTCCTCCCCGCTTGAGATTGCTTGTCCTCAAGCAACTACAAACTGGGATGCTGCAATACATGTTCTCCTTCCCATGTGGCATCCTCCGAAGGTAATTCCTTCCATTGGACCAAGTATTCTCTAATCACTCAGTTCCGGAGTCTTCTTTCTCGAGTCTGTACAATTCGTTCTGGAATCAGTACCAATAGTCCCTCATCGTCTAAGGGAGGTAACTCTGTTGATGGAGCAATATGTTGTGCAATGGTCTTTTTTAGGTTGGAAACATGGATTACATTGTGAATTTTGCTCTCCTGTGGCAGTTCTAGTTCATACGCCACCTCTCCCACCTTTCTGATAACTCTGTAGGGTCCGTAGAAGCGAGGTTTTAACTTTTCCGCTCCTTTCTTCTTAAGTGAAGACTGTCTGTAGGGTTGGAGCCGTAAGTATACTAGATCTCCTACCTCAAAGCTCTGCTCAACCCTATGCCTGTCTGCATTCAGCTTCTGCTGATTCTGGGTTGTCTATAAGTTCTCTTTCAGGATTTTAAGGATATCTTGACTGTCCTGTATCCAGTCCTTTGCCTTAGGAGCCCTGCTGTCTCCGAATGCTACATCTGCAAAGCCCAAGGCCTCATAGCCATATAATGCCTTAAAAGGTGTCATCCTAATAGACATGTGGTAGGTAGTATTGTAGCAGTATTCCCCTAAGTGTAGCCATTTAATCCAGGTTCGTTGTTGTCCTGCTACATAGTTCCTCAGATACCCTTCAATCCACTTATTGACAATCTCGGTCTTTCCATCACTCTCGGGATGATAACTCGTGTTGGTAGCAAGCTTGGTTCCCACTAACCTGAATAGCTCTTGCCAGAAGGAACCTATGAATCTACTGTCCCGATCACTGACAATGGTCTTTGGTAACCCGTATAACCTGAAGACCTCTTTGAAAAATAACTCAGCTACCTGGGCTGCAAAGTAATCGGATGATATAGAAAAGAAATGTGTGAATTTGGTCAATCGATCAAACACGACTTATAAGCAATCTCGCCCTTGGCCCTTGGGCAATCCTGTAATGAAGTCCATGGAGATACTTTCCCACTTTTGTTCCGGAATCGGTAGTGGCTAAAGCAACCCTGCTGGATGGATGTGCTCAATCTTGTTTTGCTGACAAATGCTACATTCCCACACGTGCTGCATAACCTCCCCCTTGAGGCCCTTCCATGAGAACCTCTCTCTGATCTGCCAGTAGGTCTTCAAGAAACCCTGATGTCTTGATAGTGGAGAGTCATGTGCCGTCTGTATGATTTTCTTTCTTGAAGCTGATTCTAGGACTAGGTATATCCTACTCTTGTAATAGATGATGTCATCGATAATTCTATACCTGTTATCCTGAACCTGCCCATCCAATAATTCGCAAGCGAATTTACTTTTGGAGTACTCTACTAAGAGAAGAGCGCTCCAATCAGTAGATATACTCATGAGAGATAATGAAGCGGGTTGTCTGGATAATGCATCAACTACTATATTGTTCTTACCCTTCACATACTCTATCTCAAAATCATAGACTTGTACTTTGCTGACCCATTTCTGTTGGCGCTCATTCAGCTCCTTCTGCTCCAAGAAGTACTTGACGCTGTTATGATCTATCTTGATTTTGAACTTGCTGCCCACCAGGTATTGTTTGAATTTCGTGAGAGCATGTAAGATGGCTAGCATCTCCTTGTCATATATGGAGTAGTGGCGTTCATAGTTCTTCAATTTCCTGCTCTCAAATGCAATAGGCTGATGGTTTTGCATCAATACTGCTCCTAGCCCTTCCCTTGAGGCATCACATTCTACTACAAATGGCTGTGAGAAGTCTGGTAATGCTAAGACCAAGCAAGAACTCATGATGACTTTCATCTCCTCAAACGTTTTCTGTGCTAATTCTGTCCAAGTGAAGGCTCCCTTCTTTGTGAGATCTATGAGGGGTGCGGCGAATTGGGAGAACCCCTTGACATACCTCCAGTAATATGTGCAAAGGCCTAAGAAGCCTCTCAATTCTATGACTGTTTTTGGCGTGGGCCAATCCCTGATAGCTCAGATTTTCTCCATATCAACCTGTACCCCTTCTGCACTGATTACGTGCCCTAGATACAACATTTGATTCATGCCAAATTCACACTTGGACATCTTCGCGTAAAGCGAGTGTTCTTCTAGAATGCTCAATACTTCGTCCAAATTTTTCAAATGCTCCTCCCATGTTTTGCTATAAATCAAGATGTCATCAAAGAATACTAGCAAAACCTTACGTAACTGAGCTCTGAAAGTATGGTTCATGCATGACTGAAAAGTGGTTGGAGCATTGGTGAGTCCAAAAAACATGACCAGGAATTCATTGTGACCATAGTGACAACGGAAAGCTGTTTTAGAAATGTCTTGATCCCTTACTCGAAACTGATGGTACCCTGAGCGAAGATCAATCTTTGAAAAGTATTTGGCGCCCCGCAACGCGTCCATGAGTTCATCAATCCTAGGGATGGGATACTTGTTTTTTATGGTCTTCTTGTTGAGTGCTCTGTAATCGATGCACATTCGCAGTGTGCCATCCTTTTTCTTGACTAAGGCCATTGATGATGCATAGGGGCTAGAGCTGGGCCGAATGTATCCAAGCTCCAGTAATTCCTTGATCGTCTTCTCGATCTCATCCTTATATCTTTTGAGATGCCGATAAGGAGTGGTGATGACTGCATGTGTCCCCTCCTCTAGCTCAATGATGTGCTCAAAGCCTCTGTCTGGCGGTCTACCTACTGGAAGGTCCCAAAATACCTTTCCGTGTTTCTATAATACAACTTGAATGTCATCTGGGTGTTGTGTGTTGTTCTCTGGAGGTTTCCTAAAGGTGACCAAACATTCTGCAGCCCATTCTATGTCATCCTGTCTGAGTACTGCCTCCATTCTCTGTGAAGAGACCGGTTTTGGGGGATAAGTGTTCATGCCCCTCAAAACTACCCGTTTTCCATCTAGCCCCTTGAATTCCATTTCCATTGCTCGGTAGTCTGTAGTATATTTCCCTATTAAATAAAGCCATTGAACGCCCAATACTACATGTGAATCTACCACATCCACTACATAAAATGAATCTGTCATCTAGTAGTTGCCTAATGTGACATTCAGTTTTGGAATCCAATAGTTGCACTCCATGCTAGAGTTTCCGGCTACTGCTACAGTAAATCCCTCAAAATTCTCTGTCGGAATACCTCCCTTGGCCACCCAAGCTGCATCAATGAAATTGTGAGTTGCTCCCCCATCAACCAATACTCCCACCCTGTGGCCCTGTACTACTCCTCTGACCCTGAGAGTATGGAATCTAGGTACTCCAGATAACGTAGCAATAACTCGCTCTGGTGTATCATCCTGGAGTGACTCTTCCTCTGCTGCCCATAATTCTTCTGTCGCCTCCTACTCATAGTCCTCCCCGTCACTGTCCGAATATACCTCAATGTAGTGAGCCTTGGCCTTTCCTGCGCACCTGTGTCCTGGAACTCATGGTTCCTAACAAGTAAAACATAATTTCTTAAGCCTCAAGTCTTTCCTAATGTCCTTGTCTAACCATGTTTTCTTTGGAAAATCCTACTGGAAAGGTTTCTTGTCCTTGTCCCTAACTAGAAAGTTGGTTTTGAGAGGGAACCTGTTCTTCGGGACCAAGTCTTGGAGATCTTTGGCTCAGCTAATGGCATCCTGTAGAGTGGGGGGTTTGTAGGCTTTCACCCATCCCCGTAGTGGCTCTGTTAGGGCCTAAGTAAGCAACATCATCAACCTGCTTTCTGACACATCTGTTACCATGACTGCTATCCTCTGGAATTCCGAGATGAAGGCCTCGGCGCTACCTGTCTGTTTGAGTTGAGCCAACTCTCTAAAATGTATTTCTAGATCTTTCCTGTCGAACCGCTCCATGAGTTTCTGAGTGAACTCACTATAGGAATGGATGTTGTTGTGACCTAATGTCACCAATCCGTGGTACCACCACTCATGAGCCTCTCCGTGCAGGTGGAGTGTAGCCAATTTAATGGCATCTATCTCTGTCATGGGATTGAGTTGGAAATAAGTAGCCAACTTCTGAACCCATATCCTCGCTGAACCTTCGCGAGTGCCATCAAAGTTTGGGATGGTCAACCTGCCCAAGGTTTTCTGCAACTCATAGTTATGATTGAATCCCTTGTTGAAATTCCTGGGCCTGTTCCTACTCTTCATGTTGCAAAAATCCGAAAAAAGACATGGCAGCATGAAACTCATCCCCTAAGTCCCTGTATTCCTGCAAATAAGCCCCAAAGGGTTTGCTAGGCTCTACCTGCATGACTGAACCTCCTACTGTATCTGCTAAGAAGTGAGGCATAGCAGGCCTGTTGGAAGGTCTGGTATATATGTGGGGTGTATTCTGTATATTGGTGTATGCAACCTTCCCACTGTTGCTTGTAGACCCTCTATGTACCGGTGAAGGAGGTGTACTGCTGTTACCTGGTTCTAGTTTCACCGATAATCTGTTGATTGCATTAAGTACATATTTTTTCCCTTTGGCTAAGTCTTGCAATGCAGATACTAGGTTGAGAAACTCCATCCTGTCCTCATCTTCTCCCGTTCCTTTTCCCCTATCAGAGTGTATACATGTTGGGTCCATGTCTGAGTTGGTATCTTCTAGCTGGATATCCTCAAAGTCCTCCGTGTACCTACTCCTTTTCCTATAGGTTACAAAAGTGTCCTCTCCTATATTCATCTACTTCTCATGTTCAAGCCCACAGCTGGCAAGGAACATGCTCTAATACCACTGTAATATCTCGAATACTGATATTTTCTAATTCTATGCAAAATTACTGAAATAGTCGGGCATGCAAACTGTCATGCAAAACTGCCCTATATTATAGCTGAATTTAGGGTTAGAGTTTGCAGGATAGAATGTAACACTTACCAATGATAAGCAAGCTGAAATGCTCCTGAGAGAATATGCATGCATCAAGAGCCGATCTGGTGATGAACTGGTGCTTTCTGCCTCCGGTGATACCCCAGCAGCACGAACCCAAAATCAGCTAAGGGTGACATTTTCAGTGAAGGAGGTGTCTGTTGAAGCTGAGAATTTGCAGGAGTGGTAGCCTTCCTGTGCCAGAGAGGATGCCTGACACATGCGGAAGATCTGAAACCTCTAAGCAAGCTAGCGAATTGATCAAGAGGTTTAGCTACTCACGCCCCCCTGATCCCCAAATTGCTGAGAACTACTCCGGATGAGCAAGACAGGATCTAATAATCACCGGGTGCTAGAGGATGATACTGATGATGAGAATGGTGTCGGTATTCTGAAGATAAATTGAGATCTGAGGACCCAGCGAATAATTTGGGGTTTTCCAGCTAAAAACACCCCTACGGCTGCACACGTGTCCCTGAAAACAATCTCTGATGGATACTAGATAACTGCAACTGCATGAATAAGTTGAAGAGCGAATGGTGAACCTGGATGGTTTAACGTGGGTGAGACTAGGGCAGATATCTCACTGTCGAAACCCTGTTAGCTGAAGACGTCGTCTTCAACCCCAACTAATGTGGCCGCACGCTGTGCTGCTACTCAAGAGCTCCAAAATCAATAATAATCATCAAGTATCTCTTTAGGCTCCCTCATTCTTCTTAAATAGATCCTTATTCGTTTTTAGGGTTCGCATGTCACTTTTAGGGTTTGTGCTTTTACTTTTGCATGCATGCGATTCTAATTTGATGTTGACTTTTAAGCCTAAAGAGAAAAGGCTTCTTTTAGCGTACTGCTGACTTTAGTACTGAATGTGTGTCCCAAGTTGTTCTAAGTACAAAATGTCCTCAGTCAATCCCCTCTTACGCAGTACCTGCTCGAACCTATGGGGATTAAGTAGGTTAGCGAGTGTTTTGTTGCCTAATCGGACGAGGACATTACACACCTTGGTTTGCTTCTTCAATTTGTGATCCAGTATGGGCTACTGGTTTGGCAAGATGCACTCCTACATGGCGCTGAGTACAGCTGAGGCAAAATATTTTGCCACTTGCTCGACTATTTGTGAGGTAGTATGTTTCTTTTGAAATCTACTATTTGATTTGATTGATCTGACTTGCATTTTTTGTATGATGCAAAGAGGAGCAGTGAAGCTCCAGTATGTGATCCACATCTAGATCTCTCGAAAGAGGGAGTGTGAGTTCTAGCATAGCCGGTGAGACAGGTTGTCTGAGCATAAAATCTTGGCGAAGCTCATAGGTTGCTCAGACGTAATCAGTCTTGTAGGTTGTCCTCGAATGTAATCAGTCCTAGCGAAGCTCACAGGTTATCCTTGGACGTAATCAGTCATAATGTGATTCTATGCTATAAATGGCCAAAGTGAAGTTTGAATACTTCAGAGAGAAGCTTGGTGTACTTCAGATCAAGGTTCCTTCCAAGGGGAAGTGATGAGTCCGGAAGACGCAGATACACATGAGCCTTTCCGACATGGTGGAAGGCTTGCCCTCCCATGGTCGTTGATGTAAGTGCTGAGAGCCTTTCCGACATGGTGGCACGATGGGCCTCCAATGATCGTTGATGTAAGTGCTGAGCCTTTCCAACATGGTGGCAGGTTGGGCCTCCCATGGTCGTTGATGTAAGTGTTGAGAGCCTTTCCGACATGGTGGCAGGCTGGGCCTCCCATGGTCGTTGATGTAAGTACTGAGAGCCTTTCCGACATGGTGGCAGGCTGGGCCTCCCATGGTCATTGATGTAAGTGTTGGAGCCTTGCCGACATGGTGGCAGGCTGGGCCTCCCATGGTCGTTGATGTAAGTGTTGTGTTATGTATATCTGGGTTGTGCTCTGTGTGACGATGAGATGATCTGAAGATGATGAGGAAATAGTAGGGTACACAAGTGTTGCAAGGCATGTAATCAGTCCTGGGATGCTCCTTAAGGTTTTGCAGTGGCATATAATCAGTCCTAGGAGATCCTGCAGGTTTTGCAAGAGGCATATAATAAGTCCTGAGATGTACCTACTTGATGGCTTGCTCGCAGAGATGATGAAGACCTGGCAGAGGGCTAGGCCTACATCCAGCATGAAAAAGAGTTGGCACTGTAGATGAAGACCTGGCAGAGGACTAGGCCTACATCCAACATGAAAAAGGGTTGGCACTGTAGATGAAGACCTGGCAGAGGACTAGGCCTACATCCAGCAGAAAAAAGGGCTAGCACTGTAGATGAAGACCTGGCAGAGGAATAGGCCTACATCCAGCATGAAAAAGGGTTGGCACTATAGACGAAGACCTGGCAGAGGACTAGGCCTACATCCAGCATGAAAAAGGGTTGGCATTATAGATGAAAACCTGGCAAAGGACTAGGCCTACATCCAGCATGAAAAAGGGCTGGCACTGTAGAAACTTCTAATGACAGATGGTATGGGATGATGATCAAATTATAAGAAGATGATGGCAACAGCTATGATGAAGACTCTATGACTTTGTGATGATGACGATGCAATGAAGGCCTGATCAAATGTGTCTATGATTGTGTAGAGAGAGAATACCTTCCTAGTTAAGAGGGAGATGTATTTGTAACTTCGAAAGATATTCTGATGTATATTATCATTGTATGTTGTTGTACCCCCATTGGGGATGTGTGTTACCCCTTTACGGGATGTCTAAATTGTGTCTAGACCTTGAGATACAACCTCCGTTGTAAGTCGGGGCAATAGTCCCCAGTGTAACATCATGTAATATGTAATTATGGTCTCTTTAGGAAAAGTGGGCCCCATGTGAGATGACATGTAGGCTTGAGTCTTATATTTGGTCAGTGACTTGAAAGGGTATAAATAGGGAGGCTCTCCCCCTCATTTATATACACCTCACACACTCTCTAAGGCGCATGAGAGAGAGAGACAATCAAAGGAGGAGAGAAAGATAGTTGTTGAACATTTCTTATTACTGCTTTTGATCATCTTACTATTCTGAAGAAGTTTGCGAGCTTTTCTCCTTTATGGTTTCCCCAATGAAAATCTTTGTGTCTTGTGTATCTTTTATATCTTATGCATTTTGTTGTACTTGTTATTCTTTCAGATAAATATCCTTGATAATCTAATCAAATCTTAAGAAAATTTAACAGTCTTGGAGAATCTTCATCTTCATTTTCTTGTGATTCTTCTCTCTCTTCTTTCTCTTCTTCTTCTTCTTCATCATAAAGACCTTCATTCTTTTGCAATATTTCTTCTTCATTGTTTGTTCTTATATATTCATCTTGGCTTCTTATTCTTCTTGGTTTCATCCAATCCACTCTTACATATGTACTTTCTATGATTTTGTGTAGCCTTTGATTGTAACATCAGTATGCTTTCTTGGTCGATGAATATCCTAGAAATATTCCTTCATCGGTTCTGGAATAAAATTTACCAAGATCATCCTCATTTCTTTTTATGTAACACTTGCTACCAAACACTCTGAAATATTTGACTGAGGCAGGTCTTCATTACCATAGTTGGTAAGGGATTTTGTCATTGTTAACTTTGAGTTGTCCTCTGTTTAGTATATAAATAGCTATATATACTGCTTCTCTCCAATACATGTTAGGAAGTTTGGCTTCATTTAGCAAAGTTCGAGCAGCTTCTTGGACTGTCCTGTTTTTTCTTTCCACAACACCATTTTGTTGAGGAGTCTTTGGAGCTAAAAATTGATTTTTAATTCCATGGGTTTCACAAAATTCATTGAATTCATTTGAAGTGAATTCACCTCCATTATCTAACCTTAGACACTTGATTTTCAAACTTGTTTCATTCTCAACTTTTGGTTTAAAAATTTTGAACTTCTCAAAAGCTTCTAATTTTTCTTTGAGAAATGTAACCCAAGTCATCCTTGTATAATCATCTACGAACAACATGAAATAGTATTCTCCTTGCAAGCTTTTTGTTGAAATATTGTAACTTCGAAGAATATTCTATATGTATCTTTTGTGGTCCTCGATGGTCCTACCGGGAGAACCATTTCTATTATCTTGTACCTCGATGTTTCTAATCAGAAGAACTAATAAGAGTCATGAGGTAGTCCCCTCTAATTGTAAAGGTGGGTCATTAGCACCCCAGTGTGGTTACTTGAGCCTACATGTGTAACTCAAGCCTACATGATTAACTTGAGCCTACATGACAGATGAGTTAACTTAAGTCAGCGGATGAATATAAATAGAGGTGTAGTGCTCCTCATTTATGACACACACTTTCACTTGTGTAGCGCATTAGTGGAGAAGAGAAGTAGCTGGAGAAGGAGAAGGATCAGGCTTTGATCTCCTTGCTGGTTTTATCTTTTATCTTTTGGGGGCATCTATATTGAGGAAGCTTTTGCTGGGTTTTTCCCTTTAGGGTTTTCCCAGGATAAATCTTTGTGTTCCTTTTGTATGGTTGTGCTTGTCTATCTTTCAGTGATCCTGTTTATATGCTTTTGTTATGAAAAATGAAATGAAATACTGATGTCTTAGCTAAGCATATGAAAATTTAACATGGTATCAGAGCCACCCTGAAAAGAAGACATTGTGCAGCTTCAGAATCTAGGGCTTCTTATTTTTTGGTTCTCTCTCCACAATCGATCAGCAAAAGAAGGCTAGGCTGACTCTCCATTGAAGGGTGCATCTTTCTGTCGAAATGGAATTCGATTCCGAGCATTTTCAGTTTTCCGTGTGGGAAATTAGGGCTTCTTGCAGAAGAAGAATTTTTGAGTGAGCCCAGCATAGGATTGCTCTCCTCATCAAAATCGAAGTTTAGAGACCTGGATCAAGATTTTTGGTTGGGTGAAACTCTGGAAAAGTCAAACCCTAGTTTGACCCGGAGCTAGAAAAACCCTAAATACTAAAACTGCTAAGTTTTGGTATACTCGCTATATCCCAATATTGGCGAAGGTTCAAGAGCTGAAAATTACAGAGATCGAAGATAAAATCCTGATTAACACTGTGTCCAAAATTCAGCCTCAGATTCGCTATATTCTAGGAGATATGATCCCTCCAAGTTAGGGTTCCAGCCTCTTCCAGAATTCATCCCTAAACAGGACACCTAGGGAGAATTGTTGTACATGGGCTACAGAGGTCCAAACGGAATTCCTGAAGATGTTCCAGAAAGAGCACGGCCTGTACTTTCTTTGGTCCAAATTTCAGAACCTGAAGATGAACCAGTGACACGTGGCATGCCGTACAACTTCACTATTCTGAAAAGTCCTATAACAGGTCACCTTGGGAAAATGATCATAAATCCCAATTGGTGAAACCAAATCTGATGAAACCTGTGCTGTGGGATCACGGACATGCGAGGTTACCTCAGTGCGAAATTTCAGACACAAAGGAGCAGCAATTTCGGAGATATCACAGAAACAGTAACAGGCATTTCTGCAGAAGAAATTGGAAAACTAGGGCTTCCTGTTCCAGGAGCTTCCCTCCACTGTTTTCAGAAAAGGAGTACATTGGACAGCTCCATTTGAAGAGATCTATCTTTCTATCCAATCAGATCTGAAAGATTTCAAGTTTTGAAAATTAGGGTTTCTCTAACAAACCCTAGATCAGTGAACTCCGGAAGCAGGACGGACACCTCAAATCGGTAAGATCTAATCTTTTGCTGTTTGCATTTGAG